>BQMF02000122.1:0-600000 GCA_027922465.2 Turritopsis dohrnii | reverse complement strand
ATGAAAACGACGGAAGTCATCAGGACAGCTGTGCATCAAAATTAAGAGTGCGGAACAGAAATGTCCCAACCAATGGCCAAAGTTCATGTCAGTGGATCAGAACAAGAAAGAGTTGGTAGATTTTTGGTTACATGATTGTTCCCATTTTTCCGCTCACAAAGGCCACTTTAATAATGGAGCCAAGCTATATGTGAGTGCGGGCAGAATTTTTTTCAAAATTTCTATGGAAAATGGTGTTATCAACAAATCAAAGGTACAGGCTTTACGAAACGAACAAGAAGAAGCTGATACGAAGGTTCTTCTTTATGCAAACTACTACAGCAACTACCTTGGCGTATGCTCAATTTGCATATCGATAGTCAATGCGGATAATTGCTCTCCACGCTGATCGAATTGTAGAGTACTTACTGAAATTAGTGTCAGCGACTAACGAAGAATCTTGGATACCTCACTTAAACGAAATCAACTTGGCGCTGAAGTCTCTGCTACATTGCCAGCGCTCAATTGCTTTACAGGAAATGATTACAACTCTTTCCATGGAATAAGAAAGAAGAAAGGGCCATCTCTTTCAAAAATGCTTTTGTAAAACTTGGGGATACATTGGAAATTGATGCAACTCTTTTCCATATATTTGAAATCTTCGTATCTCGTCTTTACGGTATCAAAAATTGTGACAATATTGATACTAATCGTTATAAGAAGTTTTTGTCTCATTAAAAATAACCGGACCCGCAGCAATTACCGCCGACAAGAGATATTTTACTGTACCACCTAAAACGAGTTTCATATGCCACAGTAGTCATCCAAAGGAATTTCTTAAGTATCCCAATGGATGTGTGGACTCTGGTCGATGGTGAACTAAATATCAAGTAGATTGTGTGTAAAACCTTGCCGGATGACCTTGTCGATTTCATTTATTGCATGTGTCAAAACTCCAAATGCAAATCAAACCGGTGTTTATGTTATTACCATGGCATCAAGTGCTCCGACATGTGCAGTTTGTAAAGATTGTTAGAATGATGATGACAACGAAAATGGTTATGAAGATAATCATCACGGAGAATTTGCCACGTTAAATTTATTCGCTTTTAGCGGCAAAAAGTCAAACTACGGACTATAGGGAAGGTGACTTACTTGAATAACGCCTATGACGTCATAAACAACGAATATTCAATATTTCCCGATTCAGTTAATATTATGATGAAACCTAAATACTTGTTCGATGTATTTTTGTTAGTATTATTCATTAGTTTTTACAATTTTATGTTCTATTCAACAAAAAAAAAGATTTAAGTAGTAATTTACTGTTGTGACGTCATCAAAACACATTTTGCTGCTGTGAAAGACCCACAAGAAAATCCAGAATGTCCAGCAAACATTTTTTGCACCTTCTTATGTGTGAGAACACACTCTGAAAGTTTCAATTTGTTCGGCAAATTTTTTTTGATTTTTGGCTCTCAGCTTCCTGACTAAAGAGAATTGTGTTATTCACAGTCCAGAAAAGAGGAAGATTTTTGTGTTAATCACAGTCCAAAGAAAAAACAAAAAGTTATGATCTCCAACAGTGGGTCGCTACGCCACAAAAATTTAAAACGATAGGAGCATTTTTGCGTAAAATGATGTATCTATTATGGAACGCCATAGCTGCCTTATGTGATAATTTCATTCGCTCATTCGATATTTTCATTCGATTATGTGACAAATTCATTCTGCGGTGAATTCATTCGATTATGTGATAAACATATTCAATTATGCGACGAATTCATTCGATTATGTGATAAACATATTCGATTATGCGACGAATTCATTCGATTATGTGATAAACATATTCGATTATGCGGTGAATTCATTCGATTATGCGACAAGTTCATTCGATTATGCGATAAACACATTCGATCATGCGATAAACCTATTCGATAAAATATTCGATACGATAAACTCTTTCGATAAATAATTCGATGCGATAAAGTTATTCGATAAATCCATTCGATGTGATAAACTGTTTCGATAAATTCATTCGATGCGATAAACTGGTTCGATAAATTATTCGATGATAAAAATTCATTAAATGCAATATGTATGATGAACAATGATAACCTATGTGATGTTACTTTAAGTGCAAAAGACTAAGTTTTTTCTTCGCAGGTGAGAAGAAGACATTAGCAGGGGGCATCCATAAAGTACATACACAGAAAACGCTACGCTTTCCAATAACCCCCTGTGTACGTAGCATATTTTCAGCAAAAGATTTTAACCCCTCCCCTTTACCTAATTTTGAAAAAGAAAGCACCCCATTGTTAAGACGTTTCAAGGAACATTTGGAGGCCGTGGTGTAAAATAAATAGGAGAGAAATCATTTGAAAGAAATACAGTATGCAACTACAATTTTTCTATGAACACGATTCACTTACTCAGTATCTCTATCATAAACATTTAAAGATACTGTACTATACTGGTTTATACTATTTATGGAAAAAAACAACCAAACTATAGGGAGATGTAATAACCGGGAGTGGGACTGACTCCGTACTTTCATATGCCAGCTTTTAACCCTTTGGCTACCAAACTGATTTTGGAAAATGAGGTAAAAAATGACCACACTTCAATTAATGATAAATAAATCTTCAACACTTGATGCAAAGGATGTACATATATATATTTTCTAAAAGCTATGACATTGAAGATTACAAAAATCAAAAACATAAATTCGAAAAAATATTTTGCTGCCGTCAGCATTTCTTCAAGTTCTTGAGAAATTTCAAAATTTTTAAAGTGCAAATAATTTTTTCGAATTTGAATGTGAATAACTCCTAAAGTTAATGTCCAAACTTTATGAATTTTGGCAAAAAGTTAGTGTAACTATATGTAAATAACACCTCCAAAGTATAGCTTCAACAAAGAATTTTTGATGATGTCAGCAAGAATCATATATTGACTGCCAAAGTTCAGTTTCTTTGTAAAAAATTGTTTCTTATCATGGAAAATATGAACAATGAAAGAGTCAATAAAAAATACAAAACACATAAAGAAGCCCTACAAATTTGATAAATAAATCTCTAATTTATGAGTCCTTTTATATGATATGTCTGAAAACAAGCTTTGCAAATAAACTTGTTGCACTTTTCGCAAAAATTGCTCGTTTTTTTTCGGGATTGTTTTCCATGTTTGTCTCTTTTATAACCACAGTGTATGCAGACTTTCCTCTCTGGATGCTTAGAGCTTGCAAAATGCTTTCCAACCAATCGATTACTAGAATTGCTTGAATTCGGGTTTGCACGGTTGTTTAGATGTGGTTGCACCAATTGGTGTATCAATATTTTGCGGAAGTTTTTGTGTATTCGTCTTTTTTGGCTGTTTGGATTTTGATTCATAATAGAATGCAAGTGTTTGGCATTTATGATGGTAATCTCCAATAACCTAAAGAAAACTTTCTTCCACCATTTGATTGACTTTCGGTTGAGGGAATAGCTACTCAGCAATTGATCGCACTGGTCTACACCACCCATATACTTATTGTACTGGTCGATGATGATGGGCTTTCGATATGCTTTGTCGTCACCTCTCCTAGTGACCTCCACATCTCCTGTCCCATGGATGGTGCTCATTGCAAAGACATCTCTTTTGTCAAACCAATGGACAGCCAGCATATTCCCTTCTTTCAATAAAATGCTATCTCCTCTTTCTAGCTTGGCATGACAGAATTCTTTCGGAAACTGACCACGATCAGATCTAACGGTACCACATGCAAAAGTAGATTTGGCTTCAAGGTCGAGCAGAAGTTTTCGTGATGTATAAAAATTATCAAAATACAGATGATGATTTTTATGTTGGTAGTTTTCCATAAGATCCATGACGACTCTATGAGCAAGACCTTTCTCCTGAGTATTTTCCGTTTTTCCTTTGTAGATTTGGAACGATAAACAATAACCACTTTGTGACTGGCACAATGCCCAGATCTTCACACCAAATTTCTTTGGTTTCTTTGGCATATACTGGAGAAATGATATTCTAGCCTTTGTGCCTATCATTTGTTCATCGATTGCTAGTTCTTGATAAGGTGTGTAGGCAGATTTGAAGGAAATGTTCAGTAACTCAGGCAATTTTCCAAGTTTGTACAGTTTATAACTTGGATCCATTCGTTCAGGTGTTTTGTCATTATCACATAAATGGAAGTACTTCAATATTTTGTAAAATCTTTGTCTGGTAAATATGGTACTGAACCATGGGACATTCATGAATGATTTCTTATTCCAATAATCTGACAATTCTGGTAAACGAACAACACCCATAGCAATATTGACGCCAAGAAATGCTAGCATCTCTTCCTGTGTGACATCCTCCCAGCAATCATCATCAGCATTCTGTTGACGATGGTATCTATTTGTCTCTTCAATCAAAATCTGCAAAACATTATCTGTTAGTAATTTCTGAAAAATCTCTAATGGCTCTTTCAAACTCGAAAATGTCCTACTAGGACCAGGTAGTTCAAGATATTGTCTTTGACTGTTAGGGTTATCAAAGCTGCCTACCAATTCAACCCAGCTATGTGCTGCACTCGCACTACGAGTATGTTGATTGACTCCTCGACCACGACTACTTCCACGCTGATTGACTCCACGGCCACGACCACGCTGATTACCTTTACTACTACCACGACCACGCTGATTACCTTTACTACCACCACGACCACGCTGATTGCTTTTAGGACCACATCTACGTTGATTCACATTGCTACCTGGACCATGTTCGAAATTGTTAGAAGCAGCTTCTGGCCCTGGTTGATTACTTTCAATGTGACTCAAAGTATTATCTTGTTTATCGTCACCATCAATTTGACTGCAGAGTGTTGCTTGTTGCTGTACTTCTGTTTCAGCATTCACAGTATGATCTTCAGCATTATGCTCACAAACAGACTATAAATTTCGAAAGAAGCAGAAAAAAAAATAAATTAGTTCACTGTAAACAGAGAAACTTACAATAATAATACAAATAACAAACCTGAACTATATTGCTGACATCTTCACCAGACTCGATAACATTGGTTCTTGGTTCAATATCTGGAAAATCCTCAAACATTCTATCACCGCAACAATCATTAAATGTCAATTCATCATCACTTTCACTAGAACTAGAGTCAATTTCAGAGAATTCTTCATCATCTGAGGCAGTCACAAAGAGTAAAGCTTCTTCTAAAGATACATGTCTTGATCTGGACGCCATTTTACAACTAATGAAGTCTCTTGAAAATCTTCAGCTCAATTATAAACTTTGTATATAATATTGACCAATGAGATTTAATTATTTTCAATTCTCGATACTTCAAGACTGCTTGTAGAGAAAATTAGCTTTCCAAAGTATCTATTTGTCTAGATATCATGATTTGAAGCCTGGGGGGTCGTTAACGACCCCCTTTGTAGCCAAAGGGTTAACGTGTTTCTTTATGAATTTGATCACGTCTGATACCCAATCTGGTTTTTTCTACATTTCTTCAAAAATAGCTGTCGAACAAAATTTCGTAGGTAATTTTGTTCGCAATCATTGCAATTTATTCCCGTTGAAGTTTCGAGCTAGGAAGGGTAATGGTATGAAATAAAATGATAAAATAGGAGTTTATGCCATCTATATATTAAAGATATCTTTATTATGTTAAAAATAAAGAGATCGTCTCTTCTTTTATAAATAGTGACGTATATAACAATAAGACAAGGATGCCACGAAAAAAATTATGTACAAATGAAATAAAAACTACATCCTCTGTTAAAAATAAAGAGACCGTCTCTTCCTTTATAAATAGTACAAGCATGTTTCAAAAAAGGCAAGTATAAATGAAATAAAAACTATGAGATTATCAAAATAAATCTCTGAAGCTATATCCCACAGTGTGGAGAATTTTAAAAACACGAAGAAAACACCTATGAAAACCTGTTTAAAATCAAGTCTAAACCAACACTTTGCAAACTTATTCAATTAGAATTGTGACTCAAAAAATAAAATAAAATATTTTTTCCAAGCGAAATTATTCAAGCGAAACCAACTCAAAAGAATTACTCGAGGAAAATAAATCTTAAAAATACTTAAATAAAAAGGAACTTTCACTCGCAAATATATACCTCATAACCTAAATATATACCTTGTAATTTTGTCTCTTTTATAAATAGTGACGTATACAGAGTGTCAGGAAAAAAGCGGGGAAAAAATAACATGTAAAATCAATGAATTTATGTCGAAAGAGAGCCTGACATATGCGGCTAGAATGAACAGGAAAAAGTTTATTTCTTAAATGATTTTTTTATGATTCAAAAACTTGAATACGATGTAACTATTTTTTGAACTATCTATTGGGGAATTGATTTGTCTCGTCAAAATCAAAATCGTTTTTTTCCAGACACTCTGTACGCTCTGTATAACAATAAGACAAGCATGTCATGAAAAAAGCATGTATAAATAAAATAAAAACTATGAAATAATCAAAATATAGGAAAAAAAATCTTTAAAAAAACTATAAAGGCATTTTTACTCACAGTTGCCCAAAAAACTGAGAGGAAAAAGCAAGGTCATACAAATTAAAAAGGATATCCTCAGGTGGCAATTTTGTCTCGCGATTTTCCACTGGCAAGATCAAACGATTTATACACGTGTTGCTGGTTGGAAGAAATCGTCCCTCAGCAGTAACTGGCGTGAAATGCAGTGATGGCTGCATACCGTAGCCTAACAGAGGTTCATCTTCACTGCCGGTTACAAACCTCAAAACAGTTGACAAAGTTACACCAGGGCGCTTTCCACCTGAAATTTAGAACAATAAATCATTTATATCCACGAAAGAATGCGAATTTTAAATTCTATAAAGAATGATAAAGTATCTAGTGTATAGAAATTGCAAGTTTATTTTCATGATTAAATTACAAAAACTTTTACTCTGTTTTTGAAAAAGATTCGCCTTCACTTGTCATGAACCAGATCTATTCCAGGAAAAAGCAGTTCAATTAAAAACTTATTGAACCCTTTCACCTTCAATTTGTGTACGTTAAGAATGAAATTAGAATGTTTAGCTTTTCAGCAGCAAAGAAAGAATTTACTAAATAAATTACCATGAGCTTGTCTCAAATATTTCAGAAAAAGTTGGTAGATCCTTTTCTGATGTATTTTGGCGTTGCTTCCTTCATCTGCCCATAAAGGGGTAAGTAAATGTACCAACTTTCGAAAGGTTATACAAACTTCATTGATCCGTAAAAGATGAAGAAATGCTGGGAATGCTTGGACAACCTATTTGATTCAATAAATATTAACAAAACATAACTATCTACCAACTTATAACATAAGAGTTATGTTAGTTTTTACTTCTCAACTTTTATCAAAAATATTATTAAAGTTTATGTAAATTTTTTCAATAGCAACATGCATGACGTTTTTTCCTACAACGCCTGTCATGTTAAAATTTATTTATCTATTTGGGCTACTGACAATAGAAAACTTACCTGGTATATGCCAAGGTCTTGATACGCCTGACGAATTTGTGAAAGGCCGCGTTTAGGAGTACCTTTAAAAAAGATATCTTGTAACTGATCCTCTGGAAGTTTTGGGGCTGGGCCATTCTGCAGCAAGCTCAAACCACAGAAATATTGAACAATGATTTAAAATAGATAAGGTCAATCTAGAAACTAGGAGCTATCAAAATAAATCTAATCACTTCTCTTAAGTCGACAATTTATTCTGTTATCAAGAGAGTTGTATACATTCTTTTTTAAAAGAAGATAAGCCCAAAAATCTCAGAAATGATATGAAAGAAAATCACATTAAGATCATATTAAGAAATTTACCAAATATAATTCCAATGACATAATAGTCACTTTCCTCCCCAGATACACAAATTCCTCCATCAAAATATTTCTCTTTTATTTCACGCATCATTTGGGTGAAAAACTCCTTCCTTGGCCCACCGTAATCTTCAGCAAGCTTAAATGAATGAGAGAGAAAATGAAGTATACTACTTAAGTTGTACCCTATAAAAATACAACTGATAGATACAGTCAAAAAGTAATTTAATGGATAATTGATTCTTCAAATAACTACTACTCAATTCTTTCGTACTTATTCTTGAAGAATACTCTTTTTGAAGAAAAAGAGAAAAAAATACCTCTCCATAAAACTGGACAGCTAAGCAAACAAATTTATTTTCGAGTGCCTTTATCTCCTCCATTCCAGTTTCCAACAAATTTGTTCGATCCACCATTATAAAGTTGGTGGGTCGTTCATCATTTACAGAGGTATCCATTACTTCAAGGCTTCTACCTTGTATCAACGTTTTCTGAAGATACCTTAAAATTTCAATGGGTGCTTATATGGAATCATTAATTAGTTTATTAATAACTTCATTGATCTTTAAATTTATGTCAAATTTCTCGACACTATTTGCATCACTATCGGATTGCCTTGCTTGTTCTGGTGGAACCCACACATAGGATATATTAAAGGCACGTTCTTCACTTGGGGCTTCTTCTCTTGGGGCTTCTTCAATTTGGGCCTCTTCTCTTCTAGTCTCTTCTCTTGGAGACTCTTCTTCTCTTGGGGTTTCCTCTGTCCGGTTCTCTTCTCTTGAGGGTTCTTCCCTATAGTTTAAGGCTACAGGAAGGTCATCTTCTATATCCTCATTATCCTCACTAACATCTATTTGTATTGTTTTGCTTCTACAAAAATCACTGTGTTGCCTTAATTCTTCTAGGTTAAATTCCATGGAACAATATATGCAACACTCCTTTACTGATATCTCAACTACAGATTGTTCCTTTTTTATAGGAATTACAGATAGATTTTTTTGTATTGGTCTTATGAATATTTTACCTTGACCAATAGTTGCTTTTAACGAATTAACATCTATGTTCACTTGAAGTGGCTCCAGCAAACGAATGTTTGGCACACATCTTAAAAGTTCAAAACCACCAATATCTTTTAAGGCTGGAAATCCGTCATTACTCATTAGTTTATTGTAAACAGATTGTTCATCATCTTGTACATTTAAAGTAATTTTTTTAAAACCAAGTCCTGCATTATGTAGAATTTGCTTCTCTGCGGCACTTGGAAGTTTTTCAGCATCTCGATGAGCAAGACACACAAAACTAGCTGTCCAAGTTTTTTGCTTTACTGGTTTATTTTTTTTTGATTTTGATCCTGATGATCCTGATGTTGAAGCTGCACGTGAATAAGGAGAAAAAAGCTGTCTCCTTTCCTCTGCTACTCTAGTAGCAATCCGATTCGCAACAGGATGGTGCTGTTTCCCCTTGCAATTCTCCCTTAAGCGAATTCTATCTCCTAGCCTGGAGACACCCAAGCGTTTTAAATCGTCATCACTAGATGCAGCGACAATCTCAATATCCATTCTCTCCTGCTCCAACCTAGGTATGAGATTGGTTAGGTTCATTTGGATCAAAATTTCTTTGATGGTACTCATATTTATATCCTAGACATAAAGATAGAAGTATTTAATACAAAAGTAACACAATGAAGCATAAAAGTCAACTGACAAATCATTGAACATTTTATTGATTAAATACAAACAAAAAATGAAACTTGAGGCAAAGGGATCGGTAAAAATATCTCACAAGCTTGACTGATGGAAACAAACATTTATTTTTGTGGCCTGAGCATCTGATACATACAGTTTAACAATATTGTATCAAAATTTGCACACCAGTAAAAATGGCAGTCAATATCAGTAAATAATAATAAATGTTTCAAATATTCAAATCTGTATACACATTTTATTTATAAGCATAAAGCCTACATAAGCATAAAGCCTACATATAAGCATATCAAGGCTTAAAATTGCCAAAAATTAAGCAAGCTAAACAAAAACTGAACCTCATTTTTCATAAAAAAAGAGAGAGTAGAAAGATTTTAAAATAAAGTATGAATATCAAACAAAAGAGTAATGATTAAAGTTAAATGCTTTCTCTTTTTGAAACATTTTGTGCCTTTAATCTTAGGCTTGAAGGCTGGAAAGGTAAGAACATCATAAGGCTTTGAGCAATTTTGATTCTTATAAAAAATGTGCATTCGGTTTAAAATCATAAGCATATCATAAGCATACTTTAGGCTTATATAAGAGATTTAACTAAGCATATTGAGGCTCAGCCAAAAAAAACACAATGCTTATAAAAACAATGTGTATATACACCAAATTCAACAGAGAAAAAAAACATTAAAGTGAAGAAAAATATGCAATAAAATCAACTAATGTAAAATATGTTTCTGTCCAGTTTTGGCTATAGAAACAAGTACAAAGTACAAAATCTTGTGGGATCACACTAAGATGCTATAAAGAAAAATATGTTCTTAATAAACCTAGCTCTAGATTGAAATTATAGCACTTTGAAATGTTCTGATACCTTTGAAAACACTGGATATTGCTGTGTTTTTGAAAGCTGAAACATATATTTGTACCTGAACATAATTTAAGAGTTAAAATTGTAACATTTATTTTGATTCTTATGAGCATAAAAGTCAAGCCTTGCACTTATATTTTGTCAAAAATTAAACAATTAAAATTTTGGTTACATTAACAATAAAATGAATAAACGTGAAAAAAGTAGTCATTCAAGGAAATCTTTCCATTATATTGATTGCTTTAAGGTAGTTATCAATTCCACAATCCTGAGACTCTTCATGGTCAATTTCTTCTTCTAACATATGCAAACATTCATTTGACAGAGAAATTCCCTGAAAGTCAAATATAGGGCGCTCATCCTCAGTGTCTTCATCAGAAGAATAATCCTCAGTACCATATTAATCATTGACTTGTTCAGGTGCTATACCTATTGGGTTTGTCATTTGAGCAGATACCCACAATTGAATTGGAGAAGAATTGACCGTTCTAATTCTGTGGGAATTCCATGCTTGTCTCCACTTTTCCAACTTTTCTCTGATCATTGGTAGGTATATATAATGTAATGCAGACAAATGTAAATTATTGGATGGATCTAAAATACCCTCATCTTCAAAATGGTAGAAAAGATTGTAAAAGAAAGATAACACACCAACGTAAACATCTTTCCATAGTCTCTCAATACGTTGATTATGTGTACTTTTTCCAGTGATCATGCTTTTTCTCCCTACACCTCGCTTTTGTAGCATGTAGTCTGCAACATTGACATTTTCTTTACCTTTGTCGGATCTAACCCTGCTAGGCAAACCATACTCTTCGACAGACTTAATGAAACAATTTAATACAGTAGGTGCTTTATTATTATTTGTACAAGATAAACCAACTGCTAACCTACTGAATCCATCAATTATACCAATAATAATAAAATACCATCTCACTAATTTATGATTGGTATCTAGGTGCCAAAGATAATTGGGTCCTTGAACGTTATAGATTCGACGATGAAGTCTTTTTTTCTTTCTAGAATCCTTTCCTTGAGAATCTACTCTTGTTAAACTTTCTCTCAACCTTTGTCTTGATACCTGAATGTTGTATCCCTTCAGAAGTTCTCGCAACAGAACTTCGCCATTATTTGGAAACTGCTGGACCAACTTCAAAGTATTTGAATCCAATTCCTCATCTGATATGTCACTGAACTCTAGTTTTTTCAAACCATATTCATCCATCTGTCTGTAAATTGTTCTCTCCGAAACACATAACATATCACTTATTTCCTTGATGAGACATCCATCATCTAGCAGATTTTTCAAAACATTCTTTGGTATGAAAAACTTGGGTGCTCCACCAGAGCCTGCAGCAACAAATCTTTGAGGTTTCTGATTACCTTTTCCACAACATCTAGTTCTCAAACTCATTATTACAAAGTTATCACTGATACCTAGACTCAAAAAGTCCTTTTCTTCCAGCTTAGGAAACAAATTCCTCTGAGAATCTCCTGATCACAGATTCACAACAACCCAGGTCTTTTAACACTTCACATAGTGACTTGTCACACATTCTGTTTATTGATTATTCAGTTATTTTCTGAAATTACATAAATAAATACATGAAAATAAAGAAGTGATTTAGTTAAGACAATAATTCATCTACCAATTTAATCAAATATTTCTCCCTAAGTCCTTGAGTGACTTCTGTCACCACATAACAGGACTGTAAAACGTGATTAATGCTACCATTTTCGTTGATCCGTCGTGACGGGGCACCGTTTCTATCGAAAGAGTTTATCGCATCAAATATTTTATCGAAAGAGTTTATCGCCATCGAATGGATTTATCGAATGAGTTTATCGCATCGAATAGATTTATCAAAAGAGTTTATCGCATCGAATTATTTATCGAAAGAGTTTATCGCATCGAATATTTTATCGAATGTGTTTATCGCATAATCGAATGAATTCGTCGCATAATCGAATATGCTTATCACATAATCAAATGAATTCACCGCATAATCGAATGAATTTGTCACATAATCCATTGAATTTGTCGCATAATCAAATGAAAATATCGAATGAGCGAATGAAATTATCACATAAGGCAGCTATGGCGTTCCATAATCTATAAATACAAAGTTATTCTTCGAAGATGACTCTGAAACAACATAATGTTGTGAATGAATATCCGGCTTTCACGCATTCGATATTTTCGCTGGCGGACGGGTGATTCCACGCACCCACTCCGCAAACCTTCTATATATTAATAGCCGATTCTCTGTCTGTCTGTCTGTTTGTTTGTTTGTTTGTAAGTCACGCAAAATGGTAGATTAAGTTGTGAGCGAAATTATTTCTTTTTTTGTGTGCGACGTGAGTTCGAAGCAAATACATTATTGCAACCCCAATCGAACGTGACTTTTTTTGGCTGATGAACTAATAAGAATAACGTTTTATTTCTATCATTATTGTTAGTTTTATATTCCACGTTGACTTGGCTTTGAAAACAGTACATCAACTAAATACAAAGAAACTAACTGATTAAACATTTTGGACAAAAAGCAGCAATGGCAGAACGTGGCAGCATATGTTCGGTTTGCCACTGACTCTTGCCTGACTGTCTGAGACGGGTGAACATTTTTTTTGAGCAATCAAAATGTTTAAAAACCGATATGTAAAAAAAGAGTATCATATCAAAACAAAATGTTTTTGTTTTTTTTTGCTTTTCTTTTAATAATTTAATTTCTTCTTTTAATTGTTAAGCGTTCTAATCGAACGTTTTTTTATTCTATTTATTCATTTAGCACGTGCCTTTTTTCTCTCCTCCGTGTGAACTTTTTAAGAGGAGAAACCATTTTCCCCCTTACGTTTGATAGAGCACCCATGTTAAAGCGCGTAACTTTTTTAAAACAAAAGCTAATAAAAAGTTGAAATTTTCTCTCTCTACGTTTTGAGTGTATTGTTACACTGATAAAAGATCGGTTTTACCAGAGGTTGTGACTTCGAACCTGCTTCTGGTTGAACACAAGTTGTACGAGCCGTTTATAAGGAAATTTTACGTTTATTGTTACAGTGATACATGGACAGTGGACATGGGCGGCGAGCGACGCCGCCTTGGCGGCTAGTCTATATATTAATAGCCGATTCTCCGTCTGTTTGTTTGTAAGTCACGCAAAATGGTAGATTAAGTTGTGAGCGAAATTATTTCTTTTTTTGTGTGCGACGTGAGTTCGAAGCAAATACATTATTGCAACCCCAATCGAACGTGACTTTTTTTGGCTGATGAACTAATAAGAATAACGTTTTATTTCTATCATTATTGTTAGTTTTATATTCCACGTTGACTTGGCTTTGAAAACAGTACATCAACTAAATACAAAGAAACTAACTGATTAAACATTTTGGACAAAAAGCAGCAATGGCAGAACGTGGCAGCATATGTTCGGTTTGCCACTGACTCCTGCCTGACTGTCTGAGACGGGTGAACATTTTTTTTGAGCAATCAAAATGTTTAAAAACCGATATGTAAAAAAAGAGTATCATATCAAAACAAAATGTTTTTGTTTTTTTTTGCTTTTCTTTTAATAATTTAATTTCTTCTTTTAATTGTTAAGCGTTCTAATCGAACGTTTTTTTATTCTATTTATTCATTTAGCACGTGCCTTTTTTCTCTCCTCCGTGTGAACTTTTTAAGAGGAGAAACCATTTTCCCCCTTACGTTTGATAGAGCACCCATGTTAAAGCGCGTAACTTTTTTAAAACAAAAGCTAATAAAAAGTTGAAATTTTCTCTCTCTACGTTTTGAGTGTATTGTTACACTGATAAAAGATCGGTTTTACCAGAGGTTGTGACTTCGAACCTGCTTCTGGTTGAACACAAGTTGTACGAGCCGTTTATAAGGAAATTTTACGTTTATTGTTACAGTGATACATGGACAGTGGACATGGGCGGCGAGCGACGCCGCCTTGGCGGCTAGTCTATATATTAATAGCCGATTCTCCGTCTGTTTGTTTGTTTGTCTGTCACGCAAAATGGTAGATTAAGTTGTGAGCGAAATTATTTCTATTTTTGTGTGCGACGTGAGTTCGAAGCAAATACATTGCAACCCCAATCGAACGTGACTTTTTCGGCTGATGAACTAATAGGAATAACGTTTTGTTTTTATCATTATTGTTAGTTTTATATTCCACGTTGACTTGGCTTTGAAAACAGTACATCAACTAAATACAAAGAAACAAACTGATAAAACATTTTGGACAAAAAGCAGCAGTGGTAGAACGTGGCAGCATATGTTCGGTTTGCCACTAACTCTTGCCTGACTGTCTGAGACGGGTGAACTTTTTTTTTGAGCAATCAAAATGTTTAAAAACCGAAAGGTAAAAAAAGAGTATCATATCAAAAAAAAATGCTTTTTTTTTGCTTTTCTTTTAATAAATTAATTTCTTCTTTTAATTGTTAAGCGTTCTGATCGAACGTTTTTTTATTCTATTTATTCATTTAGCACGTGCCTTTTTCTCTCCTCCGTGTGATCTTTTTAAGAAGAGAAACCATTTTCCCCCTGTTTGACAGCACCCATGTTAGAGCGCGTAACTTTTTTAAAACAAAAGCTAACAAAAAGTTGAAGTTTTCTCTCTCTACGTTTTGAGCGTATTGTTACACTGATAAAAGATTGGTTTTACCAGAGGTTGTGACTTCGAATCTGCTTCTGGTTGAACACAAGTTATACGAGCCAATTATAAGGAAATTTGACGTTTATTGATACAGTGATACAGAGCAGGTGGACATGGGCGGCGAGCGACGCCGCCTTGGCGGCTAGTCTATATATTAATAGCCGATTCTCCGTCTGTCTGTTTGTAAGTCACGCAAAATGGTAGATTGAGTTGTGAGCGAAATTATTTCTTTTTTTGTGTGCGACGTGAGTTCGAAACAAATACATTGCAACCCCAATCGAAGGTGACTTCTTTTCGCTGGTGAACCGATAGACATAACGTTTTGTTTTTATTGTTATTGTTAGTTTTATATTCCAAAGACTACGTTGGCTTTGAAAACAATACATCAACTAAATACGAAACTAACTGATTTAACAGTTTGGACAAAAACCAACAGTGGCAGAACGTGACAGCATGTTTGCCAGTGTATCGTAACGTATCCTTGCCTGACTGTCTGAGACGGGTAAACTTTGTTTCGCGCAATCAAAATGTTTAAAAACCGATAAGTAAAAAAAGAGTATCATGAAACAAAATATTTTTTTGCTTTTCTTTTAATAATTTAATTTCTTTTTTTAATTGTTATGCGCTTCAGATCGAACGTTTTTTTATTCACTTTATTCATTTAGCACGTGCCTTTTTTCTCTCCTCCCGTGTGATCTTTTTAAGAAGAGAAACCATTTTCGCCTTATGTTTGATAGCACCCATGTTAGAGCGCGTAACTTCTTTAAAACAAAAGCTAATAAAAAGTTGAAGTTTTCTCTCTCTACGTTTTGAGTGTATTGTTACACTGATAAAAGATTGGTTTTTCCAGAGGTTGTGACTTCGAACCTGCTTCTGGTTGAACACAAGTTGTACGAGCCGTTTATAAGGAAATTTGACGTTTATTGATACAGTGATACAGAGCAGGTGGACATGGGCGGCGAGCGACGCCGCCTTGGCGGCTAGTCTATATAGTAATAGCCGATTCTCTGTTTGTTTGTCTGTTTGTTTGTCTGTCACGCAAAATGGTAGATTGAGTTGTGAGCGAAATTATTTCTTTTTTTGTGTGCGACGTGAGTTCGAAGCAAATACATTGCAACCCCAATCGAACGTGACTTTTTTTGGCTGATGAACCAATAGGAATAACGTTTTGTTTTTATCATTATTGTTAGTTTTATATTCCACGTTGACTTGGCTTTGAAAACAGTACATCAACTAAATACAATGAAACTAACTGATTAAAGATTTTGGACAAAAAGCAGCAGTGGCAAAACGTGGCAGCATGTGCAATTTGCCACTATCTCTTGCCTGACTGTCTGAGACGGGTGAACTTTTTTTTTGAGCAATCAAAATGTTTAAAAACCGATAGGTAACAAAAGAGTATTATATCAAAACAAAATGTGTTTTTTTTTTTTTTTTTCTTTTCTTTTAACAAATTAATTTCTTCTTTTAATTGTTAAGCGTTCTGATCGAACGTTTTTTATTCTATTTATTCAATTAGCACGTGCCTTTTTTCTCTCCTCCGTCGTGATGTTTTTAAGAAGAGAAACTATTTCTTCCTTACGTTTGATAGCACCCATGTTAGAGTGGGTAACTTTTTTAAAACAAAAGCTAATAAAAAGTTGAAGTTTTCTCTCTCTACATTTTGAGTGTATTGTTACACTGATAAAAGATTGGTTTTATCAGAGGTTGTGGCTTCGAATATGCTTCTGGTTGAACACAAGTTGTACGAGCCGTTTATAAGGAAATTTGACGTTTATTGATACAGTGATACAGAGCATGTGAACATCGGCGGCGAGCGACGCCGCCTTGGCGGCTAGTCTATATATTAATAGCCGATTCTCCGTCTGTTTGTTTGTTTGTCTGTCACGCAAAATGGTAGATTGAGTTGTGAGCGAAATTATTTCTTTTTTCGTGTGCGACGTGAGTTCGAAGCAAAGACATTGCAACCCCAATCGAACGTGACTTTTTTTGGCTGTTGAACTAATAGGAATAACGTTTCGTTTTTATTATTTTGTTAGTTTTATATTCCACGTTGACTTGGCTTTGAAAACAATACATCAACTAAATACAAAGAAACTAACTGATAAAACATTTTGGACAAAAAGCAGCCATGGCAGAACGTGGTAGCATGTTCGGTTTGCCAGTGTATCCTAACGTATCCTTGCCTGACTGTCTGAGACGGGTGAACTTTTTTTTCGAGCAATCAAAATGTTTAAAAACCTATAGGTAAAAAAGAGTATCATAAAACAAAATATTTTTTTTTGCTTTTGTCATAATAGTTGTCTTAATTTGTTTTAATCGATTTCTTTTAATCTATTTTATTTTATATCAGATCGAACGTTTTTTTATTCACTTTATTCATTTAGCACGTGCCTTTTTTTCTCTCCTCCCGTGTGATCTTTTTAAGAAGAGAAAATATTTTCCCCTTACGTTTGATAGCACCCATGTTAGAGCGCGTAACTTTTTTGAAACAAAGGCTAATAAAAAGTTGAAGATTTTTATTCCTACGTTTTGAGTGTATTGTTGTACTGATCAACGATTGGATTGGTTTTAAAAAATAAATAAGTAACACATAATGAAAAACCTGAAAAATATTTACTGTAACACTGACTGCACACCAGAGGTTGTCACTTCGAATCTTTTCCAAGTTGTATGAGCCGTTTATAAGGAAATTTGACGTTTATTGATACAGTGGTACAGAGCAGGTAGACATGGGCGGCGAGTGACGCCGCCTTGGCGGCTAGTATATATATATTGATCCTTAACACATAGCGTTGAATTCGAGATGCAGTGCACTGTTCCCCCCTTGAAAAAATCAACAAATCTGACGTCAGTTGCTACTACTTTTAACTAATCGTGAATGAACACATAAGGATTTTGCGGAGTTTGGTGCGTGTAATGGTAGGCATCGGCCCGTCGGTATTCTTACCCTCTGATCATCACCTTCAACTCGACAACGTTGAGCTTGTCTCTCAGCATCATTGACTTTATTATAAAAGAACAGTTATATATCTTAAAGCGTTCATTTAATTCCGAAATTACTGTTTCAAAGAATAAGCCATTTGCAGCAAACCTGAATATGAACATTTTCTTTAAGTGGTCATTTGGGTAAATAATATCAACCGTGTCTTCTAGAAATTCTTGTGCACACATAAATTTTCCTTAAGAGTGGTATCTTAACACGAAGCAAAAACTGAGAGTTATTTACGATATCTGAAAATTGGCAAAATGAGGAAAAAAATAAGTCTGTGCTGATCTCTCAACAAAGTAAAACTTTAGAATATAGACTTCAACTGTTATGAGAAAATTACGAATTTAGGTGCACATTACTAGTAATCATAACCAATTATATACAATAAGGCATAAACGTACCTTTGGTACTAATATTAAGTCTGGATCCTCCATCAGGTTTATTATCATTATCTTGTTGCTGAAATATTTGAACTTTTGATGACAGTTTTCGTTTCTTATCATTTACATTATTTACACCCATTTTCTTTTGTTTACTAGTACATAATTTATGAATAATCTCTGAGTATTTGAGTATTTAATTGTCTGTTGAATCTTCATCTCAACTATCCAGTTTTCCACGCTCCTCGTATGCTTCATTATTCATACAAGTAGATTGTTATAAGCAAAGAATTAGATCAGAAGAGAAAGTCACTGGGAAAGCACCTGAGAAGAAACTGACTTAGAAAAAGCTTTAGAAGAAATCAGTGCATTGTTTCAAGAGAGCGAGTTGAATACTCAGAAAGACAAAGGAAAAGAAGCAGCTGAGAGAGAAAGTGCTTGTGAAATGAGACATCAGTGTATGGAGACCTTTTCTGATACCAAAAAAAGAAACTATGATGAGAAGGAGGAGAAGGAGACTGGAGATGACACAATTCAATACCTTCAGGAGAAAATGTAAATGGAGAGAGATTTTAAAGAAAGAGAACTCCAAATAGCTTATAGACGAGAGCAAACAATGCAAATTTTGCTTGCCCAACTGCAACAACAACCTCAGGCAATGTTGGCTTATCTTATGAGAAATAATTGTTCAAGTCAAGCCAATAGACCTTTTCAGAAAATACGTCAGAGCAGATCTTGCTTCGCTTTCAACCCAAATAATAGTGGCATTTGTGTTGTTTTTGAAAAGAAATGATACCCGAGAGGAAACCTTACTGGAGCTTTTTTTATGACTCTTCATTATTTAAGTAATTAAAAACCTTAGAAACAAGGCAAGATCTGCCGTGACGTAATTTCTGAAAAGGTCTATTAAACATGAAAAACATTCATGTTGATAAACATCAACATGGAATAAAAACAAAATTACGTAGAAGCACAAAGTGTATAATAATTTTTAAAATAAAAACACATTTTTTTAAGGACATGTTTCGACATTCTTATGTCATCATCAGCTATAAAATATTTACAAAAAAATTCCTACATATATAAAATAATGATTACAAAAGGTGTTACAAAAAAGCTATACATCAAAATCTCCAATTAAAATTAATGAGTTAGACTAGAAGTGTGAAAAGATGACAGAGTTCAAAAGACAATAGAACGTGTGAAGAGTAAATGTAAAGTATGAATAAGGGAAAGATGAAAGAAAGATGAAAGAAAGATAAAAGAAACGAAAAAAGAAAGAAAAAAAATTACACCGACAATGTTTTCCCTATGTACTTTACTTGAGTGTTAAGATTAGGATTTTCCCAACCCAATATGAAGTCCCTCCTTAAGTTTAAGTTGCCATTTAGTTTGTGCATTATCGATGATTTTAAAACAATTAGGACTTACTTTATCAAAACAATCTTCCTTTTCCCTGATATGTTTAAAAAATATGATAGTTCTTATCTGTTTTTAAATGTTCATTAATCCATTGTCCAAAATGTCTGGTGGTTTCACCAATATAACAAGCGTTACAGCTTGTACAGTTAAATTTATAGACAACATTAGATTTAAGATTTAAAGGAACTTTGTCTTTAGTTGAAAACAGACTACCAATTTTAAAGGATGTGAAAATTATTTTTACGGATTGTGTTTTACAGTATTTTTTAACGATGTTGTTAATTTTTAATTTAAAGATGTCAGAATGTTTGCCTATGTAAGGTAATTTAAAGAAACGAGCTTTGTTTAATGTTTCTTTAGGTTCGTCTGCTTTGTATGTTTTATTCAAATATTGTTCTATTAATTTATCAGTTAATTTGACAGGATAAAGATTTTGTCTTAGTATATCTTTAACTTTATTGAGATCGTTATGAAAACCTAGCCAAGTGTTGTTAATTTTGTAAGCCCGGTCAATTAAGCAGTTAATTAATCCACGTTTATATGTAAAAGACGTGAAACTGAAATAATTAGTTAGGAGTCCAGTGAATGTTTTCTTACGATATACAGAGGAATAAAAACACTTGGCAAGTTGATACCTTACTTTTGTTGGTATATATTTCGAATTGTTGTTTTGATTTGTTTTTTGATGCAAAAACCTTTTTAGAATTGTTATGTTTTGTTATCCTGGAAGCAAGAATGACAGTATTCTATTTAAGCTAAATGCATATTTTTCACTTTTTAAGTTTTTGTTATTCAATGGAGAAGTTAAGTACTTACATCACAGAAATAGTTTTTGGCTTGTGCAAACTTCTCTCTTGAAATTACAGTAACCAGGAATGTTACTGCGACCAGACTAAAAAGGGCGTGAAGGTTTACGACGAGTTCTATTCCGCTACAAAATACAAAATAACTTAAAATACTCAGTCATTGAAATTCAATATAAAATACTTCGGCAATCAATTGCCGAGGGAAATGTCGAAAATTTGTGTTCACCTCGGCAGTACCTCGGCAATTCTATTTGCCGAAGCACAAGTAAAATTTACTTGAGACACTTCGGCATTTCCTTCGGCAGCCCTCGGCATTTCCTTCGGCATGGTCGAAACACTTATCGAAAATGTAAAGTGTAATATTTATTGCTTTGGTTTGTTGTTTTCTGGATGTCTACTTTATCATATAGATCAAAACACGCATCAACTGTTTTCTTCTTAACCATGCTTGTTTAGTACATAAGCAAAACTTTTCTCTATATTTTTTCGAAGACTTCTTTAAAGTTACAATTACAACCTGCACTAGATTGTCTTCTTTGTTTAAACTTGGCGTCATGTATAAAAAACGATTATAAAGAAAAGTATAAATTATTCATATTTTTACTTCCCTATTGTTTTATAAGCGCTCTGATCGACGACATCAATTCCTTCGGAATGTTTTTTGAATGTGTGTAAAAGATTTAAAAAGACCAGCGGTTTAATAGATTTAAGTGATTTTTTCACTATTAAAACAATACAAACTCCCCGCATAAAAATTTGTTTCCGGTCAAACATGTATAAACGATAAAAAAAATGTAAACGAAATAACTGAAAAAGTTTACCTCGGCAATTTTATTGCCGAGGAAATATGGAAAATGCCTCGATTACCTCGGCAAAAACCTCGGCATTTGCCGAGTGCCGAGGTGAATTTCAATGACTGAATACTTACAAGTTCCATTCTATTTTAACATAAACAAAAATACAAATAACACTTACTAAACACATATAACCCAAGTCCAACCGCAGTGTGGTTAACTTTATAACAAAATGTATTAAAATATCAAAGTATTATTTAATGTATCTCTTCAGATATAAGCATGTCTCTTCAGACAAAAATATCACTATGTCTCTTCTGACTGTTCTCATACGATAGAATGCTAAGAAAAATGCACTGAAAGATGTGGAATAAAAGAGAAGCCCGACAAGTCCCGAGGGACAAACAAAAGACGTAAGAAACAAAAGAAAAATACGCAGAGCAAATCACACACAAAACAAATAATTATAAACTAATAAACATTATACAAATTAAACTAATTTTAA
Organism: Turritopsis dohrnii; assembly: GCA_027922465.2. NCBI lineage: Eukaryota > Metazoa > Cnidaria > Hydrozoa > Anthoathecata > Oceaniidae > Turritopsis > Turritopsis dohrnii. The sequence continues at coordinate 578,067 of BQMF02000122.1, read as the reverse complement.
TGCGCATGCATTTACATGGCTCCTCTCGAAATTATTTTTCAAGTATGTAAAATCATTTTGAAACCAAAGTATTGTCCTCAAAATTGTTCATACTTCTGTAACATAATCAACTTGTTCATAGGCCTGACAAAACGACTTTTGTTTGCCAGCTCAATTTCAACAGTTCTCACAACATTTCCATCGTCAGGAAAGAGCTTCGTTACTCTCGCCAAGCTCCATTTGTTTCGAGGCTTGTGGAGATCTTTCACGAGAACAACATCATTCACTTCAACATTTTGCGTCTCCTTTTCCCATTTTGATCGTTCTTGCAGTGAATTCAAGTATTCCTTATGGCACCGTTCCCAGAATTCGTTGACCAGATGCTGCACTTTTCGCCAATGCTTCTTGCTGTACACGTCTGGACTGTCAAATGTTCCAGGAAGCGGGTAAACGACTTTCAACTTTTGTGTTAAAAGAGTGATCGGAAATATCGGCTTTAGGCTGTTGGGGTCGCTGAGATTGTTGACAGTGAGTGGGCGCGAATTGATGACGTTTTCGATCTCGACCAATATCGTTTGAAATGATTCTTCATTTAAGTTTTCACCATGAACTTTCAGCATACCAGACAGGATGTTGCGAGCTGTACGAATGCATCGTTCCCAAACACCGCCATAGTTGCTTGCTTGTGGTGGGTTTGGTTTCCACACGACCCAGTCACCATTGTGTTTGCTGAGGAAATCGGAGATTTTGGCATAATCCATCTTCATGAACTCTTTGTGTAGCTGCTTGTCTGCTCCCACAAAGTTCGTACTGTTATCGGATCGAATAAGTCGAGCGTTGCCACGTTGTGCGATCAAGCGTCTCAACGCCATGATGAAGGAATCGGTTTCGAGGCTGTGTGCGTTTTCGAGATGCACAGGACGAGATGAAAGGCACGTTAAGATCACACCGTAACGCTTAACCAGTGATCTTCGAATTTTGATGTAGAACGGACCAAACAAATCGATGCCCGTGTAGGTGAAAGGTGGAGCTTTGTCCGTTCGATCGATTGGTAAGTTGCTCATTTTTTGTTGGAGAATGGCTCCTCGTAAATGCTTGCAGATTGAACAATGATGTATTACGTGTCGCACTTGTGAGTTGATGCTGACGATCCACCACCCGTTACTACGAATAATGTTGATTGTCATACCTCGTCCACAACGGAAGGTTGCTTCGTGATGGAATCTAATAATGGCTTTCGTAATTTCGCAATTTTTCAGCAAAATGATTGGATGCTTCATGTCGAATTCTAACGCAGAATTTTTCAATCGACCACCAACTTGTAACAAACCGTTGGCGTGGTTAAACGGATCTAATTTGGCAAGATTGTCGTTCACATTGAGTTTTCCTTGTCGAAGTTTTGAGATGGTTGTTGAGAATTCGAACCGTTGTAATGCAGTGATTACTTTTGATTTCGCATTTTCGAGCTCGTACACCGTGAGTGGATTGAGTTGCTTTGGCTGGTTGACTTCGTGTCTTCATTGAATGCTTTCTCGATTTCTTCGCACTGGCAATGAAACGTAACATGAACGCAGTTACTCTGAGGATCTTCAGCCAACTTGAGATTGTACCTATAACTGATAAAAAGTAAGGTTTCTGCGCAGCCGTGGTTGCACAGATTAATCTATCTTCTTTGACGATTTCAGGATCATCATCTTTGACGTCGAATGATGAGAATTTGTTGCTGAATGGATGCCACAAGAACTCTGGTCCATGTAACCAAAGTTTGATGCGTTCAGTTTGCTTCGCTTGCAAACCTCCTGTTGCTACGTCAGCAGGATTCTCGTCAGTCTTGACATATAGCCATTGCTCAGATGCTGTGCGTTCTTTGATGTAAGCCGCTCTGTTGGAGACAAATACCTTGAACTTCTTCAAATTGTTGTTAAGGTAGCCCAGTACTACCTGACTGTTGGTCCAATACACTTCATACTGCATTGGAATGTCAATCTCTTTCCTTAATTGACTTCCAACCCTTGCTGCCAGTGCTGCTGCCTTCAGTTCCTATTGTGGTATTGACCTTTTTGGCTTGAGTGGGTTGACTCGTGACCTTCCACTGATAAAGGCATAATGTATTTGACCTTTAAAATCTTCAAGTCTAATGTAGGTACAGTAGCCGTGACCTATATCTGATGCATCTGCGAAATGATGTCGGCTTGCACTTGAGACTTTGAACCCAACTGGATGGAAACAGCGTGGGATGGTGATGTCTTGTATCATCGACAGATTAGAGATGGCTTGTTGGCACGTTTGCAGAAGTTCGTCTGGAAGCCTCTTGTCCCATCCAACATGATGGCAGCACAGATACTGAAGGATTCGTTTGCATTCTAGAAGAAATGGTGAAACCATACCCAGTGGGTCATAAACTTGATGAACGGTTGAAAGTAGACTTCGTTTGGTTGTTGGTAGGTCGAAGGTTTTCGTTCGTAAACCTAGGGTATCTTTGGCGATATTCTATTGAACACCAAGAGCTTGGTCGTTTGGCAGAGCCTCAAGACAACCTTGAAGTTCCTTGCTTCGCTCTGATTCTGGTATCGACTCGATGGCTTCCCTTGAGTTGCTAACGAACTTGTCCAGGTTGAAGCCACCATCTCGACACATCAATTTTGAATCCATGATGAGTTGAATCATCTTCTTGGCGATTTCTTCAGACTTTAGCATATCGTCTACGTAGAAGGCTTTACGCAGAGTCGTTGCAGCTTCTGCACCATATTTAGTCTCGCCATCGGATGCAGCTTTTCTTAAAGCGTAGTTTGCACAACTTGGTGATGACGTGCCTCCGAAGATGTGGACGCACATCTCGTAATGCACAATCTTCTTTTCAACATCTCCATCCTCCCACCAAAAAAACTGAACAAAGCACCGTTGTTCTTCCGGGATTTGGACTTGATAGAAAATGCTTTCAATGTCGGCCATCACGGCAATATCGTGTTGTCGGAACCTCGTCAACACACCGACTAGCTGATTTGTTAAGTCAGGTCCCTGTAGAAGCCCGCCATTCAGAGATTTTCCTTGATACTCTGAACTACAATCGAATACGACACGTATTTTGTTCTTTCTTGGATGATAGACACCATGGTGAGGGATGAATCATTGTTGATCTTCATGGTACGACGTCTCGACTTTCCTTGCGTAACCTTTACTAAGCATATTATCAATAAAGTTTATATAATCTTGTTTGAATGTAGGATTTCGAGCAAACTTTCGTTTCAGACAAAAAAGCCTCTTCAACGCCAATTCTTTGTTGTTTGAAAGACTGACCACTTCATTTCGAAAAGGTAAAGGAATAACGTATTTTCCACTTACCCTTTTGCAGTTTTTGTCCATGATGTTCATGAACTTGATGTCGTCTTGAGAGAACTCTTCTCCAAGTGCTGGGTCACATTTTGTTTGTTCATCATCATAGACAGCTTTGATCATTGTTTCGATTGATTCATCAACCACTTTATTTGGTCCCACAAATGCATGGCTGGCTGGTAAGTTGGCAGATTGTAACTTCACACGAAATACTGACTTGTAAGGGACTGGTGAAGCGTTGTCTGCCAGAGGACCTACAACTGACCACCCCATGTTCGTTTTCATTGCATATGGACCTGCTCCTTGACTTTGGATGATCTTCAATGGTTGTATCGCTTTCGGACAGTCTGCCCCAATCTTCAGATCCTGGTGGTTAACTGCCCATTCAACTTGATCTTTAAGCTCTGATAGGTATGGCCATTTTTGGATCAGTTCTCTGGTGAATAAAAGATCTTGGTTGTCCATTGCCAAATCTGCACAGCTGTAGGTTTTTGGTAGATCGATCCATTGATCCAGCGACACACCACGTACTGTAAGTCCACTGACGACTTTGGACTTACTTTTTTCTTCTCCATTCAGAGTTTTGACACGAATGTTGGTGTTTGCAAAATTTGAGCCAAGAAGCGAAAGCAGTTCTTCATCAACAAAGGTCCCTGTACTGCAATTATCTAACATTGCATAAGTTAAAATACAGTTATCATCATATTTCACATATACCGGCACTACACACATGCTCACTTGGTCGTTTTTAATTTCATTCACAGCGAAGTTCTCAACAGAAATAGTTTCTTTGTTTTCAATTTCTTTCGATTTTTCACTTTTCAAAGCACTGTCAGAAGTTTGAATGTCACTAAAAGTTTCCCTTTGCCTTTTGTAGCCATGAAGTAGAGTTGGGTGATCCGCTTTGCAAATATTACACTTTCTTGGCCTTCTACAGTCACGAACTAAATGTCCTTTTCTATAACAGCCAAAACAACATCAATTTTTCAATAGCCACTTTCCCCTTTCTTTAAGATTGAGATTTTTAAAAGCAAAACATTTGTCTATGTCATGGCTCTTATCACAGTATAGACAGGTTTGAATATTAGAAGTAAATGTTCTTACAGTTTTTTGCTTTCTCTCTTCATTGTTGATGGCATGTCCAAGGTTGACATTGTTATAAATTGCTTCCCTCCAAAACAATGGGTCGGTTGCAAGAATTGTCTCTATGTCGATGAAATCAATCAAGTCTTGAAAAACTGGTTCACGTCGCTGGTAACTCCTTATTTGATAGACTGTTCGGTTCCATCGGTCTCGAAGGTAAGCTGGTAATTTGGAAGTAACGATACATATCTGGTCCGGACTGTCGAAATAATTGGTAACCACGTGACTACTTTTAACCAAAAACGCATACAGTTGACGTAATGAAGACGAGTCGGCATTCTTGATTGCTTTCCAATTAGCCACTTCCTTCTGGTAGGCTGACAGCACCCGATATGGATTTCCGAAACGCCTCTTCAGCAACTCCTTTGCCTTCAAATAACCAGCGTCAGCTTCCAGGTGAGAGCAACCCTTGATCAGATCCTTAGCTTCGCCACTTGTACACTGAAGCAAAAGAGTTAAGCGTCCTCTACTCTCATCAATCTTGGTTTCTACCACTTCTTCGAAAGTCGTGATGAAATACTGGTACTCAAGGGGGTCTCTGTCGAAAGTGTCTATTTTAACTTCAGGGGCACTTTGCATTGGTGCTTGAGATAGTAGACGATGCTGGTCAAAATTAGTGTGACATTTTTTTATCACCAAAAAAATGCAAAATTTAGACTTTTTGTGATATCTTATTTATTACTTTGTCGTTTAGCTTGAGATTTTATGAGGTGAAAGGTCTAATAGAGACGAGTCCATTTATATAACTATTTTTGTTATTAGAGCCATTTTGAGGTTGACAGGCAAAAAATGACTGTTTCAAGAAAATGTCATCCTCAGAAAAAGAAACTAATAAGGAAAACTGGAAATTACTAAAAATGGGTTGTTGAATGGTTATACTAATCAAAAAGTGTTAAAAGAGCCAGGTTTTCTTGTTATAGAAGCTGATATTGAGGTTGACATTTTGATGTTTTTCAAGCTGGGCTATAATCGTTTTTACCCTGTCAACCTCAAACTCATGTTATAATTTCTTACTAGGTGTTTCAACCCTTTTCCAGGACATAAAGAATCTATTAGAACACATCAAATTCATTAAGGGAGCTATTTTTGAGGTTGACAAGTGATAGGAAACACCTCAATAAATTGAAAAGTTTTCAATTTTTATAATATTAGAATAAAAAAGATAATCAATTATTTTCTTGAAACAGTAAGCTATCAAATTACCTTAAAATACATAATGAACGATTAAAAGAACAAAGTTTGAGGTTGACAATTCTAACAGTGAAATAATCTAGAATCTTACTGAAATAAAAGGTGAACTACTTTTTCTGTCAAAAACAAAAAAGCCATGAAGAGAAAATGTTAAATAAATAATACTGAAGAAGAGAGTCACTCAAATGAAACATGTACTATAAATCAAATAGTGTTTCATATATTATAAAACATGCAGCAGAAGTGTTCATGTTGTTTTGATTTTATCAATATAGCAGAGAATATCAGTTAAGTCCTTGTTATCCAAACGTAAACCCTTCTTGGTTTCATGGAATGGTACAAACGGATAAAACACACTCTCTCTATAAAAGAAAGTTGTCTTTTTGCTAATTTTGAATAACTGGGAAGTTTTGTTAGTATGTTCACGCTCAAGAAAATGCCCCTTTAGGAAGTCAATCCTTGCAGGTATTGTGTTCCCATAATCATCAATGATATCAGAGTCAGACTCGCCACTTCCAATAATTTGTATAAACCAAACACTGTCATCTGACTTGGAATCAGCAGCTACTGCCACAATCGATCCTTCAGGCATAAAGTTCTCCAAATTTTCATCTTCTCCTTCTTCCTCGTCTTCTTCCTCTTTTTCATCATCAATACTTGTTTCGACTGTATTTTTTGAGCAGAGAGTTGGTGGATAGAGCTCATCTGCAGAGATTGTAAATCAAAAGTAATAAAAAACATCAAATCTATCTGTAAACCTCAAAACTGGTTCAAATAACAATTGTAAGCCTCAAAATGATATATATTTTAGCAAATTCTAGATTTCAATACAAAGTTAGCCTATCCACTACTGAATTGTTTTAAAAAGTGAAAACTAAACAACAATAACGATTTAGATGAAAATATCTTACCTGTTGAAAATTCTCATGTAAACCTCAAAAAAGGCTCCTTTAACAATTTTTTTTGAATAAAATTGTTACAAGATGTTCCCCTTGCTTATTTCAAGAAGCATTGAAAGTGTATATGTGTCAATAGGCTAAAGTAATGATAAAAATTCCATGTAAACCTCAATTTTGGATCCATTAACAATTGTAAACCTCAAAATTGTATCCCTCTAACCAAATTCGAACCTTTGAAAGTATTTAAAGTACAACAGTCAGAGAGATTTCCTATCCAGCACTGATTAGTTTGATGGATGAAAACTAAACCATATCTTCTTATGGGGAGGCAAATGAAAAAATACCTTACCTGCTGAAAGTTCTCCTGTAAACCTCAAAAAAGGCTCTTTTAACAAATTTTTTTGATTGAAATTGCTGTTAAAGCCCCATGTTTACCATGTGTCTGAGAATACAGCCTCAATAACTTAAAAAGTTGAAGTTATGACTGAACTTATGTGTAAACCTCACTTTTGGGCCCCTTAACAAGTGTCAACCTCAAAGCTATGCACATAATGAGAAAGTCCACACTTTCTTGAGTATTTTAGCATCAAACAGATTTGGAAAATACTAATCTAACGTTGACTAATCCAGGACCAAAGAACCCTAGTACTGTCAACCTCAAGCCATGTCAACCTCAAATTTGGCTCCTACTTCGAAAAAGCATATCTTCAGTTTGAGTCAACCTCAAAAAAAGATACTTATATCCCTGGAAAGCAAATTTAATCAGCCTAACCATATTCAATTTTCGGTTGTCAACCTCAAATTTAGCACATTTTATGGGGATAAATGTCAACCTCAACAAAAATGTCACAAATACCCCCTCTATTTTTGACCAGCATCAGACGGTTTAACAGATGGCTCGTCTATACTGGTAGTGGCTGGCTGTTTGCATGTCTTGGTTGGTTGAACGAAAACTGGTACGCTTGAATTCAATCTCGACGGTAATGTTGGCGCTGTGTCTGTGTGAGTGTGTAGGCCTGATTTAATGTTTAACTGTTCAGTCGTTGCGACTGTTGTAAGAATTGACGTCACATTGACGGGTGATGACGTCGCTATGTTGGAAGATGACGTCAGCATGACGGGTTGTTGAGTTGCAGCAGTTTCTTCGGTTGAGAAAAACTTTTTGTAGATTTCCATTTTTGCTTGTGACTTGGCGATTTTTCGTTGGGAGTCCAATGTTGCTGCTTCGATTTTGAAGTTTGCCTCCGCTTTGAGTGCTGCCATCTTGGCTGCTTCTTTCACGAACTTTTCTTTTGTTGATTTGCCTGATGAAGATGAAGATGGAGTTGTAGAGCTTCGTTTTAACGATTTAAATGACTTCGACGAACGTGATCGACTTTAGGATACATGACTGGCATTTTTTAAACGTTGGCCCAATTCTCTCAACCACACTAACACTTTCGTTTTCGTGCCAAACACCTGTTCGTCGACTTGTAAAATGAACATTTCTTCATCTTGGGCGTGGTCTTCCAGGCTAAGAGATTTGATTCTTTGGCAGCAATTATTAAATTCTTTGAGTTAACTATCCGGTTGATTTACCTCTGCACGGACAGCATTGTGGTTTGTTGCAGATTCCTTAAGGAGCTTCATGGATTCTGTCCGTTTTAACATCGATTCGTAAACGGATTTTCGATTTGCTTTGACAAATTCAAGACGGTACTCTCTCGCTTCCGGTTTCATGGGTACGTTTTGTCTTAACCCTTCCATTCTTTGCATGGTACGTGTTTACTGTTACTGCGACCAGACTAAAAAGGGCGTGAAGGTTTACGACGAGTTCTATTCCACTATAAAATACAAAATAACTTAAAATTCTTACAAGTTCCATTCCATTTTAACATAAACAAGATGCCCTTACGGGCAGAAAGATTTCTGCAAAATCAGCTGAAGTATGACAATGGAACACTAACAATAACATTCTTGAAACTTGAATGGTTTTGAATGATTGAATACAATACAATACAATACAACATTGACTGCTGCTCAGTGTAGACTGCACACAGCAGGTGGGAATTGTAACACACTAAATAAAATGAGTTTTGTTATTGAAATTTTGAAGTTATATGTTCAAACAGCTGGCCAAAGGTGTGCTACCAGTGAAAATTTTCATGAATAAATGATTTGAAATTATATGTTTATAAAGTTTATAAAAATTCTTTTAGAAATTCGAAAAGGTTGAATGATCTTTACAAGGCATGCCGAAAGTGTAATTGATACTATGTAAAACTTTATTGCATATATACATCTGAATGACATGGAACATTGTTTATTTTGGGTATACAAAATTCAATTAAGTTTATATTGATCTTTTCTGATATCACAGTGATTACGTATGAAAATCACATATATGCTTTACACATTTGATATGTACTTCCAAACTTCTTAATTACATACAAACAGAATTCCCAATGTGGCAAATACAAAAAGTAATCAAAGATCTTGATCATTAAAAGTATATGCTCTATAAATTTATACCAAAATTTACCAAAATTTTGTATTGTGTTACTAATGGTACAGTATTTTGAATTTATACACAGTTAGAACATTTCAATTTGTCAGGATAATGATCAAGGCTATATTATTACAAAACAAAACGCGATTATAGAAAAAACATATCAACAAACAAATCAACAAACATAAAATAATAATAAATACATAATAGTTTATACTGACGCTCGACCCACACACAAGCCACATACAAACAGGAATAAATTCACAACAGATAACACGAGCAAACACAGGTCCACACAGCACGTAAAAATTGAACACAACGTAATTGTTCATTAACAATCGTGATTAGGAAGATCATTCGTAAATAGGGGCATTGTCAGTATAACTTAGCTAGAAAATCATCAATCAAAAGTGGTGCAGAGCAGACAACCACTACAGAATGCTGGAGCTGAGGAGGAAACTGTATTAAAGTATTACAACCCAAACAAGAACCAAAAAAAAATCTATCTAGAAAGGCTTAAACACTGAAACATTTTTCCCTAATAGGAACACATACCTCTGACTAAAAACTTCTTAATCTACAACTTTTTAGTTAGAAAAGAATTATCACACTACAGTAGAATATTATACGTATTCCTCAGAGCTTCATAAAAGCTACAAAAACTTTATTGACACTACAAACACTTTAAACTATATTTACCATCAGACCACATGCTTATTTACATCTGAATGAAAAATACTTACTTTATTTTGGAATAAAGTATACAGAATAATGAGTGTACATTGATCATTTCTGATTTCAAAGTAATTACGTAAGTAAATCATGCACATACTTCAAACACTAAAGATTGCTATCAATCTTCCTAATTACCAATGGACTAATTGCAAACAAAAAAGTAAACAAAAATTTTGATCATGAAAAATACAAAACTGAAAGTTGAATGTTTTTTACAGGATGTGAAGTGTTTCGAATTGTATATCAAAATTAGGAAGGTTGTCCATAATTAGAGACATTGATAACCTAAAAACTACTGATCACCAACAAAAAAAAACAATACTGCACTTCAAAGTATTATACAAGCACATAAGCTTAACATAGCTAGAGTGAAACATTAAAGATATAAAAAGTGATGCTGAGTAGGCAGACAGTTGGAGCTGATATGGAACTTAAGCTGAGCTGTACGCATCCAGAGCTTAAAAAGCATTACAGCCCACATTTGAAACAAACAATGATCTTATTTTAGAAAAAATCTCAGACATTAATCTCAAAAACAAAACATACCTTTTCATTCTGTTTATAAAATGAAACGAAAAATCACCATTGAATCATAATAATATAATATATAAGATAATAATAAATTACTGCTACAAATTTTATTCTTCATCTTCAGTTTTGGAAATGTGCATCTTCTTTAATTATACTGACTAAAGCTGCTTTGGTATCCTTTTGGTGTTTCTTCGACTGAAATGCGTGACTTAGGCTTCGTGTAAACATTCGCACGAGATTTTCAAAAACCGCTAGGTTTGGACAGTAAGAAGAAGAAAAAGAACAGAGCCGGTTTTAAGGTATTTCTTGCTTATGCAGAAATCCAACAAAAATACAAATAACACTTACTAAACATGTATAACCCAAGTCCAACCGCAGTGTGGTTAACTTTATAACAAAATGTATTAAAATATCAAAGTAATATTAAATGTATCTCTTCAGATATAAGCATGTCTCTTGAGACAAAAATATCACTATGTCTCTCCTGACTGTTCTCATACGATAGAATGCTAAGAAAAATGCACTGAAAGATGTGGAATAAAAGAGAAGCCCGATGAGTCCCGAGGGACAAACAAAAGACGTAAGAAACAAAAGAAAAATACGCAGAGCAAATCACACACAAAACAAATAATTATAAACTAATAAACATTATACAAATTAATTTTAATGCGCATGCATTTACAAGGAATTTTATAATATACTGAATAAGATTCATGTGGAAGGTTTTTATTTTTTATTTACTATAAATGCTGAGTATGATATTATTTACTTATATATTAATAGCCGATTCTGCGTTTGTCTGTCACGCAAAATGGTAGATTGAGTTGTGGGCAAAATTATTTCTTTTTTCGTGTGCGACGTGAGTTCGAAACAAAAAACATTACAACCCCAATTGAACATGATTTTTTTTGGCTGGTGAACCAATAGGAATAACAATTTGTTTTTATTACTATTGTTATTTTTTTATTGTAAGGGCCACCGTTGACTTGGCTTTGGAAACAATATATCAACTAAAATACAAAGAAACTAACTGATTAAACATTTTGGACAAAAAGCAGCAGTGGCAGAACGTGGCAGCATGTTCGGTTTGCCAGTGTATCCTATCGCTTGCCTGACTGTCTGAGACGGGTGAACTTTTTTCGAGCAATCAGAATGTTTAAAAACCGATAGGTAAAAAAAGAGTATCATGATACAAAATACTTTTTTTTGCTTTTGTCTTAATAGTTGTCTTAATTTCTTTTAATCGATTTCCTTCAATCTATTTTAATCAGATCGAACGTTATTTTTTATTCACTTTATTCATTTAGCACGTACCTTTTTCTCTCTCCTCCAGTGTGATCTTTTTAAGAGAAACCATTTTTACACCTACTTCTGACAGCACCCATGTTAGAGCATGTAAAACAATAATAATAATAAGTTGAAAAGTTTTTTTCTCTCAGCGTTTTGAGTGTATTGTTAAACTGATATTTGATTGGTTTAAAATCGTAAATAAAAACCTCATGACGTACACGTTCGGAGTGCATTGTGTAAAGTTAGAAAGTCTGCTGACATTTTAAATGCGACCGTGACAATGAACGGTTGAGTTAAGAACATGCTAGATTTGAAACACCAGGAACGTATTTCTCTTCACGTGCAAAGGAGCTTTATTTAGCGTTAAAGCCAGCAGCAAAGAAAGCCTTATAGCTGATTTCAAGTGGAATAATTTGGAACAGGGGGTGACACAATGTAGGCTGAACATGGCCGGCAAGCAACGCAGCCTTGGCGTCTAGTACAATATTATTTTGTGATATTGTATCTTTCAAAAAATGAAAATAAGATTAATATGTTATGTTGACTATGTCATAAAACTGTTAATTCATTTGCGTTGGCCTATGACAAGAAATAACAAATTATATCTACTGGTATTCATAACAGGTCTTCTAAGTTATAAATGTCTTTTTTCCTGAAAGGAAAATTGGCATAGGATTCCACCTCATTCAAGCGATCAAGATCAAATTCTGGATAGACCCAATAAGGAAAGGAATTTTTGATTTGTTGATATTGTACAGGAGAAGGAATTCTTATAGTTGTCATTGTGTGCAAGAAAGAAAGCTTCTCTTACTTCTCTTAACCCAGGCATGTCTAACACTTACAGCTTACATTTACATTTGTTTACGTTTGGCTCTACCATCTTGAGACCTTTGTCTGCGCTTTCCTTGCGTAAGTAATTCCGGTTAACGGAGGCAGTCTAAGGAGAGGTTTTCAATAAAGACCACCACCATCTAGAACACTGTCGTTGCTTAAGGTCACTATTTAGTCCTTAGAAGGTAAGGTCATGGTAAAAGATGGTATGTCAGACTTATGGTCCTAACCAAAGTGTCTTTTTTAGCGACATGTGAGTGTCAAGATTATCTTTGGTTGTAAGTCGTACTATGTTATGCAAGCCACTAGGGATTTGCAGATATTGTTTACGAAATTTATAATCTTAAGTATTTCTATGATATAATATATATATATATATATGTTACTTTCTAAAGACACATAGCGAGGTCGAAGTATTGTGAATCAAATATCTGTGTTTTCAATGTTTTATAGTATATATATGCCGGCCTGGAAATTTGGGATGGTAACGAGGGTAACAAGAATCCCAGTGAAAGAAATGATCACTAAATTTATAGCCTCATGCACTTAAGCCAGCTCTTTTTCCACATGCTAACACTCAATGAGTGTTATGTTATGGAAGTGGCCTGAATGTATCTAATGAACCAGTGCCACAAAACCATTACACGAATACATCAGCTCTGCGGGTGAGTCAAAGAACTGCAGGTCATTGTAGGAAATGGAGCTTCATTGCGTGAATGACTTACAGGCGAGTGCATAAGCTTTTCCTATCTTTAAGAAGGGTTAAGATGGCTTTCCAATAAAGATCACTAAAAACGTATTCAGTTAATGGTACATCTCCACTTGTTGAGGGCAAAATATCTGTTGAATAAAAACAATTCTCAACTGGTATTTTACTTTCCCTGAGGAAAATAAAAGTTTTCGCCAAGGGATTTACCGAAATAATTAGAGCAGATGGTTTCTATTAATGTTAAATTTGGAACTGTTGTATCTTTTATTTTCAGCTGAATGAGAACCATGCAACAAATAACTGTTACCTATAATGTATACATAAAAAGAGTTAGGATTAATTTTCAAAGAGTATAAAAAAATTTCCCTGTCTATTATGATAATTTAATAACACAGATTTAAACCTATGAAGAAAAAAATCATTAAAAAATTTTCAACAAATCTTTTCTTTTAGAAGATTGTCATCTTTCAGCCGTCTAATGCATGAGCAAGTGATTTGTTTTTTAACCAAATTTAGCCCAGTTCTCTTTCCCGTATAGATAAACGAAACTGCCAAATTTTAGCTTATAATTGTTTTTCATTACTGAGTTATTGCCAATCAATAATTGGCCCAAAATAGGCGCCTTTTTGAATTTTTTGCTTTTACTAAAAATCCATTATCTCTGCATTGACATTGTGAATTTTCATAAAATTTGGTACCTGACCATTTCAAGGGTTAAAGAATCCAAAATGATTTTTTGCATTTTAAAACACAACACAATAAAGTGCAAGTCATGTCACTGGGACCGACATGACATGAAATTCCTGATTTCCCATGGCTAGTGGCAAAGAAATACCAGGTACAGTCTACAGAGAAGTCTTCTTGGTGATGGCACAAATTGAGAAAGTGTTTGCAATTTTTATATTGTCCTGCACAACCTTCTGAAAAATAGTGGACAATAGTTACTGGCAGATTCAATTCATGTTTTATGAAGGCAATTGTTTGATCAAGGACCTTGTAGCCAACATCGTGTTCAAGATCATTGGAAAGAATACAAATCGAAGACTCTAAAAGGATGCCATTTGAACAATAGTAATTTACCACAGGATGCAAGGAACATTGACTTTTATTCCAGTGATAACTCTGGATCTCATCCTGGACAAGGAACTTATAGTTCTTTGCAAATTCACCCAACACAATCACTTCATTGGGCTTGATCATTTCTTTGAGACTTTTCAAAAATTGTGATTGTGAACGTGCTATATAAGAGTGTGATGTGATCTTATCTGGTTTTTCGCAGAGTAAGCTGATAAATTCATCACGTGGGAGTCAGCGTAATATCAACTCAGTACGATCCGTTGTTGTCCACTGTTTGAAATCTATTTCAAAGTCATTCATATCATCATCGTAATCAAAGTCAGAATTTGTTATGTACTCTTCCAAAAACTTTTCAAGAGGTTCCACACCTGGACATGTTCGCAGTGATGGATCATACAGACTTCTAAATCCCTGCTGCAAACCGTCTTTTCAACGAGGTCATGATGGGATTTTCCTAATCCAATTGCACTCAACAACAATTTTAAATTTTGATGTATGGTACAAACACATACTGAGTGAGTTCCTTTTGGGCCTACTAGAATGCACCATTTCGGACGAAGACTTTTGAAAATCAAATTTTTTTTTAAAGGATATCTTCTTAGTAATGTATTATTCTTTTAAGACAGCCAAAAGCAACCTCTTGGACATATGCTGTTTTTTTTCCAATGCTAACAAAATCTTTCTTTCCAGGCAACCGTCTTGAAAATTCATCATCACAGTAGAATGATACTACAGAGATTATGAATGTCTCACTGAATTTTTGACGTTTCTGTGTTTCAGGATATGCAATGATGCCTTTCTGGTCCCTCAACATCCTTGCTTTCTGAATAGTGCTTTTTGAGACAGAAAACACTTCAGCAGCTTTCCTTATTGGCCAAGAATTGGGTACCAAATTTAAAATTTGTAGTTTTTGACATCTAGAACTGACCTCTAGCTTTTTTTTCATACACTCAACAAGGTAGTCTAAATCATCAACTTTTGTTTGGCCTTCAATATCAGTATGACATTTTTCATCCTTATCAAGTTGGTTTGCTAAAACGCTCAATACAGCTGCAAGCTTTTTAGTTACTACATTTTCCACTTGTTTTAACTTTCTTTTACTGAGGAACAGTTTAGAATGTAAAGATATTCTATCTATGTTCTAATACGCGCTGTGCATCCGCTTTTTTTCACGCTTCCAGTCTCTAAAATTTCGGGTCGTTTGGCAGTCACTTATATAACACTAAAATAGACAACAATGAAAGTATTGCTGGAAGATTTATTAATTTTTTAGGGTAAGTACGCTTAAAGTATTAATAGGGTTTCTGCATCATTACTTTTCAAATAATACGTGATTGAAGAAATGAATATATATCATGGTTTTTAATCATGACGCTCTGGGCGTCTTTACGAAGAAAATCGCTATTGTTTACAATTCACATTTTGACACTTTTACGAATTTCGCATTTGGCTTTTATTTACATTGGGGTGTGGATTCCATAAACAGTTACATTGATTTTAATCTTTTTATTGTTTACCTGTACGCATAATTTATTTTTACTACTTCATATATCGTATTGTGAAAGATTTATTACGAATATTTTGATGTGTTTCAGATCTTCTGATTAAAAAGTTTTTCTGTTCCTAACTCCAGTGTTGAACTAAATATCCTTTAGCCGGAATACCTAGAGATTTTGAATTAAAGAATGAAGAGTGTTTTTTTCTGTATTGACGTTAGATATTTTTAATCATGGGGAACCATTGCATTGCATCTTCAATTTATTTTACAGAGTGAAAAAAGTGGATGCACAGCGCATATTTTTATTTTTGATGAATTAAAACCAGTGTTGTACACGCTGTTCTACATGGGATTCTACATGGGATACTACATTCTTAACATTCTACATTCCAAACAATTGAGGAACGTTATCATACTAAAATTCATTATACTAAGCCTTTCTCTCTGTTCAGCTCACATCGATTAAAACCTGTAAAAATCTTTTACATGGGTTACTAGTTAAGGCAATAATTCCTTTTACCTTCTTCCCATATTTCATCTGTCACTAAAATATAAAACGCAGTAGTTCTTAACAGACCGTCTTTTCTTTTTCTTTGATATATTCACAGTTTTATTTCGAAAACTTACCAGTTTCTTGAACCCCATCATGAATCACTAAAATATAATACATACTCACATGGATTTAAACTACATTGAGTAATTCCAAATATATTGGAAAGCTCTATATACTTACTCACTTCAACAGTTAAATAGCGCCTGGAATAAAACAGTGAAAAATTTAATTTTGTATTCAAAAACAACAGTATAAAATGCACAGAAATAATTACTGTCATGTGCCACTGCCATTTCTTAATTTAATTTTTTTTTTTTTTTGAATGAGTTAATCCCTGCAAGGTTGAAGCAACTACTAGGCAGAAAGCTACAAGATGAGAAAAGGAAGTTGAGTTATAAAGACAGAGCAAGGTGGCGGTTAACCTTGGATTTAAAAGATTGTAGATCATACTCAGCAGGAAAACAACTATGAGGGAGAGAATTCCAGAGGCGAGCAGTCCGAGGTAAAAAGGTAGATGAATAAAAGTTCTTATGGCAAGTTGGGACCTGAACAGTCAAAGGATGAGAATTCGAAGAGCGGCGAATGATCCGCGAGAAAGTCTTAGGAGAAGGAGTCAGTTGATGCAAGTCAATGCCCATGAAAGTACTTATAGAAAAGAGACAGGGAAGCAACGTTTCTCCTATGTGAGAGGGGGTGAAGATTAGCACAAAGATCAGGGCCAACTAAGTTAAGTAAGCGCTTCTGAATACGATCGAGAAGATGAAGACAATGAGCAGAGGCTCTAGCCCAAAGGTGGCAGCAGTACTAAAGACAAGGGTGAATAGAATTTATTATTCATTTAGTTCACTAAAAAAAGAACAACTTAGAATTAATTTTCACAAAGGTAAAGGATGAATGCAAGAACTTTTCATAATAAGTGTTATTGTCACAAAACAAAATGTACAGAAACAAAATGTTTTTTAGGTAAAATAGTTCAGTAACAATAAAAGCATATCATCTATTTTCAGCACTACCACAAAGTAATTGTCAGTGATTTAACAAAATAGCACCACTCAATCAACCACTACAGTTGAGCAACACAATGTCACAGAGTTGGTATACCAACTTAGCCGAAAAGCCGCTTTTAGACAACTGCAATGATAATCACTCTCCAAATGAGTGAGGACATCAAAATGCTCACCGGAAAAGCAGTGTTTTAATTTCCGGTATTTCTGTAACTCACTCAGCAATACAATACTTTTGTGGATATGAAAAGATGAAAGAAAAGATATGCAAAAGTAAGTTACTGTAATACTTGTGGAAAGACAACATTTTCAGTATACGTCTTTCCATTGATATAACCTTATTTCCCAGTAGCAGCAACTTTGATTTCCACATTATCCAATGCCTTTGCCCTGGAACATGCGACATATAGCTGACCGTGAGAAAAACACAGACTCTTGCAAAAACAAACCAATTTTATCACAGGTTTGACCTTGACTCTTGTTAATAGTGAAAGAGTAGGCCAAACGGATAGGCAATTGTCTGCGTTTCAATATAAAAGGCATACCTGTATCTGAAGGTGACAGTTCAACCCTAGGTATGAAAATGATTTCTCCAACTGCTGACCCTGTCAAAACTTCAGCTTTAATAAAATTGCCTGACAGTTCACGGACAATCAAACGTGTGCCATTACAGAGACGCTTCCTGATATTAAGGTTCCTCAAGAGCATAATAATAGGCCCAACTTTAAGCTTCAAACAATGAAGAGGCATACCTGACGGCGTTATGCTATTTAAAAAATCAAGCGGATAATTTTGCCGCTCGTCTTCATCATCACATACCAATTCATCAGCACTGTAATAACAAACTGCATTTCCTGGCAGTCTGTCCAACACCTCATTGTTAATGATTAACGATTGCTCATTTGTTGGTGTCAAAATGGCTGTGGTGTCATATCCCTTAGGTTCCAATCCGCCATACATCACAGATATAATAGAAGTGTTTTGGGGAACAACGCAACAATCAGGGATTTCGACTGAGCCTTTATCAGGTTCATTTTGTTTTGTTGGCAGTTCACCATTATCAAGTTGTAATAGCCACACACAGAATTCTTGTTTTTCCGGCCTGGCTCTCATGTTCTCGGTAAGTGAGTACTTTACCACTGATGCCCACAAAGCAGAACTTGTCAAGCAAACTTCAATAACATCAGTCAGTTTTGCCTTCTTCACAACTGGCAAACACTGACGAAAATCGCCACCCCACAAAAGTACCTTTCCACTGAAAAGTGCATCACTACCACAAATATCACTTAGTAATCTGTCGATAGCATGAAAAATGTGTGTAGACACCATTGTAACTTCATCAATCAGAAACAGGTCAATACTCCGAAGGTATTTTGCATGTTTAGATGTCGGGGTTATCTTACATACGCTGTTTTATAAAACAGGAACAGGCAAACGAAATAATGAATGCAATGTACACCCACCAGAGAGTAAGGTGGCTGCAATACCTGTATATGCAGCAGTTGCAACTTACCAACCTCTGGCTCTACATGCTGTAATAACTTAGTTATATGTAAAAGTTTAACCTGTGCAAGCTGGTCCGTCCAGATAAAACAAAGTTTCAAGTTGTGCTAAACCATTACGCACATTTGAAACAGCACACAAAATTGCATCAGCCACAGCTACCTGTTGTTTGTACATGCCTTGCCTGCTGTGCCCTGTCAATGTAAATATTTACATCCACTTCTTCCTCGGGGATCTGTTGAACTAACTCTGGAAGGTTAAATTGAATTAAGGACATACAAAATTGTTTTAGCACATTATCAATATAACCGAAAACCCTTTGTTCTGCTTGGGCAAGAGCAAATGTTTGAGTATAGTCCTCACACAGATGCTCCTTGAATGTATTCCACAACTCAAGGGGATTGGAGGGTTCACAGTGTGTCAAAATCGTGAGAAACAGCTGTCTCATCTGTTGGGGCATTTGAAATGTTGACGCCTCTTCCAATGTGTTATGCCACTC
This sequence comes from Turritopsis dohrnii, assembly GCA_027922465.2. Lineage (NCBI taxonomy): Eukaryota > Metazoa > Cnidaria > Hydrozoa > Anthoathecata > Oceaniidae > Turritopsis > Turritopsis dohrnii. The sequence goes on along the minus strand of BQMF02000122.1, from coordinate 558,804 downwards.
TTCATCATCTTGTAGAAGACCTCTGGCAATACACGCTTCTCGGAATGTGTCGTAAACCGCTTTATTGAAAGTACGCAGATATTCGAATGATGTGGCACCTGGAACATGTAGCAACAAAACCCGAAGGAAAAAACGTTCTTCTGTTGGTTGGGCATTGTATAACCGAGCAACAATCGGTTTGAATGTCTTTTTCCGTTTTTGCCATTTTTTCTCTTTGTCATGAAAGACATAATGATATAGAATATCTGAATAAAGAAACTGTCGAGCATCAGGATCTTCCACATTAAGATTAAACCATGCTGTAAGGTGACTATCTTTCGATGCCCCTTCAGCAGCTGCTTCTTCCTCACCAGCTCTAAAATAAACCTGATGACAATTAGGTAAATGAACAGCTAATCGTTTGATAGTGTGGGATTTAGCATTCATGGAGAACTCGAAAATTCTCCACAATGCTTACGGTGCACTGAAATGTTTTAATCTCGTCATGCTCCAGACATTCATTAATCTCAACATTAGTATGATCATGTCCTTTGTAAACGTATTTAAAGAGATATTTTACACATTTTATTGTGGTACATGCTTCCAAATTTATGTGAGCATTGTGTTTTTTTGATAACCACAGGCAGTATGGTACAACCCATTGGATATCCAAGTCCACGTTTTTGACCCTCACTGTATGACCATCATTGCGTCTGCGATACATTGAATACCCATTTGCATTCATTTGGGTTGCATCACAGAATGGCCTTGGAAAATTCTTGGTACAGTTGCCATCATCTCCCATGCAGACTGAATTAGGATTTGCATTCCCACAGGGACCATGAATCATACATGATCTGATGATGTTATGTAGCTCTGGTTCAAGTTCAGGATCTGGTATTTCAGCAGAAATTAAGCTGTCAATATCATCAGCATTCTGCAGTTTGTCCTCTTGAGCTAAATGGATAAGAATATGTGCATGAGGTAAAGAACGTTTCTGAAACTCAATAACATACAGGTGAGAAATGGCTTTTCCCAAAACAACATTTTTAGTAATATCCTCTAAGAGTGATTTCAATTTTAAATTAAAAGCACGCGCAACCTAGTCAGGTCGATAATGTGCTTGCTCATCCAAAATTTTCAGTAATTTCTCACCATTTGGGATTTCACGTGAAAGTGCAAAACAAATCTGGTTTTCCCATTTTAGTGACCATAGCCATAGCATCTTGATAATTTTGTAGCATGGCTCTTGGACCACCCTGATATGAAGAAGGTAGAATTGTCTGCCTGCATGAAGGCCACGATTTTCCGCAACATTGGCAAGATGATCAATAAGGCCTTGATATTGTTCAACCCGAAGAGCAGCCTGGTTCATCCGTATGAAATGGAAACGATTAGCTTCAACTTTACAATAACTATCCACGGCATATTGTTGAAGTAATCCTTTACCTTTTAAGATGGGACTAAACCCATAGCTAAATGAAAACCGAAATGTGTAATATTGCAGCATGGTCGTGCGACGTTGCTGACCTACCGCATATTCTGCTACATGAGGAATGTCGGAACCCCAACCCAACTCTCCTCTTGGAAAAAATACAGGATACACCATTGGATCGATATTAAGTGATTGAAAAGGCAAATCCTGGAATGGTCTATCTCGAGCTATGGTGGTGCACCATCTTCACCAACAAAAACAGCTGCTACTTCATCATGATGGGGTAGATTATATCGGCGGCGGTCACCCCCAATAGCAATAGCAAATTATCAAAAGCAGTTGAAAGATCAGTATTTAGTAAATATCTATTTCCACTAACCTCAGATGGTTGGCGATTCTGTTCGTTTGCAAGTTGCAATTCCTCCGCCTCTACCTCACCCATGAGTTTATATGCAGCTGCATACGGACTCTCCCTTAAAATATCTTGCAAAGTTGGCATGACTTCAGGGGAGCAGCCTTGATTTTCTGGTCTTGCCTTTCGCTTGTTGAATGCGTCCATACCATCATAAATATAAAGTTGACCATAGGATGGAGGAACACCTGGTAGTGGGTGCAAATTGCCTGTTCGGTGACATACCTGGCCATTTATACGAAAAACTGGTGGACCACGACCTGGTGGTACAGCTAATTTCACACCCATGGAAGCAAAAGCAACCGAACTGTTGAACTTTCGAATATTTTCTTGAAAGTTCTTTTCTTGATTAGAATCACCTGCTAAAAGATCTTTAAGGTCATTAGGATAATTAATGTTATCTAAATGAACTTTACCATTGTGACAACACTTAAAATTTGTTTCATCAACAAACATCTTGGCATCACAAAACTGACAGACTTAGTCCATGGCACCAAGACAATCAAAATAAATGTGCATTGTATAGCTTTCCTGAAAGAAACGTCACACTTAGATGAAGTATCATGTACATATGTATACTGATTACATAACTTTAAGAAGTGTCCCTCGGCTTCTACCAGGTATTATGTGCAATGTGTTGGTCTCCCGAAAGAAACATCACACTTAGATTACGTAACGGTTTAACAACGAAAATGCGTTGTCGCAGAATTTATGTTGTGAAAAGTTTTTTTAATTCATTTCTTACATTCAAAAGTTTTAAAAAACAAATAGATTTAAGAAACAAATAGCAACATGGCTCAGAATAAACAGAATAAACAACTGATCTGCATTGTCAAGTTTTGAATAAAAACGAACTTCCTCATTTTGTAATAAAGATAAAACCCATTCAAATAATTGGGCAGACTTCAGTCCAGTAAAAAAATTAAGAACACGTTTATCATCTTTGATATTATGGTAAGAAAACTTTTTGTTTGATGTCTTCCAACATATCTTCGATTTGCTTGTGTTTTGCAGCTAAATCTGTTCCAAAACTTTCAATTTGTTCTTCTAATTTTGACACAACTGCGTCTCTGCAATCAGGATCTGTTTGTATGGCTTTATCAGAGATATTAGCTAGATTTAAATGCTGTTCCATCTGAATTTGCCAAGAAGGTCCTGGTTCATCAGACTTCTTGACTCCCAGCATTGCTAACATCATCACTGCTTTCACGTCTTCGCTTAAACCGCTCATACCTTTTCTGTGATTCCGCTGCATTCTTGGGTTGGTGGTACACAAAAACAGAAGGTACATAGTCAGGGTTGTTTGGATTGTATGATTTGTCACCTGAAAATCATATCAGGTATACAATAGGTAATATATAAGTTGTCAACACACAAAAACAACAAGCACACAAGATGAAACAAAAACAGGCACAGCATAACAGTAAACAAAATTTAGCAAAGACATTTTTAACAAAAAATAAGTAAACTTATCGCTGATGAAATGCGCACTACATATCCTTGCATTGTCAATTTGCTTTTCAGACCAATTCTCTCTTTTGATGGCTGCCTCCCAAGCTTTCCTGCGTTTTAAACTTTTCTCGTCGTTACCGAAAGGAATATGAAAGGACTTTAGGTTTTTTTCACCTTTTCTTCTTTTGTTAGTGCATCCAACGGCACAACAAGAATCTGGCATTATGATACTGATGTTTATTAACTATATTTTAACAATTTTCTTCACTTTTCTTCGATTGATTACACATAATATACCAGCTTTCTTCTATCGAAGCCTGTCGCTATTCCTGCCATTTAATGCGCATGCGTCACGAAAGAGTGCGAAAACGTAAACATTAAAGAGGTCTATTTCACCTCACTTTTGATACTTTTGTCAGATCTGTTTCTTCCTACAAAAACGCAGTGGGGGCAGGAAAGGACAAAATAACTAGCTACAATGGTTCAGTTTGCCAACTAAGGGTTGCGTGAAATCCGGATTTTCATTCAACAAATTTCGAGCGAGAGTGAGTTGAATTCGTAAACAGTGCGTAAATGAGCATGCATGATAGACCGAAAGAGTGTCTGATACTTTTGTTAGTTTTCTTTCAATAAATTCTATCAATACAATGTACTTAATTGCGACTCAATAAATAGACCTGTTCGACATTTTTCAAATGTCAAAGTTTTACCAAATCGTAATAACAGGCTACAACCAACATGGAAATATTTCCTTTTCTAACACTAAAAAATTGAGTAGTAAAAGTAGCCTGAATAAAAAGGTTTTTTCAAAACCATAAAGAATCACTAGTCAGTTAAACCAACAAGAAATGTTCCAGTATATACATTGACTCAGAGATAATGATAACTTTCAGATTTATGTTGCAACTTTATACATTCATTGACAAAACTCAATTTAAAAAATGGGTCAGATGTTCTTTAAATGAATAATCACTGAAGATATCTTTGAATCAGTGTTTCCTGATAGCATTAGTTTTTAACCACATATGACTGGAAATACCCAACACTTCATATTGACATTCGTTACTCTTGTCTTTGCTTCCACAGTTCCATTGTTTCAAGTATATCAGATATTCGACGATTGTAATATTCTCCCCAATTAGTATAGTGATATTGATTACACTTGGCAATGCCTTGTACACCTAAAATAGTAAAACCAAATAGATAAATTAATAATTAAAATAAATTTCCCTTTTACAAAACTAGTATCCCGGGTAAAAACTTTTTACCGAACTTAACTTCGAAAACATTAGGTCAAATCCACCATTCCCGTGTACGTGCCCGGTGTCGGAAAAATAAATCATAGAATCGCAACTCATAAGTGTACCTATGTTGTAGAGCTCGAAAAACTAATCAAAAAAGTGTAAGGGATCGTTTCGCTACGACCAACCTTTGCAGAGATATCGTCGATTAAAGATTATGATGCGTCACCCTATCACCCGTATCGCTGACCCTAAAAAACGTCAGTTATCCCTATTGGTTCTCGAGATATTTCCCCAAAAACGTCGCGTTCGATTTGTGATGCAATGCAATGATTCCCCGTGATCATAAAAAAAACTGACATCAAATTATGCCACGTGCTTTTGGAATGATCGTGAAAAAAGTGTCTCTCGCGTCTACGTGGTTTTATGCGCACATAAGAGGACGATGACCGTAAATTGAAACTAAATATATCACTCTCTAAAATAAAAGTGGGATGCACAACGTGGATTATTATAATAAGATGATACAAATCTTAACAACTTTTTAAAATGACGCTCAAATGGCCAAAATCTAAATTCAGATTTCTCATGTATTAAATTAAACATAATGGTAAGTTTTTGTTGCAGCAAAGATCAAACTTTCATTTAAGTTTTCAAATTTGACAATTAACAAAGATAAGCTAACTAGTTTTAGTCAGATTATGCCAAATTGAGAAAATTGAGGCTCAGTCAAAAAAGTGGCTTATTACGTATAAGAAATAACAATGTGTAATAATATAATTATATTTTTACAAAAAACCCAAATAGCACACGTAAAGTTATAAAGTTATACAAGAAAAAATATTTGTTTCTTTCGTCTTCATTATTGTTTTTGAAACTGTTCATTTTTTAATGACCTACTAATTCGTGTAAAGAGCTTCTTGAGAACTGTAGCTATTTAACCCTATTGGTTATTTTTCACAAGAAAATGTGCTACAAAAAAGTTTCACCATGAAACACATTATAAATGTTTACACTTACACACAACATGAGATTATTTATCAATATGTGGACTTGTTTGTTGTGTTGTGTGTGTGGAAAACAGTTAACAATAAAGTATTTCAGGGTACTGAACGTCTTTAAAAGCCTTGATCTGAATTTAAGAAATTTTCACAAATGTCAACAAACAATATTCTCATCTACAAATGTTCTACTTACAATAATCGTGAAGGGAAAGAGGTAAAGAAACCTCAAAGCATTGTTCCTGAATCTTCTCCAGTAATTCATCACAAAGTATTGCCAAGTTTGCATTGGTATCGTTCACAAATAAAAGTTTTACATTTTCAAAAAAATGTGTGGTATACTCGCCATGTTTGCAAGACAGAAAAGAACTTCTATCGCTACCAGCACATTTGCAGCACATGTTTTAAGTTCTGCAAATCCTAACGCAGAAAATTAAGCTTTCAATCAGGAACACTCTGCATACTTTCCTCCGAAAAAATAAGAGTGATTCTGTCTTTTACTCCAGCGACTAACCCGTCTAACTTAGCGAACAAGGGGGTAGTAAAAGCATGATTTAACAAATAAAATACTGGTATCTCAAATGCTTCTATACCCCCGTCATAAAATTTGAAGACTAACTTCATCGAAATCGAAGACTTACTTCTGCGAAGCGCTTTTCTTGCTAGCGTCGAATGGGAGCTACATTGGCAAAAAACATCAATTTTAAATTCGCGCTCGCGGCGCGGACTTTTCTTCTTCGCAAAGAGGTAGTTAGCAGGAGGGAAATCGTTTAGCTTGTTAATTTAGAATTACTGAACCATTAAAAAACCCCTTTTAGCAAAAAAGAGGTTAGTCTTTGCGCCTATTGCGACATACCCTAAATCCGCCACTGACACTCTATAACATGGGCAAACTTATCACTGCCAATTCTTTATTTTATTTTTCATGAACTGTACGCATGCTGAACATGGGTGGCCAGCGACGCCGCCTGGGTAGCTAGTAACCCGGGTAAAAAATTTTACCACATCTAAGTTCGAAAAGGATATATCCAAATCCTGTAGACCCTAAAAAACGTCAGTTGTCCCTATTGGTTCTCGAGATATTTCCCCAAATACGTCGCACTCGATTGGGGATGCAATGCAATGATTCCCCAAGATAGATAAAAAAAACTGACGTCATGGCACTTGCTACTATATAATAATCGTAAAAAACCGCATGGCCTAACGAAAAGTATGACTACGATTAAGAAGATTTTGACCGTATCAATATATAAGGTTTGCGCAGTGGGTGCGTGGAATCACCCGTTCGCCAGCGAAAATATGGAATGCGTGAAAGCCGGATATTCATTCAACAACTTCCGACGAGCGAGTTGAATGCATGTTGAATACGCACCCATAACTGAAAGAATATCTGTAATTTTTGTTAGTTTTCTTGAAACTAATGCAATGTATCCTATCAATGTAATATACATTTTAGTTATATTGCGATTCAAATTCAATAATAATTTCCTTTTCACCCTAAATGTAGCTGCCATATTTTTTTACTATTGGCTCTTCATCATGGAGATAAAAAATAACCCCAATCCTAACCCTTAATCCTGACCCTAAAACATCCTGGACGGAAAGTGGGAAGTGCGAAAACGAAATAGCACCACTGAAAGAATATATGTATTTTTTTTTAGTTTTCTTGAAATGTATCCTATCAATGTAATGTACTTTAGTTATATTGCAATTAGACCTTATTACTTCAAATGTCCAAATACCAAACTGTGCTCCCTTGCCTCGTTTTGATGTGGTAATTTGATGATCAGAAATTGGCCCATAGCAAATTTCTGTTATGAAGAAATTAATATCAAGTAATGTCACAATATAAAAAATCAAAACAAGGTCAGGTTTGATAGTCTGATAACGTGCATTCAAGGATTTGATTTTGTGAATGTGGGATGGAGATAGAAAAGAGAAGGAAAACAAAATGCTTTATGAATCAATAATTTCCAGTTCTTTTATGCATAAGTACAGAGACAAAAAAATTCTGACACTCATAGTGGCAAAAAGAGCATGAATAAAAATGATCTATTATAAAAAAATAGCTTTTTCAAATGCATAAAGAAACACTAGGAAGTAAAACCAACAAGAAATACATAACAGACATCTTTTAAACTTTGCCAAAATGTTCAGGTAACTTAACCCAGGTATAATGAACCACATCCAGTTTTATGTTGCAACTTTAAATGTCAATCGACAAAATTCAATTTGTATACATAAAACATTCTTGAATTGGTCACATGTTCCTTTCAAATGAACGATAACCAATTCGAATCAAAGTTTCCTGACCACATATATGCTGGAAATGCCCAACACGTCACATCTCTTACTCCTGTCTTGGTTTAGCAGTTCCATTGTTTCAAGTATACCAGATATTCCACGACTATAGTGATTCATAAATTGATATCAATTACTCTTGATAATGCCTTATACACCTGAAATAGTAAAACCAACAGACAAATTATTAAGAGCATAAATTCCCATTCACGATACTAAGCAAAATCATTATATATTTAACAAAATTATTTAACATAATTATATGTTTTATTTTGTTCGCTTGTGTATACATAATTCACAACACGACATATGCACAGGACATCTGTTTATTTATTTAACATAATTATATGTATTTTATGTAATTATAATTATATACAGTTACATATATTAATTACGTAACTGTAATTTTAGAAATAATTCAAGTAGCATTATGTAAAGTAATAACAATTACACAAAAACAAATTAACTGATTTGTTTCTTTTGCTCTTCATTGTTGTTTTCTTTTAATTATCTTATCCAATTAAAGAATTTGTAAGCTGTAGCTATTTCAACTTCAGTTATTTCTCTAGAATTTATAAAATTTCACCCAGACACATGTATTAAATACTACAATGGAGTTGACTAATTGAATTCCAAATCAGAGAATATTATGGATAAAATATTATATATTGTTTACATTTGTTGTTGTTAAGCAGTCCAATTTGATCATAAAATGTGACTACGATTGTACTCTTTTAAATAGACAAATTCCATGAATGGTGATGTACTGTATACTGTTTTGATGTCTCAGTGATTTAGACATAGAAAATATCAAAGCCATTTTTTTCTGCACACACACCATATTCTCCCTAACCTGTCGTCAGCATAAAGTTTATCATATACGAAACATGCAAGTCATTTCCCGTGAACAATAATAAGCTTGCAATTAAGAATTCAAAAAGGATATATAAATCTCTAGAAGGACCTATATTATGAACAAAACTTTATGGGGCATATTGGTGTGTGTCTGCTGCAACACACCTCATAAACATAAACATTTACATTAGATTTTATCATCATCATTGGACTTTTATGTCTTGTTTTGTGTTGTGTGTGGAAATAAAAACAGTTAGGTGGATCAAAATACAACACGAAGTAGTTGAATAAACAGGGCTTAACGATATTAGCATATAAATATGGAGAAGAAATAACAGCTTTATCTTTTATTCCTCACAGATACACAGCTTGTGAGAATCCATAGATGCACTTTCAGAAGCTTTGATTTGAATTTTCAAAAGTATCAACAAGCAATATTCTCATTAGCTTACAATATTATCGTAAAGGATAAGAGGTATTCCTGGTTTCCCAGTTGGAAGTTCATAACAAACTTTGGAGCATTCGGAAATTTCTCGGGGGAAAATGTCTACTTAACTCAAAAAGCAACCACTTTGTTTTGACCGCCACCGTACAGATCGACAATTTTGCCTAAACGCTATACCCTGAACACTTGTGAGCTTGATCATCCAAATTATCACCAACCTCAAAATTTCCGAAAACAAAGGTAAGTGAGCCAAATCGCACTTTTTGTATGACCCTGTAGGAGGTTGCATCCAGTTACGGCAGTCGAAATGCATCTCTCTGTTAGTGTTTAATGACAATATTTGATCTTGCCAAACCAGCTCCGTTCCGCAAAAAACTACACTCCGCAAAAATTCAACAAAATTTATCACTCTCCAAAATAAAAGTGTGACACACACTCGCTATCTTATCGCGCTATACTAATCCACGTGCGTGTGCAACACATTTAACTTAGTGAGTGTTGTGTTTTTTTAAAATTTACAATGTATTGTATTGTAGAACATGCTGAAGTGAGTTATTGCAAAGTGCAGTGAAAGTTGTTTAAAAATGGCTGCAGAAAAGTTGATGTTTATTTTATTACTTGCCATTTTTATTCACGACGAACTTTTGATGGGCATTTTGGTGGGTTTATTTATGTATTTTAGGTATATAAAAGGCTTATTGTTAACGGAAGATTTACATCACACATTCAACATAAAAACAGTGCTGGGGAACTAAAAAGAAGCCAGTGTTTTTGTCCTTAAGTGTATAAACGAAGGAATATTAATGAGAGTAGGAGAAAGGATATTTTAGTATGTGTTTGCAGTAGAAAATCTTCTGGAAAATAGAGAAAGTTTTGCCAAACAAAGAAAGCAGTTCTATGTCTTTCAGTGTATAAAAATGGTACCAGAATTTCAGAAAAAAGTGTTTTAAGTATATGCTTTTACACAGCACAGTAAAGTGTGCTGGAAAGTGAACCAAAGTTTAGTCTATTTAGTTAGAAGAAAATCAGTATGCTGGATAAATAAAGAATAAAATCGATGTTTATTGCTGTGTTTCGAATTAGGAGGAGATTTGAGCTGAAATTGAAAATGGTTCTACAGATGTGAATGTTTCCATTTATATTTGTTAAAAATTTTCTGTCATATTACATTTGTGTTTTTAATTTATACTAGTATCCCGGGTAAAACCTTTTTACCGAACTTAACTTCGAAAACTTTAGGTCAAATCCACCACTCCCGTGTACGTACCCCGTGACGAAAAAATAAATCATGGAATCGCAACTCAAAAGTGTACCCATGTTGTAGAGCTTGAAAAACTGATCAAAAAAATGTATGGGATTGTTCCGCTACGACCAACTGTTGCAGAGATATCGTCGGTCAAAGATTTCGATGACGTCATATCCGCAGTACCAAATAAAATTTAGGCCCAAATGATGCGTCACCCCATCACCCGTATCGCTGACCCCAAAAAACGTCAGTTATCCCTATTGGTTCTCGAGATATTTCCCCAAAAACGTCGCGTTCGATTGGGGATGCAATGCAATGATTCCCCGTGATTATAAAAAAACTGACGTCAAATGATGCCACGTGCTTTTGGAATGATCGTGAAAAAAGTGTCTCTCGCCTCTACGTGGTTTTACGCGCACATAAGAGGACAATGACCGTAAAAATTAAACAAATATATCACTCTCTAAAATAAAAGTGGTATGCACAAAGCGAATTAGTATATATAGATATTTTTTACATTAATGTGTTCTCAAAGTTTCTTTCAGTTTGTTTTGTTTTTCTTTTTTCTGTTAAAAAAAAAGAAGCACATGGGTTAAATTATGATGTTGAGAGGGTTAGTTAAGAGAGGAAATTACGTATATTACGTATTTAAGAAGTTCGTTAGTTATTACTGTACAATGAAACTGTGCTACAAAAAAGAAGCGTTATTGGATGTATTTTTCTTAAGTTTATATTTGTGTTTTTAGTTATTATTTTTAGGATAAATGCGTACTTAAATTTCCTTTTTTTCTTTTTTTTCTTTTTGTTTTGTTATTTATTTCAATATTGTTATAGCATGATTAGGTTTTTGGTATTACAATTGAAATATTATTATATTCTTTTAGGAAATAATAAAAAAAATCATAAAGAAATGAAACTCATGGTTTTAATCATGATGGTGATGGTTTTGGGAAGAGCAGACTATATATCATTTCAAAAATTCATTAATGATTGCGGTCCAGTAACTTTGGCACGAAAGAAAAAGCTGGAAGGTATCAATTTGTTTTGAATTAACATTTTGTAATGTTAATTCAATGTTTGGTTTTGTATGTCTGGGTAAACAGTTCTGTGTTATATATTGCGATTTTTTTACATTAAAGTTACTTCTCTTCTGCGTATAAATACATTCTGAGCCATATGACACACAACCCAAGCTGACCATGGGTGGCGAGCGACGCCGCCTTGGCGTCTAGTCTACTTATACTAATCTGCGTGCGTGTGCAACACATTTAACTTAGAGAGTGTTGTGTTTTTGCTTTTTTAATGGTCAAAATCTTCTTAATCGTGGTCATATAGCGGCAGTTTGCCCACGCAAGACACATTCACGACTAGTATAATAAGACGGTGCATTTGACGTCAGATGTTTTTATGATCACGGGGAACTACTGCATTGCATCCCCAATTGAACGCGACGTTTTTGGGGAAATATCTCGAGAACCAATAGGGATAACTGACGTTTTTTGGGGTCCACGATACAGGTAATGGGGTCACGCAACATTTGGGCCTAAATTTAATTTGGTACTGCAGTTATGACATCATCAAAACCTTTGATCGACGATACCTCTGCAACGGTTGATCGTAGTGAAACGATCCCATACACTTTTTTGATCAGTTTTTCGAGCTCTACAACATGGGCACGGTCTCTTTTTGTCTCTTTTTTGGTAATTTAATTTTTCGTCAGCTATTTTCGTGACAACTTGTTCGAAATTAAAGCCGTAAAAAACTTTTACGCGAGTAACATCAGTACACACTTTCCATTTCCAATTCCGCAATTAAAGTTTTTGTCATGGGGTACACACACGGAAACGCGTCGTATTTCTGCAGATCCTTTTTGAAATTAAAAGACCTTTATGCGAGATACTAGTCTTATTATACTAATTCGCAATTGTGTGTCACACTTTTATTTTAGAGAGTGATATATTTGGTTTTTCTTTCACGTTCAAAACCTTCTTATTTTTTCCCTTTTCGTCGTAAAACCACGCAGAGGCGACAGACACTTTTTTTTAATGTTGCGTAATCTAAGTGTGACGTCTAAATTTTTAAACCAATCAAAATGAAAGAAATTATTTTTTCGCCAATTTGATTGGTTGACGATTTCCAAAAAATAAGTTCGTTAATAACCGATTATCATTATCGCAGTTGTTTTCACGAAGAAACACAGGTTTGTATACGTGCTACTTATGAAACTGTTTATTGTTAAACTTTTGTTATTGTATATTAGATTAATAAAAGAACATGTGTAAGTGATTAGTTCTTTGTTTACAATGTAAAAGCATAGTGAGAATACAGAAGAAGCGCAGTGAAGTTTTTAAAAGTTGGCTGTGCAGAACGAACGGACAGGTCTGTACGAAAGTATTATTATAAAACTTTTATTTTTTTTTTTTAGATTAATCATTAATTAAAGATGCGTAAATACGTTATGTATGTATTTAAATGTATCTTTACCTTTTAGTTATCAAATATTGCTATACAGAAGAAAGTGTAGTGACGATGTTTGGTTATTTGTCTCTATGCCTGTCTGTCATTTATGTGTTTTGCTTTTGTTTGCTTCAATATGGCTGTTGCAGTGTGGATTGTAGCAGCTGTTCTTCACTGAAATCTTTTTCTTTTAGGTCAGAAAAGAAAGTGTATATAAACCATTAAAGAAATGAAGCACATGGTTAAATTATGATGTTGCAAGGGTTAGTTAAGAGAGGAATGGATTATATTTCAGAAATTCATTAATTTTGCTGTACAATATGTGATATGACTGTGCTATAACAAAAGAAGCATTAAATTGCTGGATGAATTCTTATATTTTGTCATGATTACACATTATTTTGTGTTTGGTTATTGTTTACGTACTATGCCTGAGTATGTAAGTTTTGCATTATGTTTTTATCTGTTACTTTTTATCTTTTCGGTATTAAATTATAGCTTTGTGGTAGGACATTTCATTGTTTCAATTATTTTTATTATTTTAATGTTTTGACTCACAGTAATGGTTGCTTTTATAGACTTTCCAATCTAAAGCTTTACAAATTCTGTCATTGAATTTGTGTTTTTGATTAATTATTTTTTAGGATAAATAGGTACCTACATGAATTTTGTTTTTGCTTTTTGTTTTGTTTTTTATTTAAACCATGTCATAGCATGATTATCTTTCTTTGCATTTTTATTGCGGAGTGTAGCTTTTTAGCGGAACAGAGCTCATTTGGCAAGATCAAATATTGTCATCAAAATACTAACAGAGAGATGCGTTCGGCTGCCATCAATCGTTGAAATTACTTACAGTGCATACCAAAAATCAAAATTTTCTCACTTACCTTTAATTTCGCAAATTGAGATGTAGATATTTATATGATTGATCAAGTCCAAAAGTGTTCAGTGTATAGCTTTAGGGCAAAATTGTCGATCTATATGGTAGCGGGCAGGTCAAAGTGGTTGCATTTAGAGTCAAGTAGACATTTTCCCCCGGGAATGCTGCTCTGAATGCTTTGAGGTTTGTTTATGAAATTCAAATTGGGAAACTGGGAATATACCTCCTATCCTTTACGATAACATTGTAAGTTAAATACGGTTAATACTTTTGAAAATTTAAATTCAGATCAAAGCTTCTGAACGTTGTGCATCTATGCTCACAAACTGTGTATCTGAGGAGACTTGAGAGAGAGGATGTAGGAAAAAGAAAAAACTGTTATTTCTTCTCCATTCCTTTTACTACTATCTTTAAGCAATGTTTATGCAACTTGATGTTGTATTTTGATCCACTTAACTGTTTTTATTACCACACACAACACATAACATAACAAGACATAAAAGTCCAATGAGATGATGCTAAAATTTAATGTATGATGATGTTTTTGTTTAGTCGCTTCTTAGTGTTCAGTGACACCATTTGTTGCCCCACAAAATTTTATTCATAATAGGTCCATTTAGAGAATTTACCCATTTACCCATTTTTAATTCTATATTGCAAGCTTATGTTTCATATATAACTTCATGCTGAGGAGAGAATGTAGTAGTGATAGTGTGTGCAGAAAAAAGTGGCTTTGATAATTTCAAATGTCTAAATTAATGAGACATCAAAACAGTAAACATCATCATGGAATTTGTCTATTTTAAAAGAGTAGAATGTTATCAAATTAGACTGCTTAACAACAAAAAATGTATATAGACAATATTATCCATCTTAACTGAAAAGTATTCTCTGATTTTGATTTCTAGTCAACTCTGTTGTAGTATTTACGTTTAATATGTATGTCTGGGTGAAACTTTATAACTTTGAGAAAAATAACTGAAGGTAAAATAGTTATACAGCTTACAAATTCTTTAATTGGATAAGATAATTAAAAATAAACGACAATGAAGAGCTAAGAAACAAATCAGTTATATATACATGTTATATACTTGAGTTATTTCTAAAAATATTATTATAGTTATGTAATAATTATAATTACATAATATGTTAAATATAACTTTCAGTATTGTGAATGGGAAATTTATGCTCTTAATAATTTGTTGGTTGGTTTTTCTATTTCAGGTGTATAAGGCATTATCAAGAGTAATTGATATCAATTTATGAATTAAGACGAATCACTATTATATGGTCGTGGAACATCTGGTATATGGTATATGAAACAATGGAACTGCTGAACCAAGACAGGAATAACAAATATGACGTGTCTGGCATTTTCAAGCATATATGTAGTTAGAGACATTCAAAATGTTTTTTATCGTTCATTTGAAAGGAACATGTGATGGATTCAAGAATCTTTTATGCAAATGGAATTTTGTTGATTGACATTGCAACATTAAACCAGATGTTGCTGATTATCTGGGTTAAGTTACCTGAACATTTTAGCAAAGTTTAGAAGATGCCTGTTATGTATTTGTTGTTGGTTTTACTTGCTAGTGCTTCTTTATGCTTTGAAAAAGCTATTTTTTTAAGAATAGGCCATCTTTATGCATGCCCTTTTTGTCACTATGAGTGTCAGAAATTTTTTGAATCTGTACTTATGCATAAGAACTGGAAATTATTGATTCATAAAGCATTTTGTTTTCCTTCTCTTTTCTATCCCCATCCCACATTGACCAAATCCTTGAATACACATTATCAGACTATCAAACCCAGACCTCCCAGAGTGTCCTAAAATCCTAAAATATCCTAAAATTATAAATTTTAGTAATTTTGTCCTAAATTGTCCTAACTTTTGGTAAATTGTCCTAAATGTCATAAAATTTGGGATAAAGTTCAAATGAAAAAAAGCAATTCCTGTTTTTTGACTGTAGTTATTGAGATATTGAGATTGAAAATACATAATTATATGTTGAGTATATTTTGTATATTTTCGTTGAATTGTCTACTATCATTCTGATTTTTGACTGAATACAACCTTGTAAAGGAGATATTTTTTCAGCGGAATACAAAAAATGCCAAAAGGTCTTCTCAGTTAATAGAAGTGGTATATCACAAATCAGGAGTCTTACAAGTAGCAAGCTGCATTGTACCAGGGAAAAGGAGGGAAAAAGAAAGTACCACTTAAGACAGGACAGTGACAATGCATTAAGATTAAAATGTCCATAAATAACGCTAACTAGAGTTGAATTAACCAGGAAAGCAGAGATTGTTCTGGCTTTAGAATGTGTTGAGTCTAACTTTTTATTCTCTTCAACTAATGAAGATGTTTTGGATTCAGAAATTGCGAAGCTGTGAAACAGAAGACACTATTCAGTTTGGAATGTATGCTTATTTGAAAGATCTTTAACTAGAAGATATGAGAAATTTAGTTTTGAAATCTGTTTCGGAAAAAAAGAACTGGATTAGATCTCGTTTGAAGTGTAAATAGTTTTTGAGAGTTTTTATTTTCATTCAGCTTTTGAGCTAACTATATTGCTACAGTATTTTTACCAGTTGACGTTAATAAGTTTCTTTTGTATTACTTTTGATTATACCATTGAGTTATCTAGTAGACTTTACATTGAACAAAACAAGCCTATATGGATTGATAATGGACAGGAGGCTAAAGAACTAGCTTTTAACAAAGTCGAATCATTTGCAATTTCATATTACTCAAAATGTAGATAACAGACAATCATAAAGATATGTTTACTGTAACAGGTCCATAATTAGGGAATTGTCCTAAAGTTGTCCTAGCGTTTTAGTCTTTCTCCTAAATTTTCTCAAATTTTGCCCTAAAATGTCCAAAAATACTATCTAAAATTGTCCTAAATTCATAAAAAAAATTACTTGATTTTGCACTGGGAGGTTTGCAAACCTGACTTGAGATTTTATATTGTGACATTACTTGATATTAAGTTTTTCATAACTGAAAATTGCTAATGGGCCATTTTTTGATAATTTTCAACAAATTAACACATCAAAACGAGGCAAGGGAGCACAGTTTGGTATTTGGACACTTAAAGTAATAAGGTCTTTGAATCGCAATATAACTAATGTACACTAATATTGATAGGATACATTTCAAAAAAACTAACAAAAATTACATAATAATCTTGCAGCGGTGCTATTTCCTTATCCCAAAAAGGAAATAGCGCCCTTTCAGTTATGGATTAGCACCCTTTCAGTCATTCGTATTCATGTATTCGACTCGCTCTTCGGACTTTGTTGTCGTCGACGAAGGTATCAACAGCCCTTCGAAATTTTGCTGAAAATTTAAAACGATAAGAGTATTTTTGCGTAAAATGATGTATCTAAATTTATAACTAAAAAGTTACTCTTCGAAGATGACTCTGAAACAACACAATGTTGTGAATGAATATCCGGCTTTCACACATTCGTTATTTTTGCTGACAAACGGGTGATTCCACGCACCCACTCTGCAAACCTTATACTGGGTGAGTCAAAAAAAAGTACTGTTGTTTCACAAAACGTATCATTCGATTGACTAATAATGAAAGGTAGTGTTTTTTATTTCTGAATAGAGGAATCCTTTACCTACATTTTGGTGTATCATTGTCAAATTTGGTTGAGTAGAAAAAAAGTTATGGGCAAAAAACTGGAGGTGGTCCTTGTAAAAATTCTCGAAAAATGACGAAAAAAGCTGAACAAAACTTCTCGAAACTGGAAACTGGATACATACCCAAATTCTTTGTTGTAACGTGAGTTGTGGCATTTTTTATAAAACAGTCTTTATAAAAAACTTCATCAAGTAAAGTTTAAATAAAATTTTGAAAAAAGTTTGAACTTTTTACTTAATTTAAGCATTGGGAATAAAAAAAAATAAGTTTTAGCACATTGAAGCGTGTATGAGTTTCAATCCCATACGGTTTGCAATAAGAACAGAAAATCTTGTTTGGAGAAGTTTTGTTTAGATATTTTCGTCAGTTTTTGACGATTTTTACAAGGACTAGCTCCAGTTTTTTGCCCATGACTTTTTTTCTACTCAACCAAATTTGACAAATGATACACCAAAATGTAGGTAAAGGATTCCTCTATTCAGAAATAAAAAATACTGGCTTTCATAATTAGTCAATCGAAAGATACGTTTTGTGAAACAACGGTACTTTTTATTGACTCACCCGGTATATATTGATACAATTGAAATATTTTTTAAGTAAGATTAATAATAAAAAAGCACGTAAACCGTTAAAGAAATGAAACTCGTGGTTTTTATCATGATGTTGATGGTTATGGGAAGAGCAGACAATATATCATTTCAAAAATTCATTTATGGTTGCTGTCCAATGTAACTTCCGCACGAAAAAAAACACAGTTGGAAGGTATCGATTTGTTTTCAATTCACATTTCGTAATGTTATTCTATGTTTGCTTTTGTGTTCTGCATTACGTATTGCTTCTTTTACACTAAAGTTACTTCTATTCTGCGTATACGATATATACTTCTTTGTTGTATTGCCATTTGTTTCTGATGTTGGATTATTTGGTGTTTGTTTGCACTAGTTTGATTTTGATTTTTTTTTTACGTAGAAGTTACTTTGCATTTTCTGTGTATCAAAAAAATAGTTTTCGGCCTATAGAAGGGCCTTTTTAGTGTTGTGATGTTTGGTTATAATTCGTGTCTTTAGGGTAAAAATTTTCATTCTGATTAGGTGAATAGTTTTGCATTTTGAATTTCGATGTTCCAATTTTTATTATTATTTTGATGTTTGATTCTTTTATGTCTCCAGGGGAAATTTAATTGACTTATCCTTTCTCTTGCTTCAACTCACATTGACTAAAACTGTAAAAAAAATTTACCAGTAATATTCAATACTCTACTTATCATTGCCAATTCTTCATTTCATTTTTCGTGAACTGGACGCATACTGAACATAGGTGGTGAGCGACGCCGCCTGGGCGGCTAGTCTTATTATAATAATCCACGATTGTGCATCCCACTTTTATTTTAGAGAGTGATATATTAAGTTTAAATTTACGGTCATCATCCTCTAATGTGCGCGTAAAACCACGTAGAGACGAGAGACACTTTTTTCGCTATCATTCCAAAAGCACGTGGCATCATTTGATGTCAGTTTTTTATGATCACGGGGAATCATTGCATTGCATCCCCAATCGAACGCGACGTTTTGGGGGAAATATCTTGAGAACCAATAGGGATAACTGACGTTTTTTAGGGTCAGCGATACGGGTGATGGGGTGACGCATCATTTGGTCCTAAATTTTATTTGGTACTGCGGATATGACGTCATCGAAATCTTTGATCAGCGATATCTCTCTAACGGTTGGCCGTAGCGAAACGATCCCATACATTTTTTGGGTCAGTTTTTCGAGCTCTACAACATGGGTACACTTTTAAGTCACGAATTCTTAATTAAAATTTTCGTAACGGGGCACCTACATGGGAATGTTAGGTTTGACTAATGTTTTCGAAGTTAAGTTCGGTAAAAAGGTTTTACCCGGGGATACTAGTCTACTTATACTAATTCGCAATCGTGCGCAACACATTTAACTTAGAGAGTGTTGTGTTTTTGTTTTTTTAATGGTCAAAATCTTCTTAATCGTGGTCATATAGCGGCAGTTCGCTTTATTTTAGAGAGTGATATATTTAATTTTAATTTACGGTCATCGTCCTCTTATGTACGCGTAAAAGAGGCGAGAGGCGAGAGACACTTTTTTCACAATCATTCCAAAAGCACGTGGCATTTGACGTCAGTTTTTTTATGATCACGGGGAATCATTGCATTGCGTCCCCAATCGAACGCGACGTTTTTGGGGAAATATCTCGAGAACCAATAGGGATAACTGACGTTTTTTGGGGTCAGTGGTACGGGTGATGGAGTGACGCAACATTTGGGCCTAAATTTTATTTGGTACTGCGGATATGACGTCATCACAATCTTTGACCGATGATATATCTGCAACGGTTGGTCGTAGCGAAATGATCCCATACATATTTTTGCTCAGTTTTTCAAGCTTTACAACATGGGTACACTTTTGAGTTGCGATTCCATGATTTATTTTTTCTTCACGGGGTACATACACGGGAATGGTGGATTTCATTTCTTTGGCTGGTAGGAGTCTAAATAACTGCTCCTGTGAATGGTTGGTTAATGCCCATTGCCCATTAATAAGGAGTTTTAAGAATTTTGTTTTTGCTTAGATCGATTCTGTTACACAAGGTGTAGAAATTCCTTTTTCTAATAAACTATAGAGCTTCTACTAACAAGAAATGCATAGGGTATTTAATCAGTTATTCACGGTCAGTGTATGGTAGTTCCATACCATCGTTGTATATGTTAATATTTGTTGTTTTTAGTTAGAATAAAAGTTGTTACATACTTCCTTTGATCTTTATTTCACTATCCTGTAGCCTGTTTTGTGAAATGACATTACAGGCTATGGTTTAAGAGAAGACTTCTTTGTCAGTTTGAGAGATTACTATTCCAAAAAGTTAGTTCATTTAGTTTATTGAGGATAATGAGCTTATTGTCTGTGTGTTAAAGATAATGAATGGAATATGCTGATGTCAGCAGAAATAGAACAATTGAGAAATTGGCTGGGAACGAGCAGCTGTTTATTAATAACAAAGCGAACTGTAATTAAATAAATCACATCTTCTTTCCTAACTAACAAAATTGATTAACTGCTGACACAAACAATCCATGATAATTCATTATCTTTAACTTATTTATTCAGATTCTTTAGATTTATAGTATAGTATTGAGGTCAACTTGGTGTTGGTAGTTCATGTGAAAAACCTTTTTTGACAGGATCCTATGAATAACCGTATCTGCTATAGTTTATATAGCATTGTCAAGGTAATTGTGAATGAAGGTTTAGTTCGAAGATATATTGTCGGCTGCACATTTCGGATTTTAAATTCAACCTTAACTTTATTTATTTTTTTAGATTCTTTGGTTTCTCTTACGAATAATATGTCATCAACTTTAAAAAATTCACTTTTCGGAAGATCCGATAATTCCAACTGCATGCGTACGTAGATGCAATGCAACTCGCTACCGAGAATTATTATTTCCAAGAATAATGGACTAAACCATAAAAACGCATTGGAGGACTGTTAACGAAGTCATATCACTGTTATCATTGCACAACTACGTTCAAAGATGCAATGTACTCGCCATTCACCGAGAATTATTATTTCCAAGAATAAATGGATTAAACCATCAAAATGCATTTGAGGACAGTTAACGAAGTCGATATACACTTTTGCAAAAGTGATTAAAGATAACCTTTATTTGGTTTATTTATTTATTTATTTGTTTGTTTTTTTCATGAGAATTTATGTTCCTGCTGATCATTCTATGACATTTTTTGCTTACCCTTATAGTCAGCTTTTTCGAAAACGTTTTACGCGGGTTAAAACCATCCCATACATTTTTGATCAATTTTTGGACCCAATTCCTTAATTTAATTTTTCGTGAACTGGACGCATGCTGAACATGGGTGGCGATCAATTATTGTTATTGATCAATTATTATCAATTATTGTTGAATTAGTGTCGAACAGAAATTTTACAATTTTGAAAATATTTATAGCACTTTTATTAAAAAATATCTGCGAAAGAGTGCATTTCTGTAGAAATCTACACACAATTTCACTAAGAATGCTCTCCGTCACAGTGATGTTTTGACGATTTTGCACACTGGGTTACAGATATGATTTTAATGGAGTGCCATCTCATTGCTTGGTTTTGTCAGCTTAGTTTCCAATTTTCCAATTTTGAAAATACATATTTTTAGTTCTTTCCCAGTCAACACATTTATTAAAAAATATCTGCAAAGGAGTGCATTTCTATAGAAATCTACGCACAATTTCACTAAGAATGCTCTCCGTCACAGTGACGATTTTGCACACTGGGTTACAGATCTAATTAATGGAGTGCCATCTCATTGCTTGGTTTTGTCAGCTTAGTTTCTAGTTCCAAACTTAGTTTGAAGTTCGATGATGTATGAAATGGCTGTTTAAATGTCATAGCAAATATTTAATACACTTTTCTGATGAGCACAAGGCTCCATTCTTGGTCCACTCCTCTTTGTGATTTTAATTAACGATGCCAACCAATGCTTGGACCTATGCAAAATGTTAATGTATGCTGATGACATGGTACTGTTGTTCTCGCATAACTCCGTAAAAATGATAGAGTAACAATTATCACTGGAAGGAGAAAGGCTGTTCAGATGGTTTCAGGAAAATAACCTTGTACTGAACCTCAAAGCTGGAAAAACGGAATTTGTCATTTATGGAACTAGTCAAAAGTTAAGGACTCAGCCATCGTGTGATCTAACCATTCTTGGCTCATCAATTAATTACCCGACCTGTTACGAATATCTTGGCATCACTCTAGACCAAACCCTCACTCTATCGTGCCATACTAAGAAACTATTCAAACGTGTTAACCAAAGATTAAATTTACTAAGGAAAGTTCGTCCACAACTAACGTCATAAGCAGCAAAAACTATATACAGATCGATGATCGAGCCAATCTTGTTATACTGCGCACCAATACATACACCAATATCTCCATGGTATTAAACCAAACAATAACATCATCACCTTCCAGAGATTTGATCACGAAATTCACACGAGGGGAAACGGAAATCGGTTGATCATCCCAAGTTGTCGTAATGAAGCTGGTAGGAAATTCTTTACCGTCCAAGGAGGATTAATTCTTAACAAAATTCCACAAGACTGTAGGAAAGAAATTTCTTTTGTAAACTTTAAAAGGTTTATATCAAATTTTAAGTTTTGATTGAGTTCAATTGCTTATGTCTAATTTGCAAATTACTTAGTGACCTCAATTTCGTTTTCAATCTCAGACTCAATTCTTTTCTGATTTATTCTTGCCAGCCAGTATGTTTTATATAGTTTTTATCTTATGTTGCAGGTCCTTCATTTATAGCAGAATTTTATTTTTCTGACGAAGTCAACCTGTGTAAATATGTTTTTAATAATAATAATAATAATATTGTACTTCTGTATTACAAAATAAGTAATATAAGATAAATGCTCACAAATGTTTTACCAATGACACAACGCAGGCTGAACATGAGTGGCGAGTGTCATTTTTCAACACCATTTTTGAGACGTCATTTTCAGATATAAAACCCGTAAAGACTTTTTACACGAATCGAATGAGACGTTTTTGGGGAAATATCTCAAGAATCAATAAGGATAACTGTTGGTTCTCAAGATATTTTCCCAAAAACGTCGCGTTCGATTGGAGATGCAATGCAATGATTCCCCGTGATCATAAAACATATGACGTCAAATGCCACGTGCTTTTGGAATAATCATAAAAAAGTGCCTCTCGCCTCTACGTGGTTTTACGCACACATAAGAAGACGGTGATCGTAAAATTTACTTAAATATGTCACTCTCTAAAATAAAAGAGTGACACAAGAAAGCGAATTAGTATATACAGTGTGTCCACCAGAAAGTGGGCACCTAACTTTTAATAAGCATATCTTTTGTTTTTCGTGCTTGTTTTTTTCAATTTTTATATTAACAGAAAGAAAATGTTTTGCTCTTTCTAAATATATGACCCTTTTCACAGAAAAACCAATTTTTCGGGAAATATAATCGATTTTACCATGAAACCATGACATTAAATCAATAACGATCAATAAACGCTTGTTTGAATGGATGTTAACGACTCGAGTAGCATGGGAAATCATAAAAAGCTAAAATATTGTAATAAAGCTGCGTTTACACAAGGAAAACTTTACGTTTTTACAAGCTTGAAATCGAAAGTTTCATTTCTAAAACTCTTTTACAAACTTTTAAAAACTTTGAATCGTGATTTTTGATGGGGGATTTCTACCCAGAAACTGCTGTCTAAAAGCTTGAATAACAGCTACATAACTTTTCATCTCATGAAACTTTTTTTACCACGAAAGGTCACTGCTGGACTGTTAACTGCATAATTGAATGAATTTCATGAAAGTTTGTTTTCTCACTTATAAAAGTTTTGGAAATGCTTGGGAATATGAAATTATTAAATCATAATAAAAAATTTAAGGTAAGTTTACGCAATGAAAAAAGATTTGTGTCTTTTCAAAAAATTTCGTGACAAAATTAGCACAACACCAACAACAGTGGTTGTTTCAACGAAACAAAAGGTTAATTGCTCGTTAAAAGTCTGTTTTATTGATCATTACAAAATTAACAAGCGTATCGAAACAAAAAATACTTAATATTTTTTAAAATAAAAATTTTTATAAATAACAACTTATATTTTTGAAAAGCTCAAAAAAGCCTCTTTCCAACCGTATAAAAACCGCATTGTATTGTTAAAAACTCGAAAAGTTATTTGTGTTTTAAACAAGGTGCCCACTTTCTTGTGGACACACTGTATAGATAGTACCTTGCATAAAAGTTTTTGATGGCTTTGTTTTCGAAAAGGATGTGCAAAAATCCCGCGTTCTCGTGTGCGAACGCTGTGACGAAAATTTCAATTGCGGAACCGGGACTGGAAAATGTACCCATGTTGTAGAGCTTGAAAAACTGACCAAAAAAATGTATGGGATCGTTTCGCTACGACGAACCGTTGGAGAGATATCGTCGATCAAAGATTTTAATGACGTCACAGCCGCAGTACCAAAAAAAATTAGGCCCAAATGTTGTGTCATCCCATCACCCGTATCGCGGACCCTAAAAGACGTTAGTTATCCCTTTTGGTTCTCGAGATATTTCCCCAAAAACATCGCATTCAATAGGGGATGCAATGCAATGCTTCTCCATGATCATAAAAACATCTGACGTCAAATGCCACATGCTATTATACTAATCATCAATTATCAATGGTCTAACCAAAAAATGACCATGATTAAGATTTTGACCGTAAATTTAAAAAAAAAACACAACACTCTCTAAAATAAAAGTGGTATGCGTAACGTTGATTAGTATACACTAGTATCCTGTGTAAAAACATTTTACGGGTTTTTCTGAAAATGACGTCTCAAAAAATGGTGACGAAAAATTAAATCACAGAATAACGAACAGAAAGTGCATCAGTGTTGTAAGTACTGTAAGCTCTCTCTAATTCCCTCAACCCTAACCTTAAGAAAAAGAAACAGAAGGTGCAGGTACCATAAAATTCGATCCATAAATTTAGAGAGATCGAACTTGGAAGTTCTAACTGTATTGCTGAGCTCTAAAAAATATATAAAACACTATTCACTCTTTTAATTTAAAATCTATAGGTATTCCGGCTAAAGCATATTTAGTTCAACACTGGAGTTATGAACAGAAAAACTTTTTAATCAGAAGATCTGAAACACATCAACATATTCGTAATAAATCTTTCACGATACAATATATGTAGTAGTAAAAATAAATTGTGCGTACAGGTAAACGACAAAAAGATTAAAATCGCTGTAACTGTTTACGGAATCCACACCCCAATGTAAATAAAGGCCAAACGCGAAAGTCGTAAAAGTGCCAAAATGTGAATCGCAAACAATTGGGATTTTCTTTACGAACCCAGAGCGTCATGATTAAAAACCATGATATTCATTTCCTCAATTGCGTATTATTTGAAAAGTAATGACGTAGAAACCCTATTAATACTATAAGATAAACAAAACAAACAAACAAAAAAGTTCTAAAGCGTACTTACCCTAAAAACATTAATAAATCTTTGCGCAATACTTTCGTTGCTGTCTATTGTTTCTTGATCTCGCGAATAATCAAAACATTTGAAACGATTAAATGCAACGCAATGTTTTCCCCTAATATTAATCGTAGAAAAATATTAACTGCCATGGTCTCGATTATGAATAAGTGACCGCAAAAACGACCCGAAATTTTAGAGAGTGAAAGCGTGAAAAAAGCAGATGCACAGTGCGTATTAGGAGATAGATAGATAGTATCTCATGTAAAAGTTTTTTACGACCTTAATTTCGAAAAGAATCTGCAGAAATGTGATGCATTCCCGTGTGTGTATCCTGTGACGAAAATTTTAATTACGGAATTGCAAATGGAAAGTGTATCCATGCTGTAGAGTTTGACAAACTGGTGAAAAAAATGTATGGGATCCTTTCACTACGACCAACCGTTGCAGAGATATCGTCGATCAAATATTTTAATGACGTTTTAGCCGCAGTACCAAAAAAAATTAGGCCCAAATGTTGTGTCACCCCATCACCCGTATCGCGGACCCTTAAAAACGTTAGTTATCCCTATTGGTTCTCGAGATATTTCCCCAAAAACCTCGCGTTCGATAGGGGATGCAATGCAATGCTCCCCCGTGATCATAAAAACATCTAACGTCAAATGCCACGTGCTATTGTACTAATCGTCAATTATCAATGGTCTAACGAAAAAATGACCACGATTAATAAGATTTTGATTTTGATTAAATAGCAATACGGCTCAGAATATATATTAATATGCAGAAGAGAAGTAACTTTAATATTAAAAATGGCAATATATAACACAGAACCGTTATTCAGACATACAAAACCAAACATTGAATAACATTAAAAAATGTTTATTCAAAACAAATTGATACCTTCTAACTTTTTCTTTTGTTCCAAAGTTACTACTGGACTGCAACCATTAATGAATTTTTGAAATGATATAGTCTGTTCTTCCCAAAACCGTCAACGTCATGATTAAAACCATGAGTTTCCTTTCTTTATGTTTTTTTCATTGTTGCCTAAAAGATAAATATTTCAATTGTAGTACCGAAAACCTAATCATGCTATAACAATATTGAAATAAACAACAACAAAAAAACCCAAAAAAACAAAAAGGAAATTCAAGTATGCATTAATCCTAAAAACAATAACTGAAAACAAAAATTTACCCAGAAGATAAAAAGTAACAAATAACTTGTATACCCAGGCATAGTACGTAAACGATTACCATAACACAAAATAATGCATAAACATGACAAAATAATAAACTTAAGAAAAATCCACCTAATAACACTTCTTTTTTGTTGGACAGTTTCATTGCTCATAATTAATGAACTTCTTAAATTCATAATCCATTCTTCTCTTAACTAACCCTCTCAACATCATAATTTAACCCATGTGCTTCATTTCTTTTTTAACAGATGAAAATATTCAAAAAACACACAAAAACCTAATCATACTATGATGAAATCAAAGGAAAAACAAAAGAAACTTCGAAAACATATTTACCTTAAAAATAATAATTAAAAACACAAACCTAATGACTCTCTAAAATAAAAGTGGGATGCACAATTGTGAATTAGTATAATAAGATTCCAGGATTCACATTCAAGATCATGGCATAAATCAACCGGATTATAACATGAACAAGATGCCTTACGGGCAGAAAGATTTCTGCAAAATCAGTTGAAAACTGAAAAAATGATATAACTATAATAGCATTCTTGAAACTTGAATGATTTTGAATCATTGAATGGTTGAATAATTTCTACAATATATTACATTCCTAATTACGTGCTTCTGAGGACATTTTGAAGGCATAATTGCCACAATGAGAAACTTTATTAGAATGTATATATACTGCCAATAAACTGAACAACATGTTTGTTGATACAAAATATATATAATATAAAAGATACATGGATCCTTTCAGATATCTTATTGAGTATGATCCTAAATCATAAACTGAAAACATTTTCCCAAGAACATATAAATTTTGGTCATGCAAAATACATTCATATCGACTAAAATCAACATACATATATATAGTTTATTATATATAATATATAGTATATTATGTATAGTTAACTCATATAAGAAGTTTCTCTTTTAGTTTGTTTTAGTTTTTTAGTATGACATGCACTTACATGCTGCATATAAGTTGAAATTCATGATCACTTTAAAAAAAATCTTTAGGAAATTTAAGGTTGAATAATTTTTACAACATAACATTACATTTCTGATTACATGTGCCCAAAGGCATTGCAAAACTGTAATTGGCACTATGCGAAACTTCATTGCATATACGTATACACCACTGATAAACTTAATTATATATGAATGACATAAAACATTCCTTCTTTTGGGAATACAAAATCAGCTTATGTTTATATTGATATTTTCAGATGTCACACAGTGACTATGTACGTAAATCATAAACTTTAAACATTTGATATGTCTTCTTAATTACAAATGTAATTCCCAAATTGCAAACACAAAATCCAAACAAAGATTTTGATCATTTAAAAAATATATATACACCTATGCTCTAAACTTGCCTAAGTCACCACACACACATATTTATATATATAACTGAAAGGAAAATTTTGGGTTGTTACATGATTTGTTGTGTATTGAGTTTACAGGCAATTGGAATATATGTTTGAATTTGCTATTGTAATTAGGAAAGCCATTTGTAATAAAGGACATTGACAATAAACAAATCAAACATTAAAACATTTAAAAAAATTATATCATAAAACATTAAAACATTACATTAAAACATCAGTAGACCCACACTTTTCATGTTGGAATTGAGGAGAATCTAAGCTGAGCTTAATTATCCACAGCTTAGAAAGAATAACAGCCCATACACGAAACAAACGAAGATGTTTTGTGTTTTCATTAAAAACAAACAAAGTATATATACCTTTTTGACTTTTCTGTTTACAAAAAACGTTGAAATCTTCTTTAGAAAAGAATGATCACAGTTCAAAATAATTCGAAGTTTCTTCTATAGATTTTTTCATCTTAAAATATGCATATGCGCTTAAAAATTTAATATTGACCAAAGAAACTTGTAAATCTAAAAGGGTTTCTTCGCTGGGTGAAATGCGTTGCACGGCGTTTTGGTTTCATGTAAAGGCACGCACGAGTTTTCAAAAAACCGCTAGGTTTGGACAGCAGAAAAAGAAAAACAAAGCCGGTTGTAATAGCTTTCTTGCTTTCGCAGAAATCTAAAAATTACAACATTGGATTGTTTCAGGAGACTGTCTATCGTTATTCAGTTTTATGACACAATCAAGCCATACAATGATATAATCTTTTCTTGGAATGATGTGTTTCTTTTCTAGCTGCATCAAATTAGTTATAAAATTTTCCTTGGAAGATGAAAGTGCTATAAGACAACTTGCTATCCGTTTGATTTTATTGTGCACATAACTTTCGTCAAGAATGTATTCAATACTGTATTGGATAGGTATATTTGTGAAAAGCGATTCCCCAGTCCCAGTTACTGATAATATCCCTTCCTTGACGGCTTTTTTTTAATGAACATTTCCATGTACTTGTTTGCTACTAGAGGTGAAGATAATGTCCAATCATTGAGTTCACCATCATCAAGTTCAAACCTTCCAACCTTAATAGATGGTTGTTCATCTTCCAAACCTCTCTCTCTTTTCGGGGAGTTGTTATGCCCCCTTGATTCAAAACTGTGGTTGGTGTCCACCACTTCATCATTACTACCACTAGTTTCATGTAACTCCTGTTCAATCTGCTGTTTTGTGGAGACCCCATTCTGAGAGAAATATGAGAAAACATGATAAAATATCAGTGCTAAGGAAAGCGTGAAAGTAACTCAGGAAGTTACTGAAGTACAATCCCGTTATATTTAGATAAACTACTATCCCGGGTAAAAACTTTTTACCGAACTTAACTTTGAAAACATTAGGTCAAATCTGCCATCCTGTGGTACGTACGCGTCACTCGCCACCCATGTTCAGTATGCGTTGTGTCACAGAATTTAACTCGTGTATATAAAAGTTTCTTTTCAGGCATTAATTTGTTATTACATTCAGAAGATTAAAAACAGAAACAAATAGCAACATGGCTCAGAATAATATATTTATACGCAGAAGAGAAGTAACTTTAATGTAAAAAAATGGCAATATATAACACAGAACTGTTTACCCAGACATACGAAACCAAACATTGAATAACATTACAAAATGTGAATTGAAAACAAATTGATACCTTCCAACTGTGTTTCTTTCGTGCGGAAGTTACATTATACAGCAACCATTAATGAATTTTTGAAACGATATATAGTCTGTTCTTCCCAAAACCATCAACGTCATGATTAAAACCATGAGTTTCATTTCTTTATGCTTTTTTTTATTATTACCTAAAAAATTAATACTTGAATTGTAATACCGAAAACCTAATCATGCTATAAGAATATTGAAATAAACAACAACAACAAAAAGTGAAATTCAATTACGCATTTATCCTTAAAACAAAAATTTACCCAGAAGATAAAAAGTCACAAATAAAATCATAATGCCAAACTTATATATATACCCAGGTACGTAAACGATTACCATAACACAAAATAATGCATAAACATTTCATTGCACAGTAATAACTAATGAACTTCTTAAATACATAATCCATTCACATCTACCTTATGAATAATAATCAAAAACACAAACGTGATGACAGAATTTATATATCTAAAGAGTTTATAAAAAATTGAAAACAACCACATTTTTAATCTGAGTTAAAATCTCCTCTGGCTAATTCACAACAGTTAAACAACCCTTTATTCTTATTTATCCAGCATACCAACTGTGTTATAACTAAATAGATTTATACTATTTTAACTTTAGCTGAACTTTAAACAAAATGGGATACCTTTCACTGCCAATTCACATGTTAGTAAACTAAACAGCATTGATCATCTTCTGTAGACATTTTCAAACACTTCTAAACTCTTTACTTCTATATTCATACCTATAAACAAATTACTAATACTTTATTTACTTTCCAGCACAAACATACATAGGTATTTATAAAACACTTTCGCTACCATTTTTTTTTAAGTGAAATACATAAAACTGCTCTCTTCGTTTGGAAAAACTGCTAAACTTTCTGTATTTTCCAGTAGATTTTGTACTTTTTGGCAGGCAGACAAAAGCATCAAGCATCGATATAAATTAGATACAATAGATACAATCAGACAGCATAACACATTCCCCACTTCCACAGCGTCATGAGAAATAAAAACATTCATAGCTGTAGGACCATTTTTAAAGTAATAATAGCGCGCGTTACGAAAACAAATTTCTCTCGGCTTCCTTTTCATCCAGCAGCATATACACATTCTAAACGACAGAATAACTAAGACATCCACTCAAAGCTATTTTAATTAATCTTTCAAAACTAAATTAAAACCATTCCTTACTGTGTAAATAAACATGAAACTGCATTTCTCCACTGCACTTTCTTCTGTATAGCGATATTTGATAACTAAAACGTAAACAAACATTTAAAAACCTGTTCTTTTATTAATCTAAATTATTAAACAATAAAAGTCTTATCGTTCTGCACAGCCAATTTTTAAAAACTTCACTGCACTTCTTCTGTATAAAAGTTTTATAATAATACCTTTTGTTCGTTCGATCTTTCTGCAGCTAATTTTTAAAAACTTCACTGCACTTCTTCTGTATATCTAAATATGATTTTTCATTGTAAACAAACGATAATAAAACGTTTTATAATAATAACAATACCTTCGTGCATACAAACCTGTGTTTCTTCGTCAGTTCTTTCGTCGATTTGCTGCCTAAAACAATCAAATTTAAATCAAAATATTCGTATACAAAAAGAAACACGTCTTCTTCGCGAAGTTTCTTGCTCACGAAATGAT
This sequence comes from Turritopsis dohrnii, assembly GCA_027922465.2. Lineage (NCBI taxonomy): Eukaryota > Metazoa > Cnidaria > Hydrozoa > Anthoathecata > Oceaniidae > Turritopsis > Turritopsis dohrnii. The sequence continues at coordinate 527,410 of BQMF02000122.1, read as the reverse complement.
CGTTGACAAATTTCGAACGATTAACATTGCATTGCTCGCACTCCAAAGACGTTTTTCGGCTGATTTCCACTGCGCAAGCCAAAAATAACAAAACGGAGGAGCATATACTCATCGCGAAAAATCAAAAAAATCACTCTCGCTTTGGCGTGGTTTTACGACGAAAAGGGAAAAAATAAGAAGGTTTTGACCGTGCAAAAAAAGTAAATACGTCACTCTCTAAAATAAAAGTGGGATGCACAATCGCGGATTATTATAATAAGATATAGTATTGTTGGGTAAAACCAACGTTGACATCTGCTGGTACAAGCACCAATTCAAACATTCGTTGGGCGAACTGGAATAAAAGCAACGTAACACCACATAACAACAAAGAAATTAAAAGAATGCTTATATACGCACTAGGAGTAACCCTCAAGTACACACTGAAAAACCATATATATACGTTCAATAAGAAACTTTATATTCAAGAAACCGGTGGAGCTATAGGTGTAGGGATAGCCGGAGACGTAGCTGTTCTATTCATGGTTTGGTGGGACAAACAGTTACTCCGAAAGTTAACTGACCACACATACACTATACACCTCTATGGCCGATACATAGACGACATCAACATCGCCATTAACTCGAATAATACCAGCGAAAAACAAACAATGCAACACATCCAGTTCATTGCAAACACAATCCATCCAAGTACATCCGTCACAATCGACTATCCATCAAATAACCCGAACAATCGCCTACCTGTACTTGATCTCGAAATATGGATCGAAGAAGTAACTACAAACAACGAAGTAAAACCCAAAATCATGCACTCGCACTATATGAAACCTATGTCCAGTAAACACGTAATCAACAAACATTCTGCTTTACCAGAAGAATCAAAGAAGAACATACTCGTTGCAGACCTTGTCCGTATTATGCGCAACATTTCACCCTACTGCAACCCTAACGAACGAAAAACGCACATCCAACAATTCCTTAATAGAATGCAATTCTCTGGCTATAACGAATACGATAGAAAACTAATATACAAACGAGCACAACAAAAGTTTACAACCATCATCAATAACGCCAAAAATGGAATCTGCCCACTCTACCGTTCAAAATTTTGGCACAAACAAGAGCGCGAGAAAGAGAAACACTGTAAAAGAAACAATTGGTTCCAACCTGATAAATACGACACTGTATTGTTTGTCGAATCGACACCGAATAGCGAATTACAAAGAAAATTCCAACACATCATAAAAGCAAATAACCTAAAGATTAAAGTGATAGAAAAAGCAGGACCTACAATAAAACAACAACTTGTTAGATCAAACCCATTCAACAATACAACATGTAATGACGATACCTGCAAAGTCTGCAACGGCAACAACAACAATATCAACTGCAAAAGCCGAGAAGTAGTATATGAAATAAGTTGCCAATGTGGCGATACCTATATTGGCGAAACTGCACGAAGCATTTCAGAAAGATATACTGAACATATAAAAACATACGAAAAGAAAGACAAGAACTCTGTTTTATATAGACATACACAAGAGAAGCACAAACATATGACAAACAACAAGTTCGAATTAAAGATCTTGACAGCGTGTCACGGAGATGCTATGTTACGGCAAGTAACCGAATCCATCTACATCAATGAAAGACAACCATCAATAAACGCAAAAGAAGAATGGGGCAACAACAACGTCCCACGACGGCGAAAAACTGACGTCATTCAGTGCTCAATGTAATGTCATCACCGTTAACCGCTAACGTATTCCAAAAATCATCGCTGACGAGTTGACATAAGGTCAACGAAAATATTATGATGAAAATATATTATTGTATACTTACAAGCAAATAAAATAAAATGACAAAAATGAAACTAGGAAGAATAAAAATTTTATTACGTAATTTGCCTTTTCTATATTGCACGTTTGTACACATCAGCCTTTGGGGATTTCTTGCCCATTCTCGCGCGTTTGTTTGCTTGTCTTTTTTTTGTCATTTCTCAGTTGCAGATTTTTTTACACAGTGAGGTCCTGTATTATTTTGTCTTTTTCCATTTCAAGTTTCATACTCATATTTTTGGACCTATGCTTGGGCAACTTGGTAAGATTTATTTAATTTATTCTATATCTAATCTATTCTATATGCTCAAAATCTAAATATTGCTTATTTAATTTTATTAGAATTTTTCATTTACTTTCTACATTTTGCGATACTTGTTTTCACTTGTTCTCCGTTCATTTGTTCATGGCACGTTCGTGCCCAGGCTCCTTTTTTCATTTTCCGTATTTACAGCCTATTTATCATTTATAATATATTTATCAAATTTTTCGTAAGCAATTTTCAGTCAAATTCATATTTATATCAGTTTATAGTCATTTTTCTTGTCATTTATCATTTGTCATTTTGTCATTAGTCTTTTTCTTTTCTATATTTAATTCTTAGTTTGAACAATTATCAATATCAATTTCAATTTGTCAATTTGTTACAAACATCCCTAGCGAGTCCCGCTACACAACCCTAGTCAATTACAATTGGCTCTTCGTTTAGATTTCGTTTTGAGCAGGAAACCTGCATGTCAACATCATCATCTTTCTCCGCAATGTGTGTTAACATTTCCCTGATATCTTTTCTTTGCCTTGGCAATTTGTTGATAGAATGTACGTTCTTCTTTACCCCATTGGTCCTTTTAGCGGATGACACAACTTGAAGAGGAACTGGAGGTAAGGATATAAAAGAGCCTAAAATTTGTTCATTCTTTGGTTCTGTGTACCTTTCACAAACTATCTCCTTATATCTCCTTATATCTCCTTATATGTCCTAGGCATGGAAATTGTGATTTTAGCTGCTATTTCTAAGTGCACCGATATTTTGTAGAGGTTAGTTGTAGTTTGATTGTTGCTGCTTAATCTGAAAGGAACTTTGATGCTCTAGATACTTCCATCAGAGAATGTCTGATGATTTTAGTGCCTTAACATACTTTGATTGTCAAACAGGTTATTTTCTTTGTTACCACATTCCAAAAATGTCGAAAATAGTGATGTCCCCTCACGATAACTCAAACACTTTATTATGATCCATGTTGCCTTCAGCAATACTTCGAAAAGTCAGACAGACACAGTCTGGCTTGACAAGAATGTTTTAAATAATATAGACATAGTTTGAAAGTTCTCCATCTTAAAAATAAAGATATTTGACACTTTATCTGACATATGAACATGGGGATGGAGAGTGAAAGTGAAAAGATTGCATACAATTTGAAAAGACAGTTCTGTCAACAGTAGATATACCATGAGCAACAAACACAACAAAAATGCATCTGAAGAATGTAGTACCGCTACTTCTGGTAAGTATCAGGGCTGTTAGGATTATGGAGAACTTAGACATTTAGCCCCAATTTGTATTCCTGTACAAGATTGTGAAAACCTTTGAAAAACACCAGATCCCCCTATCAATGATTCTTAATCTTGATCAAACACTAATGAAATATGCGCCATGCAACCGACACACCCTTGAAAAGAAAAACAAAAAGCATGCTGGCACTTCGTACAGAAAGGCTATTGCAGCGACTTTATTGATAATTATGAAATGTCTCCCATTCCCGCTCATATACGGTTGAAAAACTACCGAATGCTTCAAGATGATTTCTCTTTAAGCTACAACCTGACAAATTTTAGTAACACAGAAGAGTCGGTGAAAAAGTAGAGGGTAATAGAAAAGCTGAATGCAGATCACCCGGCACTTATTCTTGATGTGTTTCAATGCCAACTAACAGGTCCCGTGTTAAAAGAAATGAAGGAGAACAATCAATCAATCAATCAATATTTATTTGCAAAGGGGGTGGCCACCAAATAAATAAATAAATATTATTTATTTATTATAACTATATTTATACAGGTTAACCCTAACCAACGTAAAAAATATACATTGCTATCACAAGGGGACCTGTGAATAAAAAACTATGTAAAAATAATAATGCGAATTGGTAAAATATAATTGAAAATATATAAAATATAATTAAAATATATAGGAATTTAATAAAATATTGTTAATGATGCAAAATTAAAAGGCTTAAAACCGAGCGAGAAGTAAAGACGAATAACCGCACATGAAAGTAGTAAACTTGATAAAATAAGAATGCTACAGCAAAGGTAAGGAACAACTGAGTATAAAATGTGAAAAACTGTAAACCGAGTAAAGTAGAATAATAGGGCATAATGTTAAAAAGAGCAAAGACCCTTACGGACACACTATTCAAAAATGAAAATTTTTAACGTTATTTTTAAATTTTATTAAAGATATTTCGTCACAAATGTAATTTGGAAGCATATTATAAATCTTTGCTCCATTGAATTTGAACATTTTATGCCCTGACTCAGCTTTCACCGCAGGCAACTTTAACTTCTTTTCGTTTCCTCTCGTGTTATATTGGTGAGAAACTTTGGTGAACTCTGTTTTCAACTCTGGACTAAGGTTATGGAGATTTTTGAAAACTTCAATTGAGCAGCTCTGAAAACGTAGTGTTTTGATCGTCATCCACGTGTTGGTGATTTTGCTATTATCAACAATCAACTTGGCACGGTCTTGTATGTACTGATATTTCCTTGCATGATGTTTAGGAATATTCAGGAACAAGTTGTTGCAGTAGAACATAATTGGACGGATCATCGTGTAAATTAATGCAGCCGTATCCGATGAGATATTGTGACGGATACGTTTTAGCAGTTTCGTTCTTCCAGACAATTGCTTATAAGTTGAATTATGGTGATCTACAAGATTCAACTTAGCATCAAGATCAATTCCAAGGTATTTGTAGGTATTACTTTGATTTATTTGAGTGTTTCTGATATAGCATTTAACTTCAGGAACATTTGTAAGTTTTTTGGAAGTTCCTTACGATACAAGTTCAGTTTTGCCCTTTTTAAGGTTGATTATCAGGTTGTTACTATCTAGCCACGAGCTTAATCTACCAAAGTCTTCATTTAAATCTGTCTCAATATTTGTAACAGATTTTGCACTGGTGAAGATAACAGTATCGTCAGCGTAGAGGATGACTTTGCACTTTTGGACAGCAGAGGTTATATCATTCATTAACATTATGAAGAGAAGTGGCCCCAAAATGGAGCCTTGTGGGACCCCACATAAAATAGTGTTGAGATCAGAAGAAACACTATCATAAATGACAAACTGTTTCCTATTAAATAAATAGCAAGCAATCCAGTCAGACTCTTTACCAGTTATCCCAAACATTTTCATTTTTGCTAAAAGTTTACCGTGGTCTACAGTGTCAAATGCTTTTCTTAAGTCCACATAAACTGTGCCAGTAAATTGGCCTGTGTCCATAGCAGATCGGATATGGTCTGTAAAGTATGTAACTGCGTGGTTGGTAGATGAGTTACGGCGGAAACCAAACTGCACATTTGTTAATAACTTGTTATCTTCCAGATATTCATACAGTTGCTCGTGTACAATCTTCTCAAAGACTTTTGAGAAAACTGGAAGAACTGATATAGGTCTATAATTGTCATACGAGGATTTACTATATCTTCTTTATGCAAAGGTGCAACTTTTGCAATTTTTTCTTGTTCTGGGAAAGATGCATTTTTGATAAATAGATTTATGAGATAAGTCAAATGTGGTGTTAACACTTCAGCACTGTCTTTGACGAGAGAAGTCGGAATATTGTCATAGCCTGCCGCGGTTGACCGTTTGAGTTTCTTAAGTGTTTTTAGCACCTTTGATTGAGTTACTGGCTTGAAGGAAAACTGTGATCTAACGTCAGATTGGTGATGGTATCTCCAATGAAAGGTGTTTGAAAGACGTGTGATACTCTGTTGTAGCTTTTTACCAATATTGGTAAAAAAATTGCAAAAATTATTAGCTATTGTTTTCCTTTCGGTAGTTTTTGAGGTACCCTCCTTAAAAACAATGTTAGTGTGAGAGTTAACCTCTTTAACTGGAAACAGTTTCTTAATATTATTCCAAAATTTTTTTGGACGATCAATATTTTGTTTTACTTGTTCTTTCCAGTGGTTAGATTTGCTTTTACGTATTGCTATGTTTGTTTTGTTCCTTAGTTGTCTGTAAGACAACCAGTCAGAGTCTTTATTTGATTTTCTACCTTTGGTGAGAGCGTGATTTTGGTCTCTCATGATTTTACGAATAGGGTTCGTTAACCAGGCACAGTCTCTCCCACGAACAGTTTTTTCAATCATAGGTGCGTTGTTGTTAACTGCATTGGTAAAAATCTTTTTAAATTTATCCCAAGCCGGTTGAATATTTGCAGACTCATAAATTGGCTGCCAATTACTAGTAGCTAATTCCTCACGAAACGTATCAGGATTATAATTTTTAAAGTCACGTGTTTTTATTGTTTTTGGTTTGAATTTAACATGATTTTGCTTTCAAACAATTCCTACGGTATCGTGATCAGAAATAGATGAAGCGTTAACAATATGATCCTTGATATTTTTCTCTTTATTTGTAGCAATTATATCAATTAAAGTTTTTGATGTACTTGTTGTGCCAGTTGCCGATTTTATAACTTGTTTCAGTCCATTCAATTTTATCAATGATTTAATATCTACATGATCATTCTTTTTGTTGTAGTCACAGTTTAAATCCCCAGAGACAATTATCTCAAAGCCGTTTGCAGTTGAGTCTTTCAACATTATGTCAAATTTTGTTAAAAAGTTGTCAGACTTGTGAACGGAAGAATCCGGGGGTCGATACATGACAAATATTAAGAATGGTGCTGATCTTTTTACAGGAATTTCAATGCAAATTGACTCGATTCCATCTGGTTCTAAATCTTTTCTCCTCATATATTCAACATCATTTCGAATGTAGCAACCAACACCGCCACCTCGACCAGTTTTCCTATCTTTTCGTTCAAACGTATACCCGTCAAGCATAACCTCACTGTCATGAACCGTATCATTTAGATGTGTCTCAGAAGTTCCGAAAAAATGAATGTTTTTCTTTGTATCAGAGAACAAAATTTTCAGTTTGTTTAAGTTGTTAATAAGCCCGTTTACGTTTTGATGAAAAATGAAAAATCCTTTTTGCCTAGTAAAATTTGAGAATCGTTGAAAAATGTTTTCATTTCCAATTGGGCCAGGATTGATTTCTATATCTCCACAAATAAGCTGTATCATAAAAATCAATGAAAAATTTCTCTTTGGTACAGTATAGCCATCTTGGTAATAAATCCACAGTGAGGCAAAATAAAACGAATCTCTATGTTGTGGTTGAGTTGAGTTCAGATGTATGACAGCAGAAGTAAGAGCAAGTGAATCAGCTTGACAAAAAGTACTTTTCTTAACATAAAATATTCCATAAAGTAAAACAGCAAGTTTAAGCAACAAAAACACGTCCGTACGCACAGCCGCCATTGTCTCTCTAAACTAAATTAAGACATAGAGGTAAAAAACAAAAATGGTTTAAGGCTTACAACATTTTGGTATGTCAGGCTCTAGCTGACATGACCCATATTTACCAACCTCATAACCTGACAGTTAATTGTGCAGCAAAAGCGCTTTTAAAAACAAAAGTTACAGAATGATTTTTGTGGAAGATTGGCAAGGGCTTAGAGGAGGGCATAGATCTGGAAGATATAAAAACTTTGGAGGCTGTTATTCATGTTAAAGACTATAAGTTAAGATAAAAAAATATCTAACGTTCGTTCTCCTTTAAGTAGAAAACATCTTTTTTCTGAATTGTTCGACAAGATTACTATTCAATAGTTCAATTTAATTCACAAGAAGTCAACACATTAAAGAGTTCGTTCAGATTCCGGATTTATGAATAAGATGTTGTCGTCATACTGCTTTCTATGCTCCTGACAATATTTTATGACCAAAGTTTTTCGAGTGAAAATTTTATAGGAGAACAATTTCTGCCGGAAATATTTTGATCATAGAATTCCATTTAAAAAAAATTGGACTTAATTAGCTGGTTTTCGTATTCAATAGGAGATTTAAATCACAGAAGTTAGTTTAAGTAGAAAACATCTTTTTTCTGAATTGTTCGACAGGATTGCTGTTCAATAGTTCAATTTATATCACAAGATGTCAACACATTTTTCACAAATAAAAGTTTTTAAAGAGTTCCTTCAGATTCTGGATTTATGAATAAGATGTTGTCGTCATATTGCTTTCTATGCTGCTGACAATATTTTATGACCAAAGTTTTTCAAGTGAAAATTTTATAGGAGAACAATTTCTGCCAGAAATATTTTATCATAGAATTCCATATAAAAAAATTGTACTTAATTAGCTGGTTTTCGTATTCAATAGGAGATAAAAAAATACAGAAGTTGGTTTAAGTAGAAAGCATCTTGTACTGAATTGTTCCACAGGATTGCTATTCAATAGTTCAATTTAATTCACAAAAAGTCAACACATTTTTCACAAATAAAAGGTGTCAAGAGTTCCTTCAGATTCTGCATTTATGAATAAGATGTTGTCGTCATACTGCTTTCTATGCTGCTGACAATATTTTATGACCAAAGTTTTTCGAGTGAAAATTTTATAGGAGAACAATTTCTGCCAGAAATATTTTGATCATAGAATTCCATTTAAAAAAAAATTGGACTTAATTAGCTGGTTTTCATATTCAATAGGAGATTTAAATCACAGAAGTTAGTTTAAGTAGAAAACATCTTTTATCTGAATTGTTCGACAGGATTGCTATTCAATAGTTCAATTTATACCACAAGAAGTCAAGACATTTTTCACAAATAAAAGTTTTTAAAGAGCTTCTTCAGATTCTGGATTTATGAATAAGATGTTGTCATCATACTGCTTTCTATGGTGCTGACAATATTTTATGACCAAAGTTTTTCGAGTGAAAATTTTATAGGAGAACAATTTCTGCCAGAAATATTTTATCGTAGAATTCCATATAAAAAAATTGTACTTAATTAGCTAGTTTTCGTATTCAATAGGAGATTAAAAATACAGAAGTTAGTTTAAGTAGAAAGCATCTTGTATCTGAATTGTTCCACATGATTGCTATTCAATAGTTCAATTTAATTCACAAAAAGTCAACACATTTTTCACAAATAAAAGGTGTCAAGAGTTCCTTCAGGTTCTGCATTTATGAATTAGATGTTGTCATCATACTGGTTTCTATGCTGCTGACAATATTTTATGACTAATTCGCTTTTGCCAACACCTGATAAACCTTTAACAAAAACAATGTCATCACCATGTAAGGCTGAATGTAATACTACCAGTTGTTTCTCTGGTCCAATAAAGTTGGAAACATAGCTGGAACATCTTGTTACCAACATCGTTGTAGATAACACATTCTTTAGAATTTTCCATTAGACACTTCCAATTTGTAAAACCATGATCTGTATTTTGTTTCATATTCCATAACTCAGCATCAGATGTCTTTGCCATGATTGGACGAATAGCGATTTCGATAGAAAGTTGAATATATTTTAACTCACATTCACACAGTAGAGAAAATAATTTTTTTGCTCGAAAACCAGAAAATATTTAATGCACATGCTCAATTTTTTTCTCTGTCAAAATAATTCAATCAAAAGTGGTCTTGGAAATAGCGCTTAAATGGATCATCCACTTTTTTTGGTAAAGCTTCATTTCTTAATTCAAGTAGGAATTCTGCAAATCCCCAATACCCAGGTGTAGCTCTCATGTTAGGAACAGTGGGACGTTACTGCTCATGCATGCTCAGACAGTGAGGAAATGTTATTAAAAAAATGCATGCACTTCATTTATTCCATTAGTAAACTAATTACTGTGTTTATGTTGTCTGTTATGCCAACTAAAATGGTGAATGCTTCAGCAGAGAGTGATTACTACAATGAATTATCAAGCATATGTACTTTTAAATAATCAGCCCAGAATCAAAACGGAAGTATTGGTCACCAAATCGCGATAAAAGAAAACAGTCTATTCAACACGAAAAACATAAACGCTGAAGTCTTAAGAAGGAGAACTTAAATATGAGGAAACAGTTGCATCTGATGATGAGACACAAGCATCAATCAGCAGCTTCAGCAGTACTTTAACTTCAAGAACCAAATATACTTTTTTGGCTGGACAAATATCTTTCCTGGGCATACTGTCCGGTAACCAAATTAAGATACATTTTGTAATTGTTCAATGATTTTCTATTTCGTTTTGGATAAGCTTTACTTCCATTCTTTTCTTCTTGCTGGTGTACTCTGTTTCCTCCTTTTTTTTTGAAAAAAGAACAATACCTCGAATATCTCCGATGCAACAGTGATCATAGTCCCTTTTACATCTATGACAATGAAATTTGATTTATAAAAGTGACCTGAAGATGTAAGAGGTACTTACGAAAAGCTTTGTTCAAGAAAATAAAGTAATTGAATGTTCATGTTTTTATTATTAAAAGTGACTATCAACTTTCAGATTTTTCAAATCTGTTTTCATACCTACTTGATCTCTGATGTTGAAGTTGATGTTGGTTGATATTGTGAAGACTTTTCCTAATGATGGTCTTGGTTGTTTTTGACGTTTGTGTAGAATGGTGACGTTTATTGTTGTTGCTGGGTGCCAGGAATATATTTGGAAACCATTCGATTGAAGAAGAGTTGCAATGGTGGGTAGCCCGTTGTTGCACAATCAGTCTTATGATAGTTGATCAGCATATGATCCAATGTCTGTTTTGCATTGCATTTAACGTTCAATCAATCCATTGGCTCTAGACCATATAAGTGTGATCTTCATATGCTTAATACCTCTGGATTTAAAAAGTAGTTTCATCTTAGTGCTATTCCGCGGAGGTTCATTGTCGGTCAGCATACAATTAAAAAGAAGACCAATGTAGTCTCTAGCTTTAGGTTATTAAGCAGTCCCAACAGCAGTCTTAATGTCTCTATTAATTTCTAATAATATCTAAGAACACTCACGGTTTTGACTGGATTCGTTTCAATTGATGTACAACATTATTTTGGGTTGGATTAATGGATGGATTAATTGATGGCAACGCAGAAAAATTCTAATTTTTTCTAATTTTTTTGACAGGTTTTTTTCAAAGTCAAATATGTGACAGAAGCACTCATAATAACCCCATAAAGATATACATCAATGAAAAGATAATACTCTGAATAATATGAAAATCAAAAACGAAAATTTTTATATTTTAAGATGGTTCTGTCAGCAAAAATTTGAGACAAAGAAAAAATAACAAAAGATTGTGAAGTTTCTTGTTTTTTTTTTTTTTATTTGAAGCAATCATCGTTTGCTATTTTGACGAAGAAACACAGGTTTGTATACATGCTGTTTATTGAACTGTCTATTGTTTAACTTTTATTGTTGTTGTATTTTAGATTTTAGTTTAGATTAATAAAAGTTGTTTGTTTACAATGTGAAAGCATATTGAGAATACAGAAGAACTGCAGTGAAGTTTTTAAAAATTGGCTGTGCAGAACGAACGTTCAGGTCTATACAAAGTAGTATTATCATAAAACTTTTATTGTTTAATATTTTAGATTAATAAAAGAACAGGTTATGTATGTATGTATTTAAATGTTTGTTTACGTTTTGGTTATCAAATATCGCTATACAGAAGAAAGTGCAGTGGAGAAATACAGTTTGATGTTTATTTACACAGTAAGGAATGGTTTTAATTTAGTTTTGAAAAATTAATTGCTTTAGCTTTGAGTGGATGTCTCAGTTATTCTGTCGTTTAGTATTTGTATATGGTGCTGGATGAAAAGGAAGATGAATGCTGTCTAATTGTATCTTTTGTATCTTACTGTATCGATGCTTGATGCTTTTGTCTGCCTGCCAAAACGTACAAAATCTACTGGAAAATACAGAAAGTTTAGCAGTTTTTCCAAACGAAGAGAGCAGTTTTCTGTATTTCACTTAAAAAAATGGGAGCGAAAGTGTTTTATAAATACCTATGTATGTTTGTGCTGGAAAGTAAATAAAGTATTAGTAATTTGTTTACAGGTATGAATATAGAAGTAAAGAGTTTAGAAGTGTTTGAAAATGTCTACAGAAGATGATCAATGCTGTTTACTAACATGTGAATTGGCAGTGAAAGGTATCCTATTTTGTTTGAAGTTCAGCTAAAGTTAAAATAGTATAAATCTATTTAGTTATAACACAGTTGGTATGCTGGATAAATAAGAATAAAGGGTTGTTTAACTGTTGTGAATTAGCCAGAGCAGATTTTAACTCAGATTAAAAAAGTGGTTGTTTTCAATTTTTTATAAACTCTTTAGATACCTATATAAATTCTGTCATTACGTTTGTGTTTTTAATTATTATTCATAAGGTAAATGTGTTCTTGAAGTTTCTTTTAGTTTGTTTTGCTTTCTTTCAATATCGTCATAGTATGTTTAGGTTTTTTTCTGTGTTGATTATTAAGTTTGTGTCTTCAATTATTGTTTTTAAGTATGTTCTCAAAGTTCCTCTTCGTTTGTTTGTTTGTTTGTCATAATACGATTAGGTATCTGAATCATTATGCATTCAAAATATTTTTTCTTTTAGATAAGGAAAATAAAACATACAATAATCATAAAGAAATAAAAGTCATGGTTTTAATCATGATGTTTTGATTTTGGGAAGAACAGACTATACTATCATTTCAAAAATTCATTAATGATTGCAGGCCAGTAACAATTCATTTATTTATTTATTTATTTACGAATCTTTTTACAGGATGGTAACTTCAGTAATACAAAATAAATTATAGTACTGTTATCAATGTTAGTCCTGTGGTAAAATAATAAACAAAATAAACAAAGTTAAAAATTCTTGTTATGTAGATAATTTTTAATTTTTGTTTATACCTGAAGATGTTACTGAAGTAACGAAAAACTTCGTAAGAGAATAAATACATTTTTAAAAAACTTTTGCGTTTATTTCTTTATATTGTTTCTGGCTAACTGACAATGAAGGATCTTGTTATGTGAAAATGCAGAAATAATAGTAGCAATAAGGTCGATAGGAGAGTGACCACAGAAAACGGATTTTCTGCATGTTCATATAGCGGAGAAAAAGTTAAATTACAGATGTGCCAGATAGGAAGCAATGCATTTGTACGGAAGGGCTATAACGTGAGGAAACTGATGTGCTACTACAATAGTAGAAATTTAGGAAGCCCATTAGTGCCATATTTGCCGTTTGAGTTTTCAATTCTAGAGAACGAGAACTCTAGAGAACACCTTTATTCCCACTTTTCACTTTACTTACTTACGGTAAGTCTAGAGAACACCTTTATTCCCACTTTTCACTTTAGTTAAGGCTCAGTGTGCTATCCATACCACATTTTGTATTGTGTTTGAAAATGTAAAATGGTAGCTGCATTCGTCAACAAACAAGGATGGACGATCGTAAGTGTAATTTTTATTTCCCTAAATCAGTCGCTATGTTTGAATTTTTTCTTTATATTGCAATTGTTTATCAGGTGATGTCTTGATTTGGGAATACTTTGGTAAAGGGTATGCATATAAGGAGATAATTGCTGTTTTGCTTGGAGTCCATGGCATAAAATTGAGGTACAGTAATTCAGCATTGACTTTGTTAATGTGTTAATGTTGCACAAACAGATAAACGTCAAGTTATTTATTAGTTTACGTCACCTAAAAAGAATCTTAGCAAGGTTACAGTTATATCGAAGAAAAACAAATAAATCATTTGTCGCAATATGCCACTATATAGAAGTAAGTTGGATGGCTTTTATTTTATTCTGCACTTTAGCTATTTGTTCCAAGGAATCTCATGATCAGGCATATCTATAAAAAATATATCTGATTGGCACTGTTTGAATTTTTATTGTTCTGCATTTTTTAGAACGAAATACACGGCAGTGGAAGTCTTCTTGGCTATCGAAGCACGCACCACAAATTGAAAACTTTATACGGTGTTCAAGTAGGCAGGTAAACAATGTATGCATTGATAAAAGTCATCTTTGGTATGATAAACTAAAACACAAAAACTAAAAAATCTAAAATAAAATATTCGTTTTAGAAATGTTGTATCGGAACTACAGAGGGTGCTTGACCCAGATGGTGTGGAATCCAGAAAAGCACGCAGATTGAAACGAAGAAAATATGTTTGCAAGGTTTATGGCAGTTTAGAAGCTTGATTTCAATATGTCAGATGGGTTTCACCTTTTCATGAATTGACCTTATAGGGTCCCAACGATATTTGGCATCTAGATGGATACGACAAGCTAAAGCCGTTTGGATTTGCTATTCATGGGTGCATTGACGGGTAACGTGAAATTTTAACTTTATCAAGTTCTTATTTGATTGCTGTGAAAAGAAAAGAAAGCCTGTTCTCGTTTCATAGGTATTCAAGAAAAATTCTTTGGTTAGAATGTGGTCCCTCAAATAACTGTCCAAAAGTGGTGGCTGGCTATTATGTTGATTATGTCGAGAAGGCAGGAGGTAAATCATTTGTATGCCTGATATTTTCTTTGGCCTTTATAAGATAATAATACTTAACTAGTATCTCGCGTAAAAGTTTTTTACGACTTTAATTTCGAAAAGAATCTGCAGAAATACGACGCGTGTTCGTGTGTGTACCCTGTGACGAAAATTTTAATTACAGATTCGTGACTTAAAAGTATACCCATGTTGTAGAGCTCGAAAAACTGATCAAAAAAATGTATGGAATCGTTTCGCTACGACCAACCGTTGCAGAGATATCATCGATCAAAGATTGTGATGACGTCATAGCCACAGTACCAAATAAAATTTAGTCCCAAATGTTGCATCACCCCATCATTCGTGTAACCAACCCTAAAAAACGTCAGTTATCCCTATTGGTTCCCGAGATATTTCCCCAAAAGCGTCGCGTTCGATTGGGGATGCAATGCAATGGTTCTTCCGTGATATGCTAAAATGAAACTGACGTCACGCCGCGTGCTATTATACTAATCGTCAATTATCAATGGTCTAACGAAAAAATGACCACGATTAAGAAGATTTTGACCGTTAAAAAACAAAAAAACAAACACTCTCTAAATTAAAAGTGGGATGCACACACGCGAATTAGTATATACTAGTATCCCGTGTAAAAACTTTTTACTGTTGCATTTCTCAAAACGACGCATCGCTCACACCCGTGTCGAACATTTATAGAAATAAAAAGTTATCATAATCGGCGCTGTGCATACCACTTCTAATTTAGGGAGTGAAATATTTAACTTTTTTTAAACGGTTTTTCCTACATATATTTGACGTAAGGCTACGCAGAGGCGGCACTATTTTTTAATCTAACGTCATTATTAAAATGTCGTAAGATTTCAGTTCATCGTGAAAAGAGAAAGAGGTGATTACGAAACATAAAATGTAGATTTTGACACAGACACAAAAAAACCTCATGTCACGATGGATGAAGTGGCTGCTGTATTTGTTGGTTAAGATGGCGCATAGCAAAGGGCAATAGGTGGGAATTTTGTTCTTTCAGTCTTTAATGATAATGGGTGGTAAACAAAGCTGCCTTGGCGTGTAGTGAAAAATAAAAACGCCAAAGGAAATATGAATGATAAACGGAATTATACCTGCTAACGTTGCTTCTTTACTCCAATAAGATTCGATAGCATTCGTTATTTCATTAGTCAGTTCTTTACCAAACACCCTTCATATTACAATGTCGAATTTATTTATTCTTTCATAATTAATTTTACCTAAAAAAGAAGATTTCTATTAATCATAAAAACATATTTAGCTACATATACGCACAAACAAAAGCAAACTAAAAGAACGAACGCAAACTTGAAGCAAACATATGGGTAGGAACAGGGAATATTTATTAAAAGATCATGAGTTTAGCTTCAGCCTACCAAACAGTCAAAAAAGAAATAAAAGATATGTTATGAAGAAGAATAAAAACGCCATGTAAATGATATGCGGAATTATACCTGATAATGTTGCTTTTTTTATCCACTAAGATTCGATACCATTCGTTATTTTAATAGTCTGTTCTTTACCAAAACACTCAAGCATTTAGACTTGTTAAATTCTTTCGTAATTATTTTAAACTAAAAAAAGAAGATTTCCATGAGCAATGAAAACCATATCATAATAAACAAAATGCTACACATACACACAAACAAAAAAGGAAAGCAAAATAAAACAAAACACAAACTTGATTTCTTATCCAAATCGGAAAGCAAACATAGAAAAAGTTATTAAATTATCATGAGTATAGTTCCAGCCTACCAAACAGTCAAAAATGAATTAAATGGAAAAAGACGAAAAAAGTCTCAAAACTTACACTTGTTAATTCAATCTTTACGATACGATCTTTCTCCGAAAACGACTAAAACAATAAAATTAAAGATCTTCGTTTTAAAAAAAACTATCTTCGTGTTCGTGAAGTTTTTTGTTTTTGTTTTTACTGCTACAAAATGATCGTTAACCAATTTCGAACGAAAAACATTGCATTGCTCGCGCTTCTCCATTGACGTTTTTCGGCAGATTTTCAGTGCGAAACCAAAAAAGAACCAAACGGAGGAGCATATACTAATCGTGGATGTGCACACAGTACACTCAGTTACTCACTTTCTAAAGATGCCGTATTGAATTTTCCATAGAAACATTTCGTCCCCAGTCTTTTTTCACACTTACCAAGTTAAAAACTGGATGCACAGCGCGTATTAGGATATAGATAATAACAATGATAATTTCTCCGTTTTTGTTATTTCAGGAACAGCAAGAGTTATAAGAGCAGATCGAGGTAATGAAAATTTAAATGTCGCAGCAATCCAAACCTTTTTACGTTGGTTCAACAGAGACAGTTTGGCCGGCTACAATAGCTTTCGTACTGGTCAATCAACAGCAAACCAGGTAATTATCATCGTGCAGTTAACTTGAATTTGAAACCGAAATTGCACTTTTTCCTTAAAACTAACATTATTGTTCTAGAGAATTGAAGCATTCTGGTCCATGTTGAAGCGTAGCATGTCACTGTGGTGGATAAACTACTTTAAGGTGTCTCTGGTTCTCCTCTTCCTCTTCTTATTCTAAGTGAAACAAAACAACATCGACCTTCATTTTTTTTTTTACTTCAATCTTCAGGATATGGAAAGCGATGGTTCATGGGATAGTTCTGATCCAATTCAGAGGTAACTAAAATTTTGAAAATTAATTAGACATAATACTAATTAGACAGTTATTTCCCAAAACTTGCCGTCATTGCTTCATTTTAGGGAATGTTTGAAATTCTGCTTCGGTGAACTTATTCAAAGAGAACTGAATGAAATGATTGAACTCCATAACACGCATCGTATACGTTGTTATCCAAACCAAGAATGCCCAAGTGGTCATCCAGATCTAATCTACACCATCCCAGAAAGTTTTGGTAATTTCACATGTTAAGAAATCAACAAATAATTGTCTATGTTACAAAATACTGCGTAAACATTCTTTTCAGGCACAACAAATCGTATAATAAAAGTCACTGCAAACGCACTTTCGGTGGCAGATTCGTACAAGACGGAAAAGAAAGTGTTTTGTTGCTCTGATGACTTTGAAAAACTGGGTCTAGCTCTAATGGTACAGCACCAGCTTAGCTTTCGAAAAACAGTGACAGAAGGCAGAAATTTATATGAACAGTTACTATTACTTATCGGGAATGTATAATTTGTGCCAGTATTCGTAAAATTTAATGTAGTGGTAGTAGTAGTAAATAAAATTGTGTGTCAGAATCCTTGTATTGTATCTTGTATGCTTATCCTTACCATTCCAACAACATCAAAAAATGATGATAACGTAATGACACGAAGCCTTATTTCTTTAAACAAAATACAAATCACCTTAAATATCCACATGTTAATATATGTATGTAGAAACATTTTCATGCTACATATGGCATATATTGAGAAACATTCACATCTTTTTGTTTCTATTTTCGAGGGAAAAGCTTCACTCGCACGGAGATATGGGCTTGCATGGGATGAAAAAGGAATTCTCCAGACGTTTTTATTCAAAGGCGATAAAAAAAAGAATGAAAAAGGGCGTTCCTCAGACCAAGTTGTTGGTATTGAAAATCAGTCAACTAAATTAAAAGAATGATTTAAGATTATGTAGAAACAAAACATGCATAGACTCTGATTTTGGCTATCTGAAGGTAATTACATTTCGCTGGAATTAAATTTCGCGATTTTCTCAAAAACTCGTGAACCAAAATCTGAGTCCGCAAACAAAAATTTATTTCATATTCATAAGAACAAAAGAATTCAATGTTTCAGCGTATAACTTTTTCTGCATGGAATTCAAATATTGTCAAATCCTTGATTCATACGAACTGCATCAAACATCGCTTTTTTCATTGAATTAAAATTTCTGTAATGGACAGGAAGAGTCAAAGCCAGAGCACAGGTAGAAATAGTTGGTTTACATAAACATTTCTTCGGCATATCGTCGTACCAATGTTTGAAGTTCACAGTCAAGGAAGTTGGCATGCCAAGAGGAGGGATAGATTCGACACCAGAAAAAAACTTCATCATGGTATCCAGATCGATCTCTGAATCTAAAACACAATATAATACGACACATGAATTAAAATGCAGACCTTAAATTTTATAACAAATAATAGAAAATATCAATTTCTTAAAACCAACAACACCAGGGTGTGCAGGTTTTAAAACGGAGAATTAACAAAAATTCAATTACTGTACTCAAAAATTAATGAAAAGGTATACCTTCATAAAAGCACGACTCCATAACGTCCATAAAAGATTTAAAAGTATCTACTTCCTTAATTTTCTCAGTAGATCTTTTTCACTAAAACTTGGCTTTACGAATTCTTCAAATTTGTCATAAGTCCATTTCAGCAAATCATTGTCACAGAATGTGTATTTAAAAATCTTAGGGTTCGCCTGTATCTTCGACAACAAATTGTAGCATGCCAAGCCTTCACGAATTTGATCCAAGACTGGCAAGGACGGCTGAACCTTTTCTTTCAGGATAATTGACCTGAAAATGAAAACTTGACCAGTCAGGTAATTTAATAAGGCAGTTTGAGAAAGACAACTGTAATCAACACATCAAGCACATACGTTTTTTAAACATTCATTCAAAAGAAAACAGATACCATACCTGCAAATAGATTTTTTGGCATCCAACTCAGCCCACATTGGAACGCCAGTATAGCCTATCTCTGAAAGCATATCCATGCCTTCATCACTGGTCAACAGTTGACGAAGCTCAACTACATCATCCACGGATAGCACCTAAATAATTAATACATAAAGCGTTATGCTTAATATTTGAGGACCTTTTGTTTGCACTTCCCACTCCCTCGATCTTGATGAAAACTGAACATACCTTATTGTATATGCCATATAACTTCGACGTCTCACTAAGTGTAATAACTTCCAATAGATTTTCCAATCCATATGCCATATAATGAAATACCCAAGGTGCAAAAAAATTCGGAGCAGGGCCATTCATGGTCATAGATGATGCTATCAATTCTCCAGCCAATTTGTAACTGCCATTCCCCAAATCAGCAAACCAATTAATTTGAGGCACATAGCCATCAATATCTTTTTGTAGTAACTGCATCTTGAAATCTTCAATAGCTTCTAAACAATGGAAAGCAAGAATAAGAGGTTGGTGCATGAATTTGTATGATCCTAAAATGATAATTGAAGAGTTTTGTGCATGCAATGAAAATAATGATCTATTTACAAATGTATAAAGAAAAGTTCATGGTTGCTTAAACTTCTGTAGAAAGTCCTCAAAACAATGGTTACGTCTAACTTTAAGAGAAATTCCTTTGGAGTGATCAAGATCACAACTATTAACCAACATTTTTAATTTCTTCAAAATATCAACATCATCATCAACTTTGTTAATACTTGTGGCACTACATTCTGCATCTTGCATGCCTTCAGAACTTTGACTATTTGCATCATTATCTGACTCAATCACTTCAATGTAAGTACTATTGGCACAATTATCAGCATGATCTTCAATTGTTGCAGCTGGTTGCTCTTTGTGACAGATGGGACAAAAGATTTTTACAGAATCAATGATCCCAGGTTTTTGATTAGTAGAACTGTTGTAGCCATTGCTTTCATTAATGACATCATTGTCAGTGAGCAACATCAACCTTGGAAAATCAAATGCTTTTGAATCTATTGCATTCATCATCACAAGCCGTCTGTCGGCAACATTCACTGGTTGGTCTGGTGTTATTACACAATTCGGTCTTCCAAGACTTAACGTGAAATGTTCTGGATTATCATGCAAAGTGCTGACCCAAAAGTATACCTGCTCAAATGTTTCTTGTGCAGAAAACAAACGTTGTACACAGCCTAACTCTGTATGACTAACAACTATCACCACACTGTTTTCATCCAAGTCAGGTTCTAAATTTAGCAGCCTGGCCATGGTTTCTTTTCTTTTCTTCCTCGACTCTTCACTGTGTTTTTTGTTTGCTCCATGTCCTTGCTTTGCAGCTTCTTTTGCTTGATTTAGCTTGAGACTTTCTGCATACATTCTATCTTGATAACTCATAAGTTCAGATCTTGCAAGGACATCTTCATCAAGCACATTAGGTTTTTCCAACATCTCAAAGTGTGGAGTTTCAGATACTTGGGACAAAGTTGATGATGTGGCACTAAGTGCAGATAACCGTGATTGTGGGGGTGTGGTTGGCAAGCACACTGTAGATGAAAATATTGAAAGTGGTGGGAGTGAAGGATTAACGGTAAATTCCTCACTAGATGAATCACCTGATAACTTTTGATCCCACGAGTCGCTCTAACATCTTTTCTTTGTTTTTAAAACGAACTTAACATACTTAACCCTTTCTTTACCAGCTAAAAACCTCAGTATTTCCCAGGCCTAAAAATTGTAATACTACTGGTTGAATTTCAAATGGCTATAACTTCTAAACCACAAAAGCAAATGTCATGAAATTTGGCTCCTTTTCTTCTTACATATTACTTAGTATAAAAATCTAAAAAAATTTCAAAATTTGAAATTTCACCGCAGATATCAACCATAATGGCGGATTTTCAAATGTCGAAAAATTAAGTTTTTTGAGAAAAAGCGCCTTGGAAAAATATTTTTTTCCCTATTTATACAAATTATTGATTAAAATATGTAACTATAATGTAAACACTGTATAATGGTGAAAATTTGAAGGAAAAAGCTCAAACATGTGGAAAGTTATGCGTAATTTAGGAAATTAGAGCCCGAAAGGCCCAAAAAATGTTCACGGTGCAAAACCCAGATAAAACTAATAATTTATTGGCTTAGATGTGTGTCTAGGTTGTCAAATCCATTACCTGGTCATAAGTCAATGATATAATCTAACCAAAATCCAAAAATTCCTAGGTTTGACTGGGTTTTTTGGTTTTTGCCTTATACCATAAATGCTTTGCAGTGAGTGATCAAATGCACAAAACAAGCAGAAACAAAACATTCATCACAAATAAACCTATTTTAACAATGATGAACAAAAGAAACCTATCTAATATGAAAAACCAAGAATGTGAGATAGTCCTAATAATAAAAACCCTAAAAACAGTCATAAAATAATGAAAATCTAATCTTCAACTTCATCATCAGCATCGGCGTGGTCATTATCACCAACAACACCGTACTCAAGCGAGGTGTGGTATGCCTCAAAACAATTGTCTGGATGAAGACCAGGCTGGCTAGGTCATTTTGTACATATATAGACAGTTTTTATTGGCTTTCCCTTTTCTGTTCTCTTGCCTCTTGCATAGCATACCCGGCAGATCTTTGATGGTCGCTTGTCGGCTGCTCCAGGCATTGGTTTCTTCAATGAAGGGAAGTGTCGTCCAGTAAGCCTGTGGAAAACATCATCAGGGAAATCAAATTCAGGTTGGGGTTCAGGTTGTTGTGAAGATACTAGCAGTTTCACAGTATCCTTGACAAAGTCAATAAAAGACATTTTCGATTGTTTTTCCATCACATAGATTTTGTACGCATTCAATAACATTTGGCAGATCAAGCGAAAAGCTAGCTTTCGGTACCACTTATAAGATTTGCGAAGGCACTGTAGGGTGTGGAGCTGTTGATCAACTCTATCCACACCACCCATGTGGACATTATAGCTTTTCACAGCTAAGGGCTTTTGGACGGTGCCTTCTTCTTGATTGTAAACGTTAACATCTTCCATTGTTGGCTGATGACATGTAGATAACATAAAAACAACTTTTTGTTTTTTGTTCGCCTTGTCTTTATGTGCTCGATACTTAACAGCAACCATGGGGTCATCAGCTTGTGCATAAAAACAGGCTTTACCTTTTTCCAATACTTCATTTACAAGTTGCGATGGATAATTGTAACGATTTGAACGGACAGTTCCAACCAGATGAGTTTTTTTGCTAAAGTAGGACTAGTATAGAAGTTATCTGTATATAGGATATGTCCTTTGTCCAAGTAGTTGTTCATAAGAACTACAGGGATCCGCTCTGTTGTCAGCATATCACTATTAGGATCGTCATCCTTGAACATCCCTTTGCCACAATATACGAGGAAGTCCAGTGTGATTCCATTTGATGTGCACAGCTCATACAGCTTTATGCCAAAACGTGCACGTTTCGTCTTAATGTACTGACGAAAATGCAAACGTCCCTTGAAAAGAACTAATGATTCGTCTACTGATAGGTTCTGATCGGGGTAATACACAGTTTTGGCCTTTTCACGAAACAGTTCAATCAATGGACGTAGCTTATGGAGTCGGTCACGATCAGGATCGTTCTGGTCAAATCCTGGGTCAGCATTGTTGTTGAAATGCAGAAATTTTAATATTAGGTAGAACCTATTGCGACACATGACAGCAGAAAATATTGGTGTAGAAAGTAAAGAGTCAGTGGACCAATACATAGGAAGTGATGGTTTATGGACTATCCCCATTAGAAGCACTAGTCCAATGAATCTCTTCATTTCTACCACATTTACTGGCGTCCATTTAGCAGTGTAATGACTTGTTTTATTATTTTCGTCAGTGAGAAATTGTTTTGCAAAGCGATTGGTTTCAGTAACCAAGATATTCCAAAACTCATCATCAAGATAAAGTTCTACATAATCCAGACAAGACGCGTTATCTTTCAGCCTAACACGCCGCCCTTCAATCTCGTGAAAATCAAAAGTTTTGAGACTTTGATTCTCTCCTTCTCTAATTTTGTTCCACGTTACAATTGGTCCCCTTCCCGGCTGTTGTCGCGCTGCACCAGTTGGCCCTTGCCTGCCACCTCCTCTACCACGACCACGTCCCCTAGGTCGACCTCGTCTTCCTCTGCCACCACGTCCTCCCCTTACTCTGCTACGTCCTCTAATGCCTCTTTCATAATTATCACTCTCCAAAGGAGAATCTTGTTCATCACTGACACTTCTTGATCTCAATCGACTATGGATCGTAGACACCGCATTGTCTCTTACAGTGGCTACATGCGAAGCTAAAGGTTGATCGTCACTGTCACTACCGTCATCATATTCAACTTCACCAACATTGTTCTGAGATGTTATATCATTTTCAGGACTTTCAGGATTATTATTGGTATTATCCTCAACATATTCAACGGTATCATTGGCAACACTGCTATCACCAGCGTTCTCAAAAATTTGAATGCTTGGAATGTTACTTTCACTCACAAAGGCACGAGGTGGATCAAATGCTTCAAATTCCCAATCAGAATCCAAATCTGTATCACTTTCAATCAAGTTTTCATCATCATTGTCACTATCATTTGTTATAAAATCAATTATTTCATCTATATCATTGTAACTTTTTTTTGGCTTCGCCATGATGACAGCTCTGTTTTCAAAATCGGATAAATCATAAACTAAAACTCCCAAAGAGATGCGGTTTTTTTTGCCGAATCGGAAATTTATCCTAGTACGGAATATCCAAGGTTTGAAAATATAGCTTAAAGTGTTTTTTCACAATCAATGTTTATTTCAATCACCCGCGGGGCGGGTAACGGGGAAATAGAGGGTGGATTTCATCACCCGCTGTGCGGGTAACAGGTAAAGAAAGGGTTAAGGGCATTTAAATTCATGTACTCCACTAACGTAGGACTTTCATCTTCACAATCTATTTCGATAGCTTCTAAATCAGCACCACAAATAAAAGACTCCATAACTGAAATAATACCTTCCTTATTCTGACCATTTGGGAAATATATTTGTTTCACCTCATCATAAATGTCTTTTAAAGAAGTCTCTTTTTTGAAAGTCTTTTGCCTTAAACCTCCACCCTTTGCACGCCTTACCATTTTATATCTTTTTTCTTTGGAACACCAGTGATACCATGAAAATTCTACAGTCACTGTAGTCCTCTTACTAGCAACTGAACTGAATTTAGCCTTAGCCTTACTGTTTGTTCTGATGGAATTAACAAGCTCCTTTAAATGAACTTCACTCGATTCTCTCTTGAATGTGGCCACTAATAATCTTGCATCAGCTAAAGCTACACCAAAGGTTTTGAAGTCAGATATCTTCAATAAATGTACTGACTCTGATGTAACCTGCAATAAAAGTGATACATTTCATTCTTCAAATTGCGAAACAAGATAAAACAAAACAAAACAAAAGCAAAAGAGAAAACAATGTTCCTAGCCACATAGAAAATGTCACTTCAGAAAAACTAATTAAGATGGGAAATTCCGCGTCTTGTTAAATAATTGTACTTTACTACTTTATGCACACAGACACAATGAAAGATGTTCGGAAGAACAGTTCAATTCACAACAGCTCACCATAAGCATAAATACTACACACATGACACACATTCATTTTATTTATTTATTCAACATCGAGTCTGCATCCATAACAATACAAATACCGGGTGAGTCAAAAAAAAGTACCGTTGTTTCACAAAACGTATCTTTCGATTGACTAATTATGAAAGCTAGTGTTTTTTATTTCTGAATAGAGGAATCATTTACCTACATTTTGGTGTATCATTTGTCAAATTTGGTTGAGTAGAAAAAAAGTTATGGGCAAAAAACAGGAGGTGGTCCTTGTAAAAATTCTCGAAAAATGACGAAAAAAGCTGAACAAAACTTCTCGAAACTGGAAACTGGATACATACCCAAATTCTTTGTTGTAACGTGAGTTGTGGCATTTTTTACAAAACAGTCTTTATAAAAAACTTCATCAAGTAAAGTTTTAATAAAATTTTGAAAAAAGTTTGAACTTTTTACTTAATTTAAGCATTGGGAATTAACAAAATAAGTTTTAGCACATTGAAGCGTGTATGAGTTTCAATCCCATACGGTTTGCAATAAGAACAGAAAATCTTGTTTGGAGAAGTTTTGTTTAGATATTTTCGTCATTTTTCGACGATTTTTACAAGGACCACCTCCAGTTTTTTGCCCATAACTTTTTTTCTACTCAACCAAATTTGATAAATGATACACCAAAATGTAGGTAAATGATTCCTCTATTCAGAAATAAAAAATACTAGCTTTCATAATTAGTCAATCGAAAGATACGTTTTGTGAAACAACGGTCCTTTGTTTTGACTCACCCGGTAGTTCTTCTGCCTATAAATTCAAGGTTAAAAACTAGCACAAGTTGACAAAGAAAAATAAAAGATTTGATTATATGAGGCTCATAGCAAACCTAAGAATGCCAACATGAGAAATCGGTTTGGTGTGAACCCTGCATTAGTTATTTACATGATAAAATATTTTGAACTTGAACATATTAAAATTCAAAGTTCACTATGAGTGGGTAATGAGACAAAATGTTGTGATATGAAAGACAATGATAGAATGTTTGGGAAACTAAACGAAATCAAAATGACCAGCAAAATATGCCAAAATGAGAAAGAAAATCATGTAGCTAAAATCAAAAACCAAGAAACACAGCTAGGTAGGGCACAATCTAAATAAAATTTCTTGGCTTCTCTGGAAAAAAAATTTGTACTTATTTATTTTTTAGTTTTTTTCTGGAAGATTATCAAAAACTTTAGCATAAGGATAAGGTATCTTGGTTTGGTAATTACTAAGAACTGTATTTCACATTAAACATTATATATAATTAATGAAACACAACAAAAATATAGAAATGAAAGAGACAAGTATATACTTCGAAGTTTTTAAAATTAGGCATTAAACATATTCATGGAAAAATAAGTGCCAGAAATTTTTTTTACCTTAGAATCTTTTACATTTTTGATTGTTGAAGGAGGATAGCTTCTCTTCTTCAAAAATTCAACAATCTAAAAGAAGGAAAATAAAGTTCGAATTGTATATATACAGTTACTTTTTGTCAAGCAAGCCATAGCGCAAAAAAGAAACTTTAGACAGAAAATGAACACGAACCAATTACCACAGCAAGAAAAAAAATAAGAGATGCATCATAAGATTAACGAACCTCGTCTGTGTCTCCAGTTCCTCCTCGTGCTGCTGCCGCCATATTTCGCGACCCTAGAATAAAAGGGTTCCATCGTAAAATTTACGAAAATTTTTTTTTTGCATAATTTAAAAATTTTCCGCATAAATTTTCATTTTTTATCGTAGAAAAGTTATTATTCTAAAGGCCATCGCTTGAATCCTCCAATATAAAAAGGTTCTATTACAAGATTTTTTTTCCCGTTAGAATAAAAAGGATCTATGGTATAAAAATGACATAGAACCTTTTTAATTCGAAAATGTTGAATTCGGCAGTTGCGCTTGGCCAATTATTTATCAATATAAAAAGGTTCTATCGATCCGTGAAATGAAGACCTTGCATAGTTTCGAATTTTTAGTTTTCTATTTTGAGATTTGAGTTGAGACGAAGTTTCAAAACACAAAACTGAAAATGCAGCACACAATAAAATTTCTGTTCACTTGTTGAGAAAACTTCAAAGATTTTTATGATGGATAAAGAAACAAAACGATTTTCTGCAGTCAAAGCTGCCTCAAAGTTAATGGAAATGAGTACAGACGAATCTGAACTGTAAGTTAAAATAATTTGATAGAATTAATTTTTGAAAGATTGATTGTCAAAGTTTGGGTTTTCACGAATTTTCTAATTACTAGTATCCCGTGTAAAATTTTTTTACGGGTTTTAATTCTGAAAGTGACATCTCAAACCTGGTGTCCAAAAATTAAATCACAGCATGATGAACAGAAAGGGTATCAGTGCTGTAAGTACTTTAAACTTTAGAAATAGGAGCGCAGAACAGTCGTTTTACTTGGAAGATCTTAAACCCATCAAAAATAAAAATACGCGCTGCGTGTGCATCGGCTTTTTTCAATTTGTAAAATAAATTGTATCGATTGAAGATGCAATGCAATGGTTGCCCGTGATGAAAAATCTAACGTCAATACGAAAAAAAAAACACTTCTCACCCTTTTAATTAAGAAACCCTAAGTATTCCAGCTAAAGCATTTTTAGTTCACTATCAACACTGGAGTTATGAACAGAAAAACGTTTTAATCGGAAGATCTTACACACATCGAAATATTCATAATACATCTTTCATGATAGTAGTAAAAATAACTTGTGCGTACAGGAAAACAACGAAAATGCTGGATAAATAAACTGTGTTCTAACTAAATAGATCTATAATATTTTAACTTTGGTTTAACTTCAAACAAAGAGAATATACCTATCCATACTGATTCACATCATCGTGTTAGTAAACAACAACATCTTCTGCAGCCATTTTCAAACACTTATAAACTCTTTACTTTCCATATTTCATATCTGAAAACAAAATAATAATACTTTAAACTACTACTAATTTAAACTACTACTTTCCAGCACACTTTCCTACTGTAAACATATACTTAAAACACTTTCTTCTGCTATTTCTTTTCCACTGAAATTACGCTACCATATTTATACACTGAACAACATAAAACTACTTTCTTCGTTTGGAAAAACTGCTTTTATGCTTATGTGAGGTAACTTTCTCTATTTTGCAGAAGATTTTCTACTATAAACATACGCTAAATACCTCTGTAAACTTTCTTTTCTTTCCAGTAAGTGTAGTAAACCTTTCACCTTTCACCTTCGTCTGCTTCGTGCTAAACTGTCTGTAGACTAAGGGATTTACTAACGGATTCCGTCGGCAACCAATCAAAACGGCGAAAAAATAATTTCTTGCGTTTTGATTGGCTTAAAAATAACTGACGTTAGATGCCCCGTGTGCTATTATACTAATCGTGAATGTGTCTTGCGTGGTCTAACTGCCGTTATATGACCACGATTAAGAAGATTTTGGCCGTAAATTTTTAAAAAAACCATCACTCTCTAAGTTAAATGTGTTACACACGATTGCGGATTATTATAAGTAGATAGTATCCCGTTTAAAGTATGCTTAGGAGTCATGAATAAGGGTTTTTTATTGGTCATACTACTTCTTATTTAATTCAAAACTTCGAGATCATCTTTTAGAAAACTTATTTTTTCGCAATGTTCGTTTAAACTCCCCCGTTTCTCACAGACTTGTTGGGACCCCCTATTCAATAGAAAAATCGGCAATAAAAGTGTCACAATTTTCACTTCCAGTTCAAAATAATTGCTTTATTTGTCCAGGTCCGCAAGTGAAGAATCATCTAATTCTGCCCTCGATTCTTGTGATGAAGAGGAGATCAATGTAAATTTCAACGCAGTGCCAGAGGTACACATGGAAATTGATTTCGACGTCCAGGATGAGACGGAAAAAGAGTTGATAGAGATTTTAATCACAAATGAAAGCACCGATACAGTCAAACAAAATTCCACTCAAAAACCTTTGGATGAAAAGATTTCTGAACCTTCCTCTATCATAACAAAGTCACCTTCGTTATCCAATGCTGATGATCTTATAAGGACTGATGTTGAGTCATGCTTGAAGGATCTTATAAACGATGTTGAAAAACTTGTAAGACAGAAGGAGCTAAAACGAAAGCGATCCATAAATAAGGGCAATTGGATAATAAACAAACGCCAAAAATCTGTCCAAACTGGAAAGGCTCACACTAATCACAAAGGTAAGACCATTAAGGCAAAACAAATCATCAACAAAAAGAATTGCAATACTCAATGTAAATACGTGTGCTCTAGTAACATTGACGAGACTGATCAACAAAAAATATTTGATGAGTTTTATCAATTAACCACAAATGGCAAACACTCATTTATTGCTCAAACAACTGTTTGCTCAACAGTAGACCCTGAGGGAAAGAAACCGAACAAGCGAAAACGGACCTCCTACTCTTACTATTTGATGAAGAATGGTGAATCCATCCGAGTGTGTAAACCTTTCTATCTCGCAACTCTTGCTATTTCACAAAAAATGATATACAATGTACACGACAAAAAAGATAAAGCAACCGGGATGGTGAAAAAAGATATGCGAGGAAGACATGGCAAGCAAAATGCTAAGGTTTCAGACGAGTTGAGAGAAAAAGTGATTGAGCACATCGAATCTTTTCCAGTTGTCGATTCTCATTACTGCCGTGCTAAAACTAACAAGAAGTATCTCGAATCTGAGTTGAATATTAGTAAAATGTACGATCTATATAAAGAGAAATGTTCAAAAGAAAAAGTCGAATTTGTCAAGCAGTCTTACTACCGCTTCATTTTCAATACCTGTTTTAACTACAATTTTCACGTCCCTAAAACTGATAGATGTGAAAAATGCGAAGACATGAAAATGAAGAAAAGCAATAACATTCCAATATCTAAAGAAGAACATGAGGTGCATAATAAACATCTTGCAGAGAAAACCGCCATGAGGGAAGAAAAGAATCGAGATAAGTCTTTAGATACCAACAAGACGATACTTGTTGTTTTCGATTTAGAAAACGTCATCACTCTCCCTAAAGCTGAAGTCGGCTCATTCTTTTATAAAAGAAAATTGACTCTCTATAACTTGACTGCGATGACCTCTTCCAAACAAGGTTATTGCGCCTTGTGGACAGAATGTGTTTCAGGACGTGCTGGGAATGACATCGCTAGTGCATTCACAAAAATCCTTTGTAAAGTCGTTGAAGATCATCCGAATGTCGAAAATTTGATCTGCTGGTCTGACAGTTGCGTACCCCAAAATAGAAATTCTCACATTTCACAGGCAATTTTGGAATTTCTCTATCGAAATCCGTCAATAAAATCAATTAAAATGAAATATTCTATTGCTGGTCACTCTTGCGTGCAAGAAGTTGACAATATGCATCAACAAATAGAAATTGCCATGCGTGTTGCTGAGTTTTATTCTCCAGTTTCATTTTTGAGAGTTCTCTTAAAGGTGATTCGGAAGCACCCCTTCAAAGTCATTCAGCTAAAGAAAGACGACTTCAAAGATTTCCATAGCACATCAAAAATGTTACAATTCTCAAAGATTCCGTACTCCAAGTTATGTCAACTATTATTCCAAAGCGATGATCTGTACACAATCAAATACAAGTTATCGCACTCTGACGAAATTTACAAGAAAGAATATATTCGCAAAAAACCACGTTTGCCTTCAAGAAATGTACCAGCTATCAAAGCAATCGAAAACACTCCCGACCAATCGGAGGCAATCATTCTTTTTTCGCGAAAACAAAAATTGGTAAAATCTTTACCTGAAGCAAAAATAAGTGATATTAAGTCCATGCTTCATCTTATGCCGATTGTTGACCAGGAATATTACAAGACCATAGGTATTTTTAATTGATAGTTTTTGATTTTAGTATCTTGTTTTGTTAACTTTCACTTACTTTATTTTAACCTACGTGGTTTGTTTCTATTTCACCGTGTGTTCCTACATTGTTTGCGTTTAGAGCATTTTTTAGTTCGAAAATTATTTCAGGGAGAAGACTAACTAATAAATATGACTTCTATGAAAATAGTTGGCGACAAAAATATACCCCAATATCAAAATAACTTAGCTAAGTGATGGCGTTTATTTGAAAATTAATTCCTCTATATCCCTGTGTTATTCCATGTAATTGTATTTTTTTTAATTGGAATACTTCTCTATATAGTTTGATAAAAGTGATCAAAATTTAGGAAATCAATTGTAAAAAAATTTAATTTATTTATTCATATTCAGGAGTTCAGGAGTTTTTTCAAAAGTAAAAAATAAGAATTTATCAAATAATTTTCATTCTATAAATTTCATAAATATATAATTTCCATGGATTCATTTCAACAACAACATTAAATTTCATTCATATTCTTTGCTTTATTTCATTGACTGATTTCCCCTAACCACCCCTGTCTCAGTGCCCCGGTGGAACTTTTTCAATCAGTTGGGATAAGAATTCTCAT
This sequence comes from Turritopsis dohrnii, assembly GCA_027922465.2. Taxonomy (NCBI): domain Eukaryota; kingdom Metazoa; phylum Cnidaria; class Hydrozoa; order Anthoathecata; family Oceaniidae; genus Turritopsis; species Turritopsis dohrnii. Next base: position 496,227 of record BQMF02000122.1, on the reverse strand, counting down.
CGAAATGACAACGGGGATATCTATTATAATTGCTTGCATCTCAAAAACCAGTGCATGTTCTGGCGACCAAATTTTCCCATTTCAGTTTCAATGAAGATGATTTTCTAGAGTATTTTTGGGAAGATTTTCAGATAAAATTTTCCAAAATTTTTCCAGTGATCCGGGGGGTACTTAACCGTTTCAAGTATAAGGAATTCTTATTTTCCAAAACTGCTTTGAGGCAAAATACTTACGTAAAATATACTGAACTTGAATTAGATACATTTTATTTTCGATTTCAGTACCCATAGGACCGGCCTGGCCAGTGAACGTAACAAAAATTAGGCCACGCATGCATTGCAAAAACAATTTTGATTTACAAAAGCACCAAGCAACATTTTTATTCTACTTAGATGTCACTATTTTTGCATTAAAAAGGTTCTATCGAATCAATTTTACCTATAGAATCTTTTTATTCTTGCGGAAAAATTAGTTTTCAAAATAAAAAGGTTCTATGTAAAAAAACAAACTTTAATTTACAGAAAAGGGTTTTAGTATGTTCACAAAAAAGAGCAAAGATTTAGTTTACGTATCTTTCTGCTTTGTAAAAAGCTTCGTTGCAAGCGCTACACTTTACTAGAGTCGTTATAATGAACTTAAAGATTTCAAATCAAAATATCTCAAAATCGCGTTTTTTATGATAGAACCCTTTTATTCTAGGGTTGCGATTTATTTTGTGAATTTGTTTTTGAACTCACCCGCAGAGATAAAAAGAGGTTCTTTGTGAAAGCACAACTGCATGGTAACAAGGAATGCACCAGAGTTTCGAAAGACTGCGTAAGTAAAGTGAAAAGTGAGAATAACTGCATTCTCTCTAGACTTACCATAAGTAAAGTGAAAAGTGAGAATAACTGCATTCTCTAGACTTACCGTAAGTAAAGTGAAAAGTGAGAATAACTGCATTCTCTAGAATTGAAAACTCAAACAGCAAATATGGCACTAATGGGCTTCCATAAGAAATTAGACTGTGATACGAACTGATAACAGTAATCAAATCAAACAAAATGCTTCTTCAGAAACTCGTGAAACTTTTCACGATTTTCTATCTTTCTGGCTGAAATTGGAAGGGACTTATATAATTTCCCGGCTGAGAAAAACACTCCCTTCTTTGCAAATTCCAGTTTTACTGCTGGTAGTTTCAATAGGTACGTGTTGTTTCTTGTGTTCTTACTGTGGTTCATTAATTGAAAGTAACCATTGAAGTTTTCGCACATATCTCCATCCATGCATTTACGAACAAACATACACCCATGATGTTTCATAACGGATTCAATAGCAGGAACAGTTGCACAAGTTTGTGCGGTAGCATTTTGGTTGATGATTTTCATTGCCCTACGATCCATAGATTTCATTCGATTAGAGTTGCTGGTAGTAGGAAATATAGTAAGGATGCTGCAATACGTCATAACTGGCATTATTAATGATACATATATTGTGCGAGCAGCGTTAACATCGAGTTGCCAGCTCAGCTTTTTGAGTTAATTCAAGCGGCCAACGGCTTTCTTGTAACTCTTGCTCAAATAAGCATGCAACTTTAATGAAGGATCAATGTCCACACCAAGATATCTATATGCAGTGGTTACATTCATTATATTCTCTTTGTAGGTAACGATAGGAGGACGATCGACTTTTGCTAACCTCTGTGCGTTTCTGAATAGCATTACCTCCGTCTTTCCTTTTTTCAGGTTTAAGATTAGCTCATTCTCTTCAAACCATTCTGCAAGATTATGCAAGTCTGCTGTCAGATGGGACTCAATGATTTCAACCGACTTTTAAGGGACGTACAAAACAGTGTCGTCGGCATATTTTATGATACTTGATCGCTTGACATGGTCCACAATATCGTTTGCAAAAAGTATGAACAGAAGAGGCCCCAAAATTGACCCCTGTGGTACACCGCACGTTACAAACTCAGTAGCAGATGAAACCCCATGATACAATACAAACTGTTTCCTGGAAAACAGGTAGTCAGTAAACCACTCAAGCTCTATATCTTTAATTCCGTACGTGGATAACTTGAGAAGCAATTTTGCGTGCGACAGAGTGTCAAAGGCTTTCCTGAAGTCAATGAAAATACAGCCAGTAAGAAGCCCTTTATCGGCATTTCTTCTGATATCGTCGCATAACAGAGTAACAGCTTGTTCAGTAGACCTTCTTGCTCAGAACCCGAACTGCTGTTTCGAGAGGAGGTTATTGCTCGAAAGGTACTCGACTAAGCGCTGGTGAACTACCTTTTCTGCTATTTTCGATATGACGGGTAGCACTGAGATCAGTCTGTAGTTTCCAAAGCGATCGGTTATCCCACTTTTGAATAGTGGGGTAATCTTTGCTATTTTCCAGTCAGGAGGGAACTTGCCTGTATGTAACGATAAGTTTAAGCACAAGCACAAGCACAAGCGAAACAGTTGGAAGGTATCAATTTTTTCTATTTATTATTTTATTATTTAATTCAATTACTGGGTAAACAGATCTGCTTTAAATATTGCAACTTCTCTTTTGCGTATAAATATATATATTCTGTTATTGCTATTTGTTTGTGTTCTGCATGTAAAAAAACATGATTTCACTAAATAGGTTATTTTAAGCGTTTCAATGATTCAAATTCTTTATCATTTTGATGTTTGGTTGTGTTTAATGTCTCCAAGCATTAAACATTATCCCAGGAGCAAAGTATTTCAATGTTATCGCTGTTTAATTATTTTGATCTTTGGTTCTTTACAGGGGAAATTTGTTTTATTAAGTTGTTCTGCGATTCAGCTCACATTTGATTAAAACCGTTAGAAATTGTTTACCCGGGTTAAAGAATTCTGCGAAACAATGCATACTGAACATGGGTGGCAAGCGCCGCCACCTGGGCGGCTAGTATTACTATATTAATAATAAACTAGCCGCCAAGCGGCGTCGCTCGCCGCCCATATCCACCTGCTCTGCATCACTCTATCAATAAACGTCAAATTTCCTTATAAACGGCTTGTACAACTTGTGCTCAACCAGAAGCAGATTGGAAGTCACAACCTCTGGTAAAACCAATCTTTTATCAGTGTAACAATACACTCAAAACGTAGAGAGAGAAAACTTCAACTTTTTATTAGCTTTTGTTTTAAAAAAGTTACGCGCTCTAACATGGGTGCTATCAAACAGGAGGGAAAATGGTTTCTCTCCTTAAGAAGATTCACACGGAGGAGAGAAAAAAAGGCACGTGCTAAATGAATAAATAGAATAAAAAAACGTTCGATCAGAACGCTTAACAATTAAAAGAAGAAATTAATTTATTAAAAGAAAAGCAAAAAAAAAAAAACATTTTGTTTTGATATGATACTCTTTTTTTACCTATCGGTTTTTAAACATTTTGATTGCTCAAAAAAAAATGGCCGTCAGAAAAGCTTGAAGGTTTTGGTGACGAAGCACTCAACGATCTTAGTGAGCATTTTAAAGAGCTACTTTCCAATGGAAAATGCGATTTAACAAAGGTGGTGCAAGAATGGATCACACTGAAAACGTTTGTTGTACCTATTAAGAACAACAACAAAAATTTGCACTATTTGGAAATTTGGAAAAAAGTATTTACAGATTTATCAATCATAAGAGAATGTAGAAATGTGCTTGACATCTTGGAAATCCTGTTGATATGGAGCGCATGTTTTCCGGGATGAATCGAGTCAAAACCAATTGGAGAAAGTGGTTAAATCGTGATCGACTGGATGTTCTTCTTCGAATCAGTGAAGAAGGAGCATCCATCGAAGAGTTCAGTCCCAATGCCGCTATGGAAGAGTGGTACATTGACGAAGTACGTAGACTCAGCTCTGGACCACATAAGTATGCGAAAAGAAGTAAGCTTAGCGATGGTGCAGTGGTGGATCTTTCCAGTATGACATTGTCAGACTTGGAAAACGATAGTGATAAGGAACAATCATCTACCTTCCTTTGATGTTGTATTTTAGACATTTTTAAGACTTAACGCTTTTATTATATGTATGTCATGGTTTTTCTGCTTATAAAAGAAATGAAAAGAAAAAAATTGTCGATCCTGATATTTACTACTGTAACCCTTGTTAAACTACTGTTAACACAACTCACAGAACTGGTATTGGCAACCGGCTACTTTCACTTAACTATAATGGCATCTCGATTGCCGATAGTATTTTTTCGCGATCTTGTAAATTTACGTTAATTCGAGCCCTGCATTCCAAAAGCACGTGGCATCATTTGACGTCAGTTTTTTATGATCACGGGGAATCATTGCATTGCATCCCCAATCGAATGCGACGTTTTTGGGGAAATATCTCGAGAACCAATAGGGATAACTGACTTTTTTGGGGTCCGCGTTACGGGTGATGGGGTGACACATCATTTGGGCCTAAATTTTATTTGGTACTGCGGATATAACGTCATCGAAATCTTTGATCAGCGATATCTCTCTAACGGTTGGTCGTAGCGAAACGATCCCATAATTTTTTTATCAGTTTTTTGAGCTCTACAACATGGGTACACTTTTGAGTTGCGATTCTATGATTTGTTTTTTCGTCTCGGGATACACACACATGGGAACGCAGGATTTGATACATTGTTTTCGCAGTTAAAACCTGTAAAAAACTTTCACTCGGGATACTAGTACTTTACTTATAACACAAATGTGGACTTTTTCCCAAAACAGGTCCGGTACGGAGCTTGTTATATTTCCTAAGTATATGATGGACATATTTTTGCGGATGGCCCAACTTCTAATAATCCATGTGGACTAATTTTTGTGACTAATTTACGCCCACAGGTAGTGTTTACAATAAATGCAATATCAATTTTTGGGGAGTATAATATTCAAACTAGGAAATGATTCTATTCGTTGTTTGATTTTCGCCGCAACTAATGCAGAAACAAATGGCAATACAACAAAGAAGTATATATCGTACTGGTATCCTGTGTAAAAACTTTTAACAGGTTTTTTTTGAAAGTGACATCTCAAAAATGTTGTCAAAAAAATTATATCACAGCATGACGAACATGGGTATCAGTGCTGTAAGTACTTTAAACTTTAAATATAGGAGCGCAGAACAGTCGTTTTACTTTGAAGATCTTAAACCCATCAAAAATAAAAATACACGCTGTGCATCCGCTTTTTTCACTCTGTAAAATAAGATGATTGAAGATGCAATGCAATGGTTCCCCATGATGAAAATATCTAACGTCAATACAGAAAAAACACTTTCTACCCTTTTAGTTATAAAACTAGGTATTCCAGCTAAAGCATTTTTAGGTTCATTATGAGCACTTGAGTTATGAACAGAAAAACCTTTTAATCGGAAGATCTGAAACATCAAAATATTCATAATACATGTTATACGATATATGCAGAAGTAATATTAAATTGTGCTTACGAAAACAACAAAAAGATTACTTGGAATCCTTACTCCAACGTAAATAAAAGCCAGACGTGTGAGTGTCAAAATATGAATTGTAAACAATTTTATACCTTCTAGCAATTTTCTTTGCAGGAACACAGAACGTCATGATTTAAAACCATGATATTCAATTCTTCGATCGTTTATATATTGTTTTTATGTGTCTTCCCTAAAAGAAACTTCAAGAACACATTTATGAATAATAATTACAAACACAAATGTAAAGACAGAATTTCTATATCTAAAGAGTTTATAAACAAATGAAAACATACACATTTTTAATCTGAGTTCAAATCTCCTCTCACTAATTCACAACAGTTAAACAAATAATTTTACACCTTTATATGTTTGGTAGGCTGAAATAATGCAAAAATTGTCTAAAAAGCTCTTGATGATAGCTCTTGATATAAAATAGATCTTATTTTTATTATTACATCCATAATGACTTTGTCATCGGTTTTGCCATATTCGTTAATGTCGTTAAGTGCTCTAATCCTGAATGATGTTCTCATTGTGTAGGTAGCCCTTATATTTACACCAATACTTTTTTAAAGTGTTTATCAAATCCGCAATCATAAATTAAAAATCACAACAAATTAAAAATAAACTTGCACATAATCCTTTTCTATAGGATTCGGTGTCCTTTAATGATAAAGTTGATGCAAGACATTTCGGGCAAAACAATTCATTGAATTAATTTCATAAAATCTCTAAGATTTTATGTTACTGTTATTAATCAGGTAAGTTACTGTGGTTATTGAGAGACCATCAGGTGGAAATGTAAAGCAATTATTAAGCGTGACTGATCAAACAGTTAACAACAAATTTCACACACCAGGGTTGACCACAGACTTGCCCTAATAAAATATCACCACACCCATTTGCAGGGTTTGGCAGATCAAACGGTTATCAAGCAAAATTGCAACGCTTATTAAGAGAGACTCTGTTTGTACATGAATAGTTGCCTTTTGATTTGCCCCTCAAGCCCTTGTTTATGGTTGTCCATACGGGCCTCGTTTTGAAATAGAGCTTACAATTACATTGTTGAATTTAGGAAAGGCGTATTGGAAAAACATCGTTTGTGGGATAAGTTGGTTAACTCGAAAAAAAACTTACATGTGTTCCCCATATGAGTTATCGCCATATGTGATAAATAAATAAAAGATAAATGATTATTTATTTAAATAACTTTTGGTCATTCCCACTTGATTTTAAGGAGCATAAATTGAATGGGCGCCATTACTTACTGTTATTAAGATACGAATTGAATGGTTATTAAGGAGAGTTGGTATGTTGGTTATTAAGAATTTCTTTGTTTGCTTAGTGACTGGGCCATTGTTCTCTAAAGAACCGTTAAAGTTAAATTGCTTAATAACCGTTGGATGTGTTGCGCTTAATAACAGTAAATTTAGCCTGTAAGCACCACATACTATTAAACGAACTCCGTCTAACATGTGAGTTACACACTAATATATAGACTAGGGTCTATTTTGGCTGAACTTTTCTTTTTGACCTTGAGATGATGCTAAAACTTTAGCCTTTAGGAAACTGGACAAAAAAATTAATTTTTGACTTATTGGAAAAAAATCGTTTGTCGGATTTATGGGAAGAAAAACTCAGAAAAAACTTACCTCAGTTAGTCTTGTGAATTAATGATTATTTCTACATAACAGGCCTCGTCAGTTGTACTAAATAAATAAAAGTTAAATGATCATTTATTTAAATAAGTAAAAGTCTCTAAAGCCGGTTTTCCAATAGAAAAAATAGATACACGTATCGGCATTTTCGATTTTTTTCGTTTAACCTTGGTCTTTTGAAATAAGTGTCACATTGAATGTATTACGCACATTTCAACAAAAGCTTATTGTTCTTTTATTTTCATCTTTTATTTTCTCTGTTAAAGTTAAATTGCTTAATAACCATTGGATGTCTTGCGCTTAATAACAGTAAATTTAGCCTGTAAGTGCCACATATTGTTAAGCAAACTCCATGTAACACACTAATATATAGACTAGAGTCTATTGCAGAAGCAGCTCAATGCAAGAACCGTATTTTAAATTATTTCTAATGTTCACCACAACGGAGCAGAGTTTAATTACATACGAAAATCACTTTCACAAGCTTGGTTTGGATACAATGAACCGGCAATAAAAATTAATGACACCATTTTTAAGAAATTTTATTTAACAGAAACATTTACAACTTACACAGCTGACAAAAATAAATGAAAGACCTTCTGTGTAATTTTTAAGTGTATATAATCAAATTAATTCATACAAAAAGAGTTTTGGTTTACTTTCATCAATTTTACCTGTATATATATCTTTTTATAATAATCCGTGATTGTGTATACCACTTTTATTTTAGAGAGTGATATATTAAGTTGTTTTTTTTCACGATCAAATCCTTCTTATTTTTTCCCTTTTCGTTGTAAAACCACGTAGAGGCAACAGACACTTTTTTTAATGCTACGTAATCTAAGTGTGAGGATTAAAATTTTTTAAACCAATCAAAACGCAAGAAATTATTTTTTCGCCAATTTGATTGGTTGCGGATTTCCAAATAATTAGGTTGTTAATGATCGATTTTCATTATCGGTTGCTATTTTCACGAAGAAACACAGGTTTGTATACATGCTGTTTATTAAACTGTTTACTGTTAAACTTTTATTGTTGTTGTATTTTAGATTTTATATTAGATTAATAATAAAAGAACAGTAACAGTATAAGTGATTAGTTGTTTGTTTACAATGTGAAAGCATATTGAGAATAAAGAGAAAGTGCAGTGAAGTTTTTAAAAATTGGCTGTGCACAACGAACGAACAGGTCTATACGAAAGTAGTACTATCATAAAACCTTTATTGTTTAATATTTTAGATTAATAAAAGAACAGGTGAGTTATGTATGTATGTATTTAAATGTTTGTTAAAGCTTCATTCACATACACGTATTTTTTTGACGTAAGGCCGAAATTTCATTCATTCTCTTACCTTACGTAATTTTTTTACGTGAACATTACGTGAGCATGTGAACATCATTCACGTAATGACGTTAAGTCTTACGTATGACGTTAACTCTTACGTCGTGTTTTCTCACGAACAAAAATTTTTGTTCGTGAGAAACTCGATGTAAGGGCAACGTGAAGAAAAAGAAGAAAAAATTACGTCACGGCGTTCGATTTCACGTTCGAATTATTAATTGCGTTCTTTTGAAATCAAAACTCGCTAGTTTTATATTTTTATTTTCGACATGGCTGTCAATGAAGAAGAACTTTCTGTCATTGTGCAAAAGTACAGTGTTCTTTTTGACAAAAGTCACAAGGAATTTCACAGAAAAGATGTGAAGAAAAACGCATGGGATGCTGTTGCAGGAGACATGAATTTGGAGAATGGTAAAAACAAATAATGTTTTTTACTATATTCATCTTTTCTGTCTTAAAAAAGCCCTAATATTTCTAATCTATTTAGGTGATGAAGCAGAGAAAGCCTTTATTAGACTGAGGGACAAATACGTCCGCGCAAAAAAAAGCTTCAAAGAGTCGAATAAATCCGGTACGTCAGCTAAAGCAGTTAGAAAAGCCCGAGAAAAGCATGATAGCCTTGCCTTTATGCAATGGCTGGACGACTTTATCAGACCAAGACAATCAACACACAACGACACCTTCGACCCATCTTTCGATAATGAAGCATCTATTGGTGATCTGTCCCAGCCATTTGTAGCAACGCAAGACAGCAGTGATTTTGAAAATTCAAACCCTGTAATAAGTTCAAAAACTTTACTGCCTACGAAACGAAAAGATGCTCAAGCCATGCCAAAAGAAGCAACCAAAAAAAAGAAAGAATTTTCTGATATCGAAAAGGAGGAAATTGATATATTGCGCTCAATAGCTGCTGCAACATCGAATGATACAAATCCAAAAGATCAAGACGAGTATGACTGCTATGGTCAATATATTGCAAATAAAATGCGAAAGCTTTCAAAATTCGTATATAGCGTTTTTATATAAGAAATATAAAAATACTGTAATCGTATATTGTTCGTCAAATTGTTTATTCATTCCCAGTCGACGAATATAGTCCCATTGCCACGAAACAGATCCTTGTGAGGAAAGATAATTGGCCAGGGCTTCTCTTGTTTCCAATGCTGTGTTAGTGTATTTCAAGTTGTGAACTGGTTTCACATTTTGCAAAGCATTTCCATCGATTAAACCCCTCCATTGTCCTGAAATAATATTACCATGTTTATCTTCGCTATCAACAAAACCCTGTGGTGTATAACGAGCGTTGTCTGTCTGCCTTAGATAGTTATGCAGTGCAACTGCTGCTAAAATGATCTTTTCCACTTTTTCAGGTTTTGCTTCAATAGGTTTTTGAAAAACTCTCCAACGAGCAACTAAGATTCCAAAGGTGTTTTCGATAACTCTACGCGCACGTGATAACCTGTAGTTAAATATTTTTCGATCTTCATTTGTTAATGCCTTCCCTGAATATGGTCTCATGAGCCAATTTTTGAGTGGGAATATTTCGTCTCCGACAAGAAAGTAAGGCATCTTTAAATTGCTTTCAGGTAACGTCTCGGGTTTTGGAATATCAAAATTGTTATTCTCAAACTTTTGACCCATTCTAGAATTTTTTAAAATGCCGCTATCATTGTTGCTACCGTATTCACCTACATCGATATGACTAAAACAATATCGAGCATCGCAAATTGCAAGTAGAACCATGCTAAAGAACCCTTTGTAATTGTACCAAAGAGATCCTGACATTTTCGGTTTACGAATGCCAACATGCTTTCCATCCAACGCTCCTAAACAGTGAGGCATCTTCCACAATTAGTTGAAATCATCCGAAATTATTTTCCAATCGTCGATTGTAGCAGGTGGTTTCACATATTCCGATAAGACATTCCAAAGCTCATCCCATATCTCATTTATGATATCGTGAATAGTAGATCTACCCATTTTGAATAAAAACCCAAGGGAGTGCAGGCTGTCACCAGTGGCAAGAAAGCGAAGTGTTACTGCTAAACCTTTTTCCGCAGATATAGGTTCTCGTATGCAGTGCTTCTTTGTAATGTTTGGCCGAAGCAAGGAAACCAAGTGTTCGAATCTTTCATACGGACAAACCTAAGTAAAATTGAATATCAATTAATCTTTCATTATATTTAAGAGCAATCACAATTGCTTTGACTGATGTTACCTGAAAAATTCTCTTCGATCATATAGTTTTGTTGGTATGAAGGTTGATACAAAAGCCCCAGAAGTTTTCCGATCAATATTGGAAACTCTTATCCATGTTCTTCTTTTTGGTTTCCTCTTTTTGTTCCTTCTACGACGACGTCTTTTTAAAATAAGAAGCGCAACAGTTAAATTGACGCTTGTTAATGACTGCCATGTTGAAAAGTTTTTGTGAAAATAGATTTCAAATTTCTTATAACTTTTTTTACGTGATTGTGAAAATAAAATAATACGTACATGTGAACATAACGTTACATAAGAAAATTTCTTCACGTTTTCTTCACGTACCTTACGTCCATTTTTGACGTGAAGGTTAACGTTAAAAAACTATGTGTATGTGAATGAAGCTTTACGTTTTAGTTATCAAATATCGCTATACAGAAGAAAGTGTAGTGAAGAATTGCAGTTTGATGTTTATTTACACAGTGAGGAATGGTTTTAATTACTTTTGAAAGATAAATTGCTTTAGCTTTGAGTGGATGTCTCAGTTATTTTGTCGTTTAGTATGTGTATATGCTGCTGGATGAAAAGGAAGACGAGAGAAATTTGTTTTGATAACGCGCGCTATTATTACATTAAACATGATCCTACAGCTATGAATGTTTTTGTTTCTCATGACGCTGTGGAAGTGGGGAATGTGTTATGCTGTCTAATTGTATCTATTGTATCTAATTGTATCGATGCTTGATGCTTTTGTCTGCCTGCCAAAACATACAAAATCTACTGGTAAATACAGAAAGTTTAACAGTTTTTCCAAACGAAGAGAACAGTTTTATGTATTTCACTTAAAAAAATGGGAGCGAAAGTGTTTTATAAATACCTATGTATGTTTGTGCTGGAAAGTAAATAAAGTATTAGTAATTTGTTTACAGGTATGTATATAGACAATAAGAGTTTGGAAGTGTTTAAAAATGTCTACAGAAGGTGATCAATGGTGTTTGCTAACATGTGAATTGGCAGTGATAGGTATCCTATTTTGTTTGAAGTTCAACTAAAGTTAAAATAGTCTAAAAGTGTTTAGTTATAACACAGTTGCACACCTCCCAGTGCAAAATCAAGTAATTTTTTTTATGAATTTAGGACAATTTTAGATAGTATTTTTGGACATTTTAGGGCAAAATTTGAGAAAATTTAGGAGAAAGACTAAAACGCTAGGACAACTTTAGGACAATTCCCTAATTATGGACCTGTTACAGTAAACATATCTTTATGATTGCCTGTTATCTACATTTTGAGTAATATGAAATTGCAAATGATTCGACTTTGTTAAAAGCTAGTTCTTTAGCCTCCTGTCCATTATCAATCCATATAGGCTTGTTTTGTTCAATGTAAAGTCTACTAGATAACTCAATGGTATAATCAAAAGTAATACAAAAGAAACTTATTAACGTCAACTGGTAAAAATACTGTAGCAATATAGTTAGCTCAAAAGCTGAATGAAAATACAAACTCTCAAAAACTATTTACACTTCAAACGAGATCTAATCCAGTTCTTTTTTTCCGAAACAGATTTCAAAACTAAATTTCTCATATCTTCTAGTTAAAGATCTTTCAAATAAGCATACATTCCAAACTGAATAGTGTATTCTGTTTCACAGCTTCGCAATTTCTGAATCCAAAACATCTTCATTAGTTGAAGAGAATAAAAAGTTAGACTCAACACATTCTAAAGCCAGAACAATCTCTGCTTTCCTGGTTAATTCAACTCTAGTTAGCGTTATTTATGGACATTTTAATCTTAATGCATTGTCACTGTCCTGTCTTAAGTGGTACTTTCTTTTTCCCTCCTTTTCCCTGGTACAATGCAGCTTGCTACTTGTAAGACTCCTGATTTGTGATATACCACTTCTATTAACTGAGAAGACCTTTTGGCATTTTTTGTATTCCGCTGAAAAAATATCTCCTTTACAAGGTTGTATTCAGTCAAAAATCAGAATGATAGTAGACAATACAACGAAAATATACAAAATATACTCAACATATAATTATGTATTTTCAATCTCAATATCTCAATAACTACAGTCAAAAAACAGGAATTGCTTTTTTTCATTTGAACTTTATCCTAAATTTTATGACATTTAGGACAATTTACCAAAAGTTAGGACAATTTAGGACAAAATTACTAAAATTTATAATTTTAGGATATTTTAGGATTTTAGGACACTCTGGGAGGTCTGCAGTTGGTATGACGGATAAATAAGAATAGAATAGAATAGAATAATATTTATTCTTCATAAAAAATAAATAAGTTAGCTACAAAGTAGTTAAATGAAATAGAGACTGGAGACCACCCCAGTAGATATATCTAAACAAAGGAGGTGGCCACCAAATAGAGAAGAAATAAAAAAATACGAATAAATAAGTACAGTAGAAAATAGAAAATAAAGTGTTGCATGATTACTGATATACTTATTTCAAGAGAGAGAGAGAGAGAACTAATTCCATGTTAGGTAGTTTCTTAGAAAATAATCAATGACAAGCTGTTTAAGATGTTTATATGAAAGGGAAGCTAGGTCGATGTGTTTATAGGTAGACTGGAGATGATTCCACCAAGATATTGATTGATATGTAAAAGAATTCATACCATAAAAGCTGGTGTTTATATTAGGTTTACTCTGGTGTTGATGGAATGGGGTAATTCGGAAAAAGTGAAAGCACTATGAATGTGATCAGGAATTATGTGATTGAGAATTCGATTTATGAAAAGGATATTTAGGGTTCTTGTCAAATCAAAAATCGAAAGTAAACCAAGTTAAGAAAAGAGTGGAGAAGAATGAGATGTAAAAGAATAAAAAGTTATGAGACGAATTGCAGTTTTTTTGAGAAGAAGAATGTGTTTGTTATTAGTAGATTCATGCAAGGCCCAGGTCTGGCAGCCATAGCGCATGTGAGAGGAAAAGATTGCATGGTAAACAGAAAGAGAGACAGATTCAGGCAGGAAGTGACGGATTTTACTCCACGCACTATTGGCTCGTCGAAGTTTGATTGAAAGTTCATGAATGTGTTTTTTCCAGGTGAGATCCTCATCAAGATATACACCAAGATATTTAATGAACTGACTAGGTTGTAGTTTCCTCCCACCCATTTTGATCTTGAGGTTAAAATTCAGTAATTTGGATTTATGTCTAAACAGGATAAACTCAGTTTTACTGGCATTGAGGGAGATTTTATTTGCATTAAGCCAACTAGAAAGAAGTTTTAAGTCAATGTTACTTCTTTTGTTCAGTGACTTCAGGGACCTGTTAAATTGAAGGAGGTTAATATCATCAGCAAAATGGTAGATGTTGGAGTAGGCAAGAGCATAATGTAAATCATTGATGTAAATTAAAAAGAGTAATGGTCCAAGTACAGACCCTTGCGGAATGCCATGATTTATGATTTTTGAATCAGACTTAAAATTTAGTATTTTGACAAATTGTGATCGTTGGGAAAGATAAGACCTAAACCATCTGTTGGTGACACCTCGGATTCCGTAGTATGAAAGTTTTTTGCATAAAATTTCATGACCTACAGTCTCAAAGGCTTTTTGGAGATCAACAAAGACCCCAATACCAAACTGACCTTGGTCAAGAGCTTTGCGGATACGCTCAGTGATATTGATTAGGGCATGATTAGTAGAGTGTCCTTTTTTGAAACCAAACTGTCACTCATACAGGTATTTATGTTGTTCGAGAAAAAGAGAAAGGCGAGAGTACATGAGTTTTTCTAATAGTTTTTCAATGTTGGACAGAAGTGAAATAGGACGGTAGTTAGAGATTTCCAGAGGAGAGCCTTTTTTTTATAGACTGGGACAACTGAAGAGGTTTTAAGGAGGGTAGGAAACACTCCAGTAGAGAAAGAAAGATTAAAGATTTTTTGAAGAGGATTGGAAATTTCATGTTTAAGAATTTTGAGAATGGTTACATCAATGTTATAAGGACCACTAGCCTTTTTATCAGGTAAGGATGAGATTAAATTAAAGTCTGTGTAAAAATAGTGTGCACACTTTTAAGATTTGCTTGCCATTTGCTAAATACTGAATCAATTTTAACAAATTTGGTATCGTTGGATAGACATTAAAAAGTACAATATTCTACAGAAATAAAACAACCCAAAAAAGAAAAAGAAAATGAAGAAAACAGAAGATGAAAAAAACAAACTTTTTATACAAAAGTCATATATATTTGATTTTTATATCATTGGAAACCTTATTCTATGGCGATTTCAAAAATATATATATTTAATTGAAAATTTCCATTAGTTTTTGTTTATTATGATACATTTGAGGGTATATTGAAATTTTTGCAGTTTTGTTGATCTTTGAAAGACGGGGGAAATATCTGAAAACACAGTAATTGTACTTGTACTTAAGCAAGAACATTAACACATTTTTTATGGTGTGAAAGTAATAAACAAATCACATCACACTTCTCTTAAATTATCATAGGTTGTTACCCAGAGTAATTAGAATTACATAAAATGCCTCTAAGGATTATTTTATTCCGTCTTTGTATTATTAAATGTAATTGTTTTGAATAATGTATAACTAAATAAAGTAACCCCCGGTTTTTTAAAAATTGCAAATGGTTGAAAAGTCTAAAATGTTCTAAGTAATAGCATCGTTGCTGCAATATTCCAAAAACTAATGGAAATTTTCCATTAAATATATATATTTTTGAAATCGCCAAAGAATAAGGTTTCCAATGATATAAAAATCAAATATATATGACTTTTGTATAAAAAGTTTGTTTTTTTCATCTTCTGTTTTCTTCATTTTCTTTTTCTTTTTTGGGTTGTTTTATTTCTGTAGAATATTGTGCTTTTTAATGTCTATCCAACGATACCAAATTTGTTAAAATTGATTCAGTATTTACCAAATGGCAAGCAAATCTTAGAAGTGTGCACACTATTTTTACACAGACTTTAGTAGTTTCATCAGGGGTAACAAGAGATAATTTCAAAGTTTCAATAAAATTTTCAGGTTGCCTCAGGTAGGAAGAGAAGTTTTTTGGAGTGTAAGGTATAGTGGTTCTTATAGTATCAGCTATAGAAGAAAAATAGTTGTCCAAGGCATTACTTAATATAGAAGGGGCAGATGTAATTGAGCCATCAATAGATATACAGAAGGAATTAGAAGAGTGAGAAGATTTAACAGATATTTTTTCTTTCACACCAATCCAGATATTTTTAATGTTATTAAGGTTAGATCTAAAGTATTCAGAATAATATTGTTTTTTACTAATTCTGCAGAGAGAGACAATTTGGTTCCTATGAAGTTTAAAATCGTTGTGAAGCTTAGATTTCAAAGTTGGATCAGTTTCTTTTAGAAATTGTTTTAGAAGTTTATCCCTAGCTATTATAGACTTTTTTTATACCTGGTGTAATCCAAGGTTTTGACAGGAATTTGATTTGTTTTTTTGTCAGTTTGATAAGGGGGAGATGTTTGTCAGTAAGGCCATCAATGGTATCAAAGAATTTAGCAAAAGAGGAGTTAACGTCACGATCAGACAGATTAAGTCTTTCATCCCAGTCAATATCAAAATAGTCTAAAACGAAATTAGTTTTGTCGAAGTTAGACCAATCGCGTTTGTAGACTGGTTGGTTGGATGAATTTTGTTAAGTATCATTGAAGAGAAGTATGAATTGTGCTAAGTGATCAGAGATATTAAATAAAATGTTTCCAGCAAGGGTTCTAAACTTGGATATTAACATGTGTAACATGGCGGTAAGCAGAACGGACGTGTTCTTGTGTACAGTTTTCACTCTTGCTTTGATTTTGTTCATTGACTTTACTTATACTTATACTACTTGGAACAATAATCTGAATACCGAGAATAATTATTTAACAAATGAAGATACTGCTGAAATTATGACGATGCTTTTCTACAATAACATCAAGAAAAAGATCCTTTGTTATGATTTTCAAAGTATGGCTTTTAGGCAAATTTTCCCGTTTCTACGGTACATGGACTGCTTACCAAAATGCAAAGTTGTCATTCTTAGTTAGGGATTGTTCACAAATGACGTCAACCATTTTTTCAAGATTTTTGACCCCCCCCTCCCCCCTCTGTCAACCTGCGTCAACTTTGCGTTGCCCCTCCCCCTCAGTTGACGTCATCGTTTGAGACCCGCCCCCCTCTCCAAAAATCTCCACCCCACTGACCACTGAATGGTCCTTTTGTATCTTTGTATCATTTTTAATTAGACGTAAAAATATTTGCAATGATTAAGCAATACGGAAGGACTTTCCCACGCCACGATGGACCACATCAAGATCACATTCCGTGTAAACATTTTCATAAGAAACTTTTACTTAATTAGAAAAACCAAAGTTCTGAAAATTGGGTTGACGTCAACAGTAGTATCACCTCCCCAAACCCACCTTCCCCCCTCTCCCCCGTCAACCAGCGTCAACTTTAGCATACCCGCAATGAGACCACTTTTTACACCCACAAAATTTTGTTAATTGGGCCTTAGAGATTTTGAATTCTTATTGCTAGTTGGAAATGTAGCGTATTAGGCATTATTTACCCTCTGTAGAAAAAAATTAACCTTTATTATTTCTAATGTATATATATAATCCACTCACAAATTGAACTGCTTTACAACAAAAACTGTAAACAACAATTACCTACCTGTAATGGGGGAAAATTATTGTCTGATTTGCTATTCAATATATATATACGGGGAGAGTGGGGCGATTAATCTGTAATAACCCTGATTTTTGTACACCCTGTGATGTAAACAAAGATTTCTATTGGTTAAAAACGTCGTACGATATTTGTGAAACAATCGATTTCACTATCAAAACATTCGAAAAGTCCATTCGAATTATTTGATTGGCTAAAAAATATCGCACAATTTTTGTAAACCAATCAAATAATTCAAATGGACTTTTCGAATGTTTTAATAAATTTATTTTCAATTTGTTTAATATTTCTGGAGTTGTTGATTTCAATATTTGAATGTCTATTTCTTTGAATTCCTGCTTTCAATCATCAACCTTTTTACCATATAATTAACTACCTTTGGGCTATTTGGAAATTTTTTCAATGAACCTTGGGGCTATTAATCCCAAATCACCATCGAAACCATGTTATTACTAGTACTAATAATTTGTCTGTTGGTTTTACTATTTCAGGTGTATAAGGCATTATCAAGAATAATTGATATCAATTTATGAATTAAGACGAATCACTATAGTCGTGGAATATCTGGTACACTTGAAACAATGGAACTGCTGTACCAAGACAGGGGTATGTTGGAAATTTCCAGCATATGTGGTTAGGAAAGATTGATTCAAATCGGTTACTGTTCATTTGAAAGGAACATGTGACCAATTCAAGAATGTTTTATGTATACATATATTGAGTTTTGTTGATTGACATTTAAATTTGCAACATAAAACTGGATGTTGTTCATTATATCTGTGTTAAGTTACCTGAACATTTTGGCAAAGTTTAAAAGATGTCTGTTATGTATTCCTTGTTGGTTTTAATTCCTAGTGTTTCTTTATGCATACGAAAATGCTATTTTTTTTATAATAGATCATTTTTATTCATGCTCTTTTTGCGACTATGAATGTCGGAATTTTTTTGAATCTGTACTTATGCATAAAAGAACTGGAAATGATTGATTCATAAAGCATTTTGTTTTCCTTCTCTTTTCTATCTCCATCCCACATTCACAAAATCAAATCTTTAAATACACGTTATCAGACTATCAAACCCGATCTTGTTTTGATTTTTTATATTGTGACATTACTTGATATTAAGTTTTTCATAACTGAAAATTGCTAATGGCCAATTTCTGATAATTTTCATCAAATTACCACATCCATGATGAAGAGCGACCAGTAAAAAATATGGCACATATTTAGGGGGTGGTGCGAAAAGGAAATAGCGCCCTTTCAGTTATGGATGCGTATTCATGCATTCAACTCGCTCGTCGGAATTTGTTGAATGAATATCCGGCTTTCACGCATTCCATATTTTCGCTGGTGAACGGGTGATTCCATGCACCCACTCCGCAAACCTTATATATTGATGCTGTTACTGTTAAGTGGAGATATTGAGCCTTGTCCTGGCCCTACTGATCTGAACGTACTGAAGGAAAGTGGTTTCAAGATATTACATCTGAATATACGTGGTCTTTCAAACAACTTTGAAGGAATACATGACATGCTAAACCGAAATGAGATCGATATACTAACTTTGTCTGAAACGCATTTATCACCAGATGAAAATGAAATGCTGTTTAATGTAGATGGTTATTTGTTTATCAGTAAGGCACGACTAAGTGTGGTGGTATTTGTTGCTATATTCGAAATTCAGTTGTTTGGAACAGAAGGACTGATTTAGAGCACACACATATTGAAAGTATTGCTATCGAAATATCACAACAAAAAAGCAAATCTTTTCTCATAATTGCTTTTTACAGGCCACCAAATGCCTCTAAATATCTCTCAAAAAATTTCAATAAACATTTGCAGATTCTTTTATCAAAATCATTTATATTATTTAATGAAGTAATTTTCCTGGGGGATTGCAATGTTAATGTTCTTAAAAACAATGGCAATCTTCAAAACAGTAAAGAATTCAAAAATAATAGCCGCCAATGTCCACTGTCCATGTATCACTGTATCAATAAACTTAAAATTTCCTTATAAACGGCTCGTACAATTTGTGTTCAACCAGAAGCAGATTCGAAGTCACAACCTCACAATCTTTTATCAGTGTAACAATACACTCAAAACGTATAGAGAGAAAACTTCAACTTTTTATTAACTTTTTTTTTAAAAAAAGTTACGCGCTCTAACATGGGTGCTATCAAACGTAAGGGGGAAATGGTTTCTCTTCTTAAAAAGATCACACGGGAGGAGAGAAAAAAAGGCACGTGCTAAATGAATAAAGTGAATAAAAAAAAACGTTCGATCTGACTAAAATAGATTAAAAGAAATCGATTAAAACAAATTAAGACAACTATTATGACAAAAGCAAAAAAAAATATTTTGTATCATGATACTCTTTTTTACCTATCAGTTTTAAACATTTTGATTGCTCGAAAAAAAGTTCACTCGTCTCAGACAGTCAGGCAAGGATACGCTAGGATACACTGGTAAACCGCACATGCTGCCACGTTCTGCCACACTGCTGCTTTATGTCCAAAACATTTCATCAGTTAGTTTCTTTGTATTTAGTTGATGTATTGTTTTCAAAGCCAAGTCAACGTAGTATATAAAAGTAACAATAATAATAAAAACAAAATGTTATTCCTATTAGTTCTATCAGCCAAAAAAAAGTCACGTTCGATTGGGGGCTGCAATGTATTTGCTTCAAACTCACGTCGCACTCATTAAAAAAAATATTTCGCTCACAACTCAATCTACCATTTTGCACGACTTACAGACAAACAAACGAACGGAGAATCGGCTATTAATATATAGATTCTAATGGCTAATGGTTTGAAACAGTTGATAAAAGAACCGACACGTATCCTTTCGGAATCGACCAGTTTGATAGATATAATTGCTTCAAACTTAATAAACATTAAAAAGTCTTTTGTTATTCCAATGTCATATTCAGATCATGACATGGTTGGTTGCATTAGAAAGAAAAACTTCATAAAATATCAACCATAACATATTCGATGTCGTAATTATCGAAATTACAATCCTATCAACGTATCAAATGAGATCAATGAACTAGACTGGACATCATTTTACGAAATAATGGATGTCAACCGGGCTGTTGAAATTCTTAACACGGTTTTGTCACGCATCTTTAACCGACATGCACCATTCATCGACAAGAGAATTAAAGGTAGACCGTGCCCTTGGATAGACCAAGCTACAAGGGACCTAATGGATTATCGTGACCGAATGCTAAGAAAAGCCAGGAAAACGAACTTAGAGAACGATTGGAATGTCTTTAGAAATTTACGTAATTGAAAGAAAGAAACGTTCCACTGACCAAGCAGCATTACATTTATGTGATGAGATCAGAAAAAATGTAAATGATGGTAAACTAGTTGCATGTGTATTCATTGATCTAAGCCGTGCTTTTGATACCATTAACCATGCATCTCTTATTGATAAACTTTTTTCCTAAGGTATTTCCGGAAAAGAACTTGAATGGATTAAGTCTTACTTGTTTAATAGGAAACAAATCATTGACATTGATGGTGTAAGATCTAAAGAAGAACCAGTAACTTCAGGTGTTCCCCAGGGATCTATACTGGGTCCTCTAATGTTTTTGGTATTTTTTGATAGTTTTGCAGAATGTTTACACCATTCCACTGTTATCAAGTATGCTGATGACACTGTTCTGTATCTGGCAAATAGTGACATCGTTGTGCTGAATCGTTATATCAACGAAGATCTTGATTTTTTATCACAGTTTTGTTTCGAGCACGAGCTAATCTTAAATATGAAGAAAGGAAAAAGTGAATCTATGCTATTTGGAACTGCACAGAGATTGAAAAGGAAAAAGATTGATTTTAAATATCGTGATGTAACACTCCATTCAACTGAAAGATTTACGTATTTGGGGAATATACTTGATTCAACATTAACATTGAACAAAGATTTTCAAGAGAAATACCTAGAGTTAGCTAGGGAATTCTTCTGTCCTGTCTGTGAAAAACTAGTTCCTGAGAATTGTAATGCTATTTTTTGTGAAAGCTGCTCCCTGTGGTTTCATAAAAAATGCAGTCAACTAAGCATTAGTGATTTCCATTCCCTAGCTAACTCTGACCTCCCATGGTGATGCCAAACCTGTATTGCTGACATTTTCCCTTTTCAGAAGACGTATCATGACACTGCAACCGCTCCGTTTTCTACTAATGATCTCCAAGGCTTCAAATCTTTATTTTCTGACCTCAACTCTTTAAGCAAATCTAACCTTAACCCTTTTGATGACTTAACAATAAATAATCTTAACTGTAAGTACTATGATTGTGATGAATTCCAAAAGATTAAGAATAAACCTAAGTCTTTCTCTGCTCTCCATCTCAATATTGCTTCTCTTAATGCTCATTACGACGATCTCTGTGCACTTTTGGCTCAATTAAATCTCCAGTTTGGTGTAATTGCCATCACCGAAACCAGAATTAAATCCAAAACTGCCCCTCTCAATTTTGAACTTTCCAATTACTCTTTAGAACACACTCCTGCTGAGTCATTAGCTGATGGTACCCTCTTATATATTTCCAACCGGTTTTCCTATAAACCTTGCTATGATTTATCTAACTTATTATATAAACCCAAGCTTCTGGAATCAACCTTTATCGAAAGGGAAAAAGAGGCAATATTTTAATTGCCTCAATCTATCGCCATCCCTCGATGTCTATTGACGAATTTAATGATGATTTCTTAATACCTCTCCTCGAAAAAACTGGTATAGAAAATAAAACTCTCATTTTGCTTGGTGACTTCAATATTGACCTGTTGAAATCTGATATCTCTCCTTACTCTAATTTTCTTGATATTTTAGGCTCCTACTCTGTCCTTCCCTCTATTCTTCTTCCGACTCCAATAACTCCTTCTAAAACTCTCATTGATAATATTTTTATATCTACCTCTCTTCTCTTATCTATCAAATATTTATACAGGAGAGGTACACCAGTACTAAATACTGCTATCACGTAGGTCCTGCAGATAAAAATAAGATACAGAGCATATAGAATGATATAAAAATAGAAAATTATTTAGCAAAACGTGAGACGAAATTAACCTAATTGTGTCAAAATAAGCACAATGAAAATGAAAATGTGAAAATAGAAAATGTAAAAATAGATAGAAGCGAAAGTTGATTAAATAATAAAAAATTGGTAAAAAGGAGACAAAAACAAACTATTATTTATAATAAAAACTGTTAATCATAGATAAATACTTATTAAAATTTCTTTCTTGTCGAATATTTACAGGGAGTTTGTTGTATAACTTTGCCCCAGTATAGGCAAACGACTTTCTTGAGAATTCTAGTTTTATATTCGGTAACTTAAGAAGGCAGCCAGCATTTCTAGTCACTCTGTTATGATCGTTGATCGTGAAATATTGTGAAAACGTTTGACATGTCTTACCATCTAGACATTTCCTTGTCATGACACAGGCATTTCGTTTGAACAGGTTTTCAATCGATATTGATTTATCTGTTGCGATACTGTTGTACCTTCTTTCCAGCCATTTGAGGTTTTCTTGCTGTTTTTTCGTTAGTACAAGATGAAGATTACTGCAGTAACTGATAATGGGTATGACCATTGCTGTATAGATCTTTTTTGTTGCATAGTTTGGTAGAAGTGGTTTCATTTTCATCAACAGGTTCATCCTCCTTGAGGCTTTTTTGTACCGGGTGGGCCAAAAAAAATGCAACATGAATTAGGGGGCTCAATGCTAAACTTTTTAGAAAGATATAGTAACAGTTTTTGGGAGCAGTTTCATTAGTTAAAGTGGAACGTTTGTTTAAAATTTCAGTACAAAACAAGTAAGTTTCATCAAGTCATGTATTTTTTTGTATAGATAACTGAATTTCAATTGTTACATTTTGTTACAAAGCTGACGTCAAATTACAAATTTCTTTTCTAATGATGATAAGTCACGCAATCTTCTAAATTAAATTGTAAAATAAAATAAACCATTGACAAGAATGAGAATCTATAGTTCACAAAATGATCATCCGAAAATCATCTTAATACAGTTTCCTTCACTTTCAGAAACCGCGTTTAGACGCGGAACGAACTGTTTCAATGCTTTTCTGATTTCTTTTGTATCCTTTGCAACATCAGGCCAAACTTTTCGAATCTTTCTCTTTAACTCATTGATATTTTTAAACAAATTACCAAATCTGTCCTCATAGACTTTGGTCTTTATCTTGTTCCAGAAATGGTAATCCAGGGGATTACAATCAGGCGAGGCAGGTGGCCATTCTGTGTGTTTGATAAATCGTTTGTTCAATTTTTCTCTGAGAAGATCTTGAACGAGCGTTGAGCGATGTGATGGAGCACTGTCTTGGAAAAAGATCCACCATTCATGTTTCAGCAGATGTTGGATGTTAGGGAGAAGTTCTTTAGTTAAATGTTTCTTGTAAGATTGACCATTCACTTTCATACCGTTTTCATTTACGAAAAATGGTTTGGTTGCTCCCTTCCAAGAAACGCAAGCAGATACCATAATTTGGCATAAAAAGGGATGCAGAAAAGATCTCTCAAATGCACAACAAAGGAAAAGAACCCCAACAAAATACAGTAAAACTGATAGCAAGAAGAAAATAAACTAGAATAAAATGCCAACCAAGAGCCAATGCCATTCGGTGAACTTTACACGATTACGCTGCCAGGATACCATATTCATTCGATTGAGGGTATACAAAGTCCGGATATAGTTGGTCGATAACGCTTTCATGTGTGATTTTAATAAGTTTGGAGCGATCTGTAACGCGTATAGCAACACACCCATTATTAACAAAAACTCTACTGATTATGCAGCTACGTTTCAAACAGCCACATTTCCAAGCGATTCTTTGGAACGCAGGACAAAGATTCAAATTAAAAGAAAGTTTCGTATCACTCGGAAAACCAAAGTCCGATTTGTCACATGATTCTATCAACCTGAATTTTGTCAGAGCCAGCTCTGTAAACTTTCTGTTCATGAATCTAACAATAACTGTTTTATCTTTTTTCTTCGAATTCAGTCGGTGACAAGCCTGTATGTCATTCAAATCGGCATTAACATTGACAGCTGACAGGATCTCTACCACTTTGTCCTCAAGGGCTTCTTCTGTCATGGCAGCAGGAATGCCAGAGATCTCCAGATTGTTCCGACGACCATATTGATTTGTCTATATATTAATAGCCGATTCTCTGTCTGTTTGTTTGTTTGTTTGTTTGTCTGTCACGCAAAATGGTAGATTGAGTTGTGAGCGAAATTATTTCTTTTTTTGTGTGCGACGTGAGTTCGAAGCAAATACATTGCAACCCCAATCGAACGTGACTTTTTTTGGCAGATGAACTAATAGGAATAACGTTTTGTTTTTATTATTATTGTTAGTTTTATATTCCAAGGACTACGTTGACTACGTTGGCTTTGAAAACAATACATCAACTAAATACAAAGAAACTAACTGATTAAACAGTTTGGACAAAAAGCAGCAGTGGCAGAACTTGGCAGCATGTTTGCCAGTGTATCCTAACGTATCCTTGCCTGACTGTCTCAGACGGGTAAACTTTTTTTCGAGCAATCAAAATGTTTAAAAACCGATAGGTAAAAAAAGAGTATCATGAAACAAAATATTTTTTTGCTTTTCTTTTAATTTAATTTCTTTTTTTAATTGTTATGCGCTTCAGATCGAACGTTTTTTTATTCTCATTATTCATTTAGCACGTGCCTTTTTTCTCTCCTCCGGCGTGATCTTTTTAAGAAGAGAAACGATTTCCCCCTTACGTTTGATAGCACTCATGTTAGAGTGCGTAACTTTTTTAAAACAAAAGCTAATAAAAAGTTGAAGTTTTCTCTCTCTGCGTTTTGAATGTATTGTTACACTGATAAAAGATTGGTTTTACCAGAGGTTGTGACTTCGAATCTGCTTCTGGTTGAACACAAGTTGTAAGAGCCGTTTATAAGGAAATTTGACATTTATTGATACAGTGATACAGAGCAGGTGGACATAGGCGGCGAGCGACGCCGCCTTGGCGGCTAGTCAGATTTATTTCTGCTTCCATTTCAATAATTTTGTCAGAGAGATTCTTAACTTTCTCGTTCAGTCTTTTATTTTCATTCAGCAAATGCTGAATGATATTCTCTCTGACTTCATTAAGTGAGTTTCGTATTTCAAAGATGTCTGTGAGGTCTTGGAACTGTGCCTGATTTAATTTAGGAGCCATATTATAAAGACAGAATATAGTAGATAAAACAGTAGGTTTGAAAGATTAGCGGCAAGAAGGCGTACGCTTGATATTTTACATGTGAATGACCAACTTGGTTAGTATAAACAAGTGCACATCTGCACTATACGGCGTCCGCAGATGAATTGAATAAAGGGTTGTTAAACTGTTGTGAATTAGCCAGAGGAGATTTTAACTCAGATTAAAAATGTGGTTGTTTTCAATTTTTTATGAACTCTGTAGATATATAAATTCTGTCATTACGTTTGTGTTTTTAATTATTATTCATAAGGTAAATGTGTTCTTGAAGTTCCTTTTAGTTCGTTTTGCTTTCTTTCAATATCGTCATAGTATGTTTAGGTTTTTGTATGTTAATTATTAAGTTTGTGTCTTCAATTATTGTTTTTAAGTATGTCTCAAAGTTCGTTTTTGTTTGTTTGTTTGTTTGTTTGTTTGTTTGTTTGTTTGTCATAATACCATAAGGTATTTGAATCATTATGCATTCGAAATATTTTTTTCTTTTAGATAAGCAAAATAAAACATACAATAATCATAAAGAAATAAAACTCATGGTTTTAATCATGATGTTGATGGTTTTGGGAAGAACAGACTATATTATCATTTGAAAAATTTATTAATGATTGCAAACCAGTAACAAGCACAAGGGAAACAGTTGGAAGGTATTCATTTGTTTTTATTTAATATTTGCTTTGTATGTCTGGGTAAACAGATCTGTTCTAAATATTGCAATTTCTCTTTTGCGTATAAATATATATATTCTGTTATTGCTATTTGTTTGTGTTAAATCTTCTGCATGTAAAAAACATTATTTCCGTAAAAAATTATTTTAAGCGTTTCAATGATTCAAATTCTTAATCATTTTGATGTTTGGTTGTGTTTAATGTCTCCAAGGGTTAAACATTATCCCAGGATCAAATGTACAGTACTTCGATGTTATCACTTTTTAATTATTTTGATCTTTGGTTCTTTATAGGGGAAATTTATTTCATTAAGCTTTTCTGCGATTCAGCTCACATTTGATTAAAACCATTAAAAAGTATTTACCCGGGTTAAAGAATTCTGCGACACACATACTGAAAATGGGTGGTGAGCGCCGCCGCCTGGGAGGCTAGTATCTTATTATAATAATCCGCGATTGTGTGTCACACTTTTATTTTAGAGAGTGGCATATTTGTTTTTCTTTCACGGTCAAATCCTTCTTATTTTTTCCCTTTTCGTCGTAAAACCATGCAGCGGCAACAGACACTTTTTTCGATTTTCCGCGATTAGTATATGCTCCTCTGTTTTGTTATTTTTGGTTTGCGCAGTGGAAATCAGCCGAAAAACGTCTTTGGAGGAGTGCAAGCAATGCAATCTTCTTCGTTTGAAATTTGTCAACGATCATTTCGTGAGCAAGAAACTTCACGAAGAAGACATGTTTCTTTTTGTATACGAATATTTTAATTTAAATTTGATTGTTTTAGGCAGCAAATCGACGAAAGAACTGACGAAGAAACACAGGTTTGTATGCATGAAGGTATTGTTATTATTATAAAACGTTTTATTATCGGGTAGCACGTGTAAGTGAGTTAGTTGTTTGTTTACAATGAAAAATCATATTTACATATACAGAAGAAGTGCAGTGAAGTTTTTAAAAATTAGCTGCAGAAAGATCGAACGAACAAAAGGTATTATTATAAAACTTAGGTATATGTATATGTATTTGTATTTAAATGTATTTAAATGTTTGTTTACGTTTTAGTTATCAAATATCGCTATACAGAAGAAAGTGTAGTGAAGAAATGCTGAACAAAATGATGTTTATTTACACAGTAAGGAATGGTTTTAATTTAGTTTTGAAAGATTAAATACTATAGCTTTGAATAGATACTTATTATATGAGTTCTTTCGTTTAGTTTATACACTACTGGATGAAAAACGAAGACGAGAGTAATTTGTTTTGGTAACACGCGCTATTATTATTTTTATAGTTAGCAAAGAAGATTTGATTTGATTTATTTATTTACAGATCAATTAAAAATGGTCCCACAGCTATGACGGTTTTCCTTTTTCATGGCTGTGGAAGTAGGGAACGTGTTATGCTGTCAAATTGTATCTATCGACAATGTTTGATGCTTTGTCTGCATGCCTTTCTGCCAGCCATTTATGCCTTTTGTTTTGGTTTGCTTAAATATGGTTGCAGTAGTAGTAAGTATTGTAGCTGTTCTTTACTGAAATCTTTTTCTTTTAGGTCAGAAAAGAAAAAGTGTAGCTATTTATAAACGAAATTTGTAAATATATAAATGAAACACATGGTATGTTGAGAAGGTTATTTAAGAGAAGAATGGATTATGTACTTCATTGCGATTGTACTACAAAAAAGAAGCATTGCTGGGGTTTATTTTTCTTCAGTTTATATATATTTGTTTACGGCATTCATTATTTTGTGTTATGTTAATTGCTACATACATACTTGCTAGGTATATAAGTTTAGCATTATGTTTTTATTTGTTGCTTTTAATATCTTCTGGGTATTCAATTATGGTTTTGGTCAAAGTAGGGCATTTTGTTGTTTCAATTATTTTTATTAATTTGATGTTTGGTTGTGTATGCCAGGTAAGGTAGGTATTCTGTTCAGCTCCAGTGTTGAGTGAATCCGTATTGACTCACAATATCGGTTGACTTTATAGACCAAATTTTGTTTTTAATTGTTATCTTTAGGATAAACGCGTACTTGAATTTTCTTTTTGTTTTTCTTTCTTTTTGTTTTATTTTTTATTTCAATATTGTTATAGCATGATTAGGTTTTCAGTATTACAATTCGAGTATTAATTTTTTAGGTAATAATAAAAAAAGCATAAAGAAATGAAACTCATGGTTTTAATCATGACGTTGATGGTTTTGGGAAGAGCAGACTACATATCATTTCAAAAATTCATTAATGGTTGCAGTCGAGTAGTAACTTTGGAACAAAAGAAAAAGTTGGAAGGTATCAATTTGTTTTGAATTAACATTTTGTAATGTTTGGTTTCGTATGTCTGGGTAAACAGTTCTGTGTTGTATATTGCCATTTTTTTCACATTAAAGTTACTTCTCTTCTGTGTATAAATATATTATTCTGAGCCATGTTGCTATTTGTTTCTGTTTTTAATCTTCTGAATGTAAGAAATGAATTAAAAAATTAATGCCTGTAGAAACTTTTACACGAGTTAAATTTTGCAACACAACACATACTGAACATGGGTGGCGAGCGACGCCGCCTGGGATGTTTTTGAGTTGCGATTCTATCATTCATTTTTTCGTCACGGGGTACGTACACGGGAATGGTGGATTTGACCTAATGTTTTCGAAGTTAAGTTCGGTAAAAAGTTACTAGTTTGAAACTATTACCTATTTTTTCAAATGTTTCTCTTGTCACAAAATACTGTAGTATGCGTAGTAGTAATGCATGAACTGTCTATATTTCTGTAATTTAGGTGCTGCTGCTAAAGCTTCTTTTGAGAAACTAAGAAAAGACCTGAAACTCGCAAGCAGATCAGGCACCTAGCGGAAAGAAACAGAAAAGGCCCAAAAAGCATTGGACCTTTATAATTTCTTATTTTGGCTTGATAACTTTATTCACATAAGGGAGGGGCGAACAAATATCAACGAGAACATCCACAAAGAGACGTCTTCTGATGAGGAAAATGAAGTAGGCATTGAGCAAACACAAATTTCGGATGATGAATTGAATGAAGAAGAAGATCAAGAAATCGATTCGCCACCGATGTCGTTTATTGCATCTCCTCAACAAAACAGTACATTCCAGAATTCTGACACTTCTCAAAGGAAGGCTGAGGAAAGCTGTCAAGTCTCGGCAATCAAATGAAACAAAAAAGAAGCTCACAAAGAGCAAATATATGGATGATATGGAATTAAACCTCATACGCGATTTGGGAAAATCACTTAAAAATGAGCAAAAAGGGAAAGAGTTAGATGATGTTGATGTATATGTTAGATCTCTTGCTGTAGACTTGCGCAAATTATCGGAGCGTGATTATCTTATGGCTAAACACGAAATACAAAATGTTGTATTTAGATACCAAATGGGTCAGTATGGGCAGCAGGGATCATTTTCCCGTGATCCATCAAGCAACGAGTCACAACAGGGTTTCTACACCCGTTGGATGACCCATTAGCACATTATTTCTTTGTATAGAGTATATATTTTATCAAAGATATATTTAGACTGAACTGTTCCAGTCACTGTTACAAAGCCTCATACAACGTCTTATTTCAACAATCAAAAATGTAAAACAAAACTGAAACTTTAACACATGATAATAATATTAATAGGCGTAATGACTTGTTCTTCTAGTATAATTGAGTTGCCATGGTACAGCACCTTCTTCACTGTTCACGTAATCTTTAAGGGATTCTCTGACCTTTAATGCATCGACACTATGCCATGAACCTCGTACGGGATTCAAGTTGGTAAGGCCAGTATCTCCATTTGGCTTTATTGACCTCCATTCACCTTCCTTGATCTTACCATCCTTGCTTTCTGAATCTACAAACCCTTGAGGTGTATACATTGCATTATCAGTTTGTCTCAGGTAATTGTGAAGGGCTAAGCAGGCTAACGTATAGTTTTCAACGTTTTTTATCGAACCTTTAATGGGTTTATAAAGTATTCTCCATCTGATGCTTAAAATACCAAAAGCATTTTCGATAACTCTTCTGGCGCGGGAATGTCGATAGTTATTCATTCTCTTTTCTTCATCAAGAGAAATTCCAGGGTATGGTTTCATCAGCCAAGTTTTCAAGGGAAAGATTTCATCACCCACAAGAAAATATGAGAGACTGCCAGTCGCTTCATTTAGATACTTTTTCTTGGGAACATTCAATGTGTTATCGCTGAAAGCTCTTCCCATGACTGAATTGGCAAGAACACCACTATCGTTGTTGCTCCCGAATTGCCCCACGTCGAAAAGAGTGAAGCAATAGTTTGCGTCACACACTGACATTAAAACTACGCTGTAAAAACCTTTATAGTTGTAATATTGGGTGCCTGTAAACTTTGGACATTGAATTCGGATGTGTTTTCCGTCAATAGCGCCAATAAGATGTGGCATATTCCAAGTTTCTTCAAATGTTTTAGAAATTGCAAGCCAGTCTTCCTCTGAATTTGGAGCACTCAAGTACTTATCCTTTAGCTGGTCGTATATCGCCAAACATGTTTCAGAGATTATTGTTGAAATTGTAGATTTTCCGAGGCGAAAAGAGTAGCAGAGTGATTGTTGAGCATCTCCACTTGAAAGAAAGCGAATTGTTATCACAAGACGCTGCTCTGCTGATATCGATTCTCTCAAGTGTGTGTTTTTCTTTTGAATTACCGGACCAACTAATGATAACAAATTCTCAAACCGTTGAGGAGACATGCGTAAATATCTAAGATAATAATCAAACGTCAATGTAATCTGTCAATTTTTACATTTTTGCTTTCGTTTTATGAGAGGAAAAGCAGAGAAAATATATTTTTTACCTGAAAAAGTATTCCTTGTCAGAAACTTTAAGCTCTTGAAACAAGCGATGATATTCTCCAAGTTCATCCCTTTTTTTGAATATTTCTCGGACCCAAAACCGCTTCTTCTTTTTATGGTTTCTCAGCCTTCCATTTTCAAGCTGTTGTCTTCTTCTCCGAAGCAGCAGTAGCAAAAGCAACTTTTGTTTCAAAACAGTCATCCTAAATCTTCCGTCCTTGCGTAACGAGTGTGTTTGAGAAAAGAATTTGAAATATCGGCTAACAGCTTTTTATGTGAGAACGTTAATTAAAATATTCTACTACCTGCAGCCGAACTTCAGCCGAAAATCTACATCGGCTGAGAAATCATACACAATAAGCTTAGCCGACCGTTAGCCCATAGTGAGAACCAAGCTTAAAAGTGGGATGCACAAAGCGAATTAGTATAATAAGATGGAGATCCTTTGCCTGAAAAAACAATGAATATTAATATCATTTTATAGCTGAAACGAACATCATTGGGTGCCCCGATCAAGAAGGACAGTGATTGTACATATCGTCGCAATAACCTAGAGCAAATATACAAAGTTCGTGAATTTATAAGGAAGACCAAGTATTTGACTAGCTACCAAATAGAAAAACCTCATGTTAACTTGGATGGAAAGATGACCCTATCTGCTGAATTAGTAAACTACTGTGAATTAGCCATCAACAACATCAAGACATATGTATCTGCCAAGATATCTAACACAGATATGGCAATAGCACCAATACCTGTTACACAATAGGATTATGAAGATGCGAATTCCCTATTCAACTTAAAAGTAAGTGAGCTGAAACGTAAAATTTTTGAATGTTTGGAACTATTAGATGATGTTACATCCAAAATGCAAGAGAAAGTATTTGTCAAAACAGTGAAAAACAAAAAGAAAGAACTGCACGTCAAGTTTTACTATACTCTCTGTGAATTGATTGATACTGACAGTACTTTATCAGATGATAGTGACAGCGATGATAGCATTGATTCTGAGTAGCACATGAACGTTTACTAAGGGACTTACATATTTCAACAAAGTTTTGTGCCTCTTAGAAAATGATTTTGACGCTTTCTTCGTTTTTCTTCCTTTTCTTTGTGATCATTACAAGCTTCTCCTGAAATAATAACAAGAAACATCAAACCTCCTATAAAATGATTAAGAATACATTTTTATCATCTCACGCTTCTGCTGAAGATTGACCATTAACAGGTCATGAAACTTTAGCTAGATACAAAAAGATATATACTGGTTTTTTTTCTATCCTATCTTGTATATTATATAAATAATAAAGCCAAGATGAATTGTATAGATGCCATACCTTATATTATTAATATGTATACATACACATATATATAGTAAGGACGACTGACAAGAAAGCCTTACCATCACTTATTGTGAATTCTTCTTCCTCTTCTTCAGACTGGATAGTATAATTTGAGTCATCAGTGATTTTATTGGGCAATGAAGAATCCAAGGAAAAGTTTGCACCTTCATCATTGTTATTATCTTGCATGTCGTCTATGTCTCTAGCTATAATTTATACAAAAATTATGCCAACAAGAGATTGATATCCTGAAATTGACCTAGACATTGCTAATAATGTTTTCCTTTCCCCATTTAGTAACAAATAAAGGCAGAATTTAAAGCAAAAACATAGTAGAAGTTCCTATACAACCACACCAACATCTTCTATTTTGTCTTCTGAGAAACAACATCGGTAAACATTTTGGATCTCGCGGTGAATTTGTGTAGATTTTTCTTCTGCACATCTATAAAAAGACAGACCGGCGCATTTGTGCTCTACAGCGCGCACAACGGGGCCTGCAAATTTATTTGTCTACCAATCGGGAGACATCTCCGAAAGTGGAGACCAATTTTTCTCTCGATCGGGAGACATTTTCCTGATGAGGAGATTGTCTCCCGTTCGGGAACTGTGCAGTACTGTTGAATGGCTTTGAACATTATGACATAAATTACCAATATATTCTTTTGCTTTTGAAATCATTGCATTCTCCTGGAGATTAAATCTCTCTGTGTCAAAATCATCATATTTAGATACACTATCCTCAGGATAATATGCTTGAAGTGAAGAAGATGAATTTTTTGTATGTTGTTGCATGGCCATGTGCTGCCACTGTTGTTGTTGTGAAGTTGCAGGTGATGGTGGTGGTGGAGATTCCAAAATTCCAGTAGAACTTGCAGGCGACGATTCCCATATTTGTTTAAATCACCAGCCTTTCTTTTTGATAAAACGTATCGTTCTTCAAACATCGCCATCTTGAAGATAGATTTTTGAGACTCTCCCCATGCTGGCATACTCCTCCTCCTTGTTTGTTTTGATTTTTACCAAATTTTGATTGGCTAATGCAAAATTGATCGGCATTTCTAGAGCTCAAAATAAATACGCGAGTACAAGACAGATCTGCTTCTGCGCATGCTCAAATAAAATTCAGCGTGGATTTTTCTGCCCTCGAGCAAAAATGCTCTGAATGGAAAATGGCCTTTAGGTTGGAGGCTCCCAAGTATTTGACACTCATGAGTAACACAAACCCAATCATGGACCTGTGCTCTTCTGGATGACCTCCTGCAACACCGGATGTAATATCTACCCAACTTCCCTCACATGGCATGGGTTGACCCAGCGCTATGGTACATTCACTCGCGCATGGTGAATCGCCGCCAAGGGGAATTGAACCCGGATCTTTCGCATGAAATGTGAGAGTGATAACCACTATGTTACGACACTATGAAGTTTTAGAAAGTTTTAGAAGCTTTATATTTGTCTTTCAGTGTATAAAAATGATAGGAGCATTTTGAGTATATGTTTACACAGCAGTAAAGTGTGCTGGGCAGTAAATACAGTGTTGCAAATAAGGAAATTTAAGTTGGCCGGTGATTTTGCGAGCGCAGCGCAGCTGGGGGTCTGGGGGGTTGGGTGCTTTAAGCCTGCCCTCTACGAACATTTTTGCATTTAAGGTGGCCCTAGATTGGCTGAAAAAGCTAGTAATTACCTTAAGGCGAGAAATTTTCGCGGAGATTTATTTTCGCGAGGTAAAAAAAATTGCATTTCGCGGGTATTAATTTTCGCGAATGGATGCAAACAGAAAATTTCGCGGGTATTTATTTTCGCGAATCGGGAAAAAAATTAATCTTTTTTTTGTCTGCAACTTGGAAAAAGCGATAATCTTTCTAAAAGTTTAAGGAAAAATGAAACTTTACAAATGGTATGTACTTAAAAACTCAGGTGAAATCGTTGGACATTTGCCCATGGAAATCAGTAGAATAACCAAATTCATAGAAGACAGAGGGGCAAAGGTTTCACTGAAGATATGTGGAAGACATTACAGAAGAAGTCCCCTCGTTCAGGGTGGACTTGAAGTTCCTTGCGATGTTACAATAACAATGATTGGAAGTGTCGTGAACCATCTCTTGTTAAGAAAATATGAAACTTTACTCAATGAATTCTACCTTGAACCACAAGAGGAGGAAATTATCGGGACTTTCCTGACATTAAACACTAATATTGAGATAGAAGAACCAAGACCAAGAGCAGCCAAAAAGAAAGAAAGAAAAAAGAAAACAGATTCAAACTCTGTTGTGTCTAGAGATATTTGAGAAATGATTCGAAATCCTAAAAAGAAAAAGGAAGACAACGTAACTATTGTGTTTGATTGATGGAAGACTATGTATTAAAATATATTTTTGAATACCCTTTCATTGTACTACATGAATACAAGCAAAAACACACTAAAATTTGTTATTTTTAATCTTTTTTTCGCGGGTATAAATTTTCGTGAATGCGACTCCTAGAAACATTTCGCGGGTATTTAATTTTGCGAAATCGACTAAAATTCGCGAAATTCGCGAAAATTTGTACCCGCGAAAATTTCTCGCCTTAAGGTATATTTCTTTTTACATTAAAAAGCATTTACTATCAAGAGCATCAGGTTTACATGGTAAGGGTTATTGTAAAGCATTTACATTTCTCACAAATATTGGAATTGCAGAGAAGCAGATGTCAGATAAGAGGCCAACCACTCACATCTTGCCTTGGTAAAATTCAGTTTAGTTGAGTTAGAATGTTACTTTTCAAAATGACTAAAGGAAAGAAAAAATGATTATAAAGAAAGGTTCTCTTTTTAAAAAAAAAATGTCATAAACTACAGAATAAACTACTTCTTCATTTTCTTCCTCTGGTTCGCCTTCGCTTTCGCTACTTGTTTCGAATAATGATGGCAAGTGAAACTCCTTTCTTGGTGGTTTATTGGATTTTCGTTTGCGATATTTCTTTTGGGGTTTTTGATTCATTCTGCAATCTTTATCATTGTACCAATTAGAAACTGCTTTTTCACAATAATTATCAATAAAAATTTTCAATGTTGGACCAGCTACTTTAATTTGCAGAAGGGATGTCAAATTGCATTCTGAGAGACAATTTCTCCAATCAGTTTTCACAATTCTCATTTGACTGAAAAATCTTTTGAGAGATGCATTGGAGGAAGGTGTCCAAAAGCAAAGCTCTGCAATCAAGAAAACATCATTCCATCCACGCTCGTTTTTACAAGGATTGAGCAGCTTCCACATCTTAAGTGGAGAGTAGATTAAATGGTTATAATGCTTCATAGCATACGTGACAAGGTTGGTGTACTTGTCAGTGAGAGTTTCAATCATGATCTTCGGTGATATCTTTTTAAGAATCTTTGAAAAGTGATCGAAAACATTTGATAAACTTTCGATATTTTTCTCCAGCATGAGGTCAATCGTTTCGACATTGAGATTCATATTAGATATTATTCTGATATTTAAACACCCTCCATCATGAATCGTTTAAAAAATCTTTGCCAAGCATTTAAAAAACAAGACGTAGGAGGGAGACGAATATGAAGAGAAAAGAAAAAGTATAGATGTCAAAAAAACAACAAAAGAATTATACAAAAAAATTATGTATATTAAAGAAAGAAAACATGTTTATTGAATGTCATTAATACACATGATGTGTAATTTGTTCATAAATGTTGTATACAACCTTTTATAAATAAGAAATATAGGTTCATACGCAAGAAATGTCAAATGCTGAAGTAATAAAAGTTGTTAAGGCCATGATACACTATTTAATATTGGATACGATAATGATTCAGACATGCCAAATATGGAGAGTCTGAAAATAAACTATTTCTACTCTATGGCCTGATACACTATTCGATATTCGCTCCGTTCACCAAACATTCCATTCATTCACATCCGCACGTACAAAGAAAATATCCAGAAAATTCCTAGACAATGGACCCAGACAGTTGATACTTTTGATCTTATCGAGCGCGAATCAAATCATTTTGATTTTTCATACAGTATTTTTTCCTTCTTCAATATCGAATTGAATATTTTTTTGCATGATACACTTATTCAATAAACAGGTTGTCTCTTTCACTTTCTAAATATGCTCTGTCTGAATATTATCATAGTAAATAGAAAAGAAACTGTTAAAAACAGCGGTAACATCAAAGACGGGTCTTTTGAAAGCGTTCTCGATGTTGAACAATAATCTCTTTTCTATTTACTATGATATTATCGTATACCACATCGAATAGTGTATCATGGTCTTTATGGTTTAAATCTTTAATATTTTAACCAGACAAGGTACAAAACTAGGCTGTGGTTGACCGGTGAAAAAAACATAATGAACGGTAATTACCGATCACCGGCCGTCTTTTGCAGCGGTGAAATACAGTGTTTGAAAATGGTTCTACAGATGTGAATATTTTCATTTGTTAAAAATTCTTTATCTATAATCAATACTAAATGTTTTTCTGGTTTATGAAATTTAAATTTTTAGAAAATTTGTTGTTTGTGTGTCCAGTTTTTACCCCACAGTTTGGGGCAAAAATCGGACGTACAGTTTTTACCCCAAATAGGCATTAAAGTACAATAGGGTAAAAGCCGGACAGGGAAAAATTAGCAGGAGACTCTTTATTGCCTTTTTCTTGATAATACTGAACTTGTTATAGGAATCTAAGGTTTTTTGAGATAGTTAAAATATGTACATAGTTCCAGAGCATAAAGTAGGGTAAAAAATGACCAATAGCCAGTTATGATGGAAATTCAAAATGCTTACGCCGAGGTGAATTTTTGTTTGGAAATAAAAGCTGGATTATCTTTTTCATTGGCAATATTGCAACCCTTTCATGTCCACTTGTTGATCATGTTGAATATTTACAGATAAAAACGTTTTAGGTCTATAAAAATAAAAATAATGATCATTTATCAACAGAAAGTTTCTTTTGTACTGTCCCTTGCAATCGAGAGCCTTTATAAGTTGGAATGTTTTAAAAGCTAGTGGATATTGCAGCACATTCCACTTTACTGCACATACAAATGTTGCGTCTAGAGGACCACATATCACGTCGTAGATGGGATATTTTTCAGCATCTTGGCCTAGATGGTGTGGTATTTCATCCAATATGATTGAGGTAGACCTAGTTGCCTGCTTGAATACCTGGATGCTCAACATATCTGATGGACTATCATTGTCAAAAAGGAACTTTTTGACAGCCTCCAACAAAGAAGTGTGGCTTCTGTTTTGCGTCATGGTTGATTATGCCAAAATATTTTCCTACTATGTCAGATCTTTCGACAGGTGGGTTCAGGTTGTCTCAAAGTAGATGTTTAAACCCTTCTGACTCAGTTGGTAGCGGAAATGATTTCTTTGGTGTGAAATCCTCTTTTAAAAAGTCGTACTCGCCTTTATCATTTAAATATTGCTCTCCTCATCAGAATCCAAAAAGCTAGGGATATAGGGAAGCAATTCATTCTCTTTATCTTCTTCGTCGTTCTTCTTAGCCTTTCCTTTTCCTTTTGCAGCAACAGTTTCTTTTTCCGCTTATTTGGCTTTCGTGTTTGTTGGTGCCTTCTCTTGGAACTTGTTGTTACTAGGTGATGGCGTGTTGAATGGAGGTAAGGTTGATTTTATTCGTTCCATTGCTTGGGGATTATCTTCAAGAATGAAAAAGCTTATGATTCTTCCTTTTCTACCATCAATCTCCAATACAACATCTGATGCTGTATCAGCATCTTTGGAAGAAGATGTGTTTTCAGCCCCAGCTTCCTCGTCAGCTTTTCGCCTGTCCTCAGTGCGACACTCGTCAATCATTTAAGTGAGCTGTAATCTCTTGTTTTTCCTCTGCAACGCATTTGTCATAATGGTTTTTAAGATTTATACTGAATCTGTTCATCGGATACTGTGTTCTATCGGCAGGATAAATCCCACAGGTTTTGAAACCTTTTTTGACATTTGATTCTGAAAACTCTTTTCCCACACTGCGTTATCATGTGTTGCAAATGCTGCTTTCGTTAAACAGGATCGAGTGCAGCGTAGCCGTTGAAAGAGGATGTCGGACCAATATTGAGGGATGTTTAGGGATCAAAAAACTGACTCATCAAGGGGTTGAAGAACGTTGGTGTATGCCGTGGCAGTTTGATAATGTTAAGACCTTGACTTCGAGCATACTTAAGAGTGCCATACCATATATGTGATAGATGCCCGTTGTATATGTAAGGAGTCATTTTTTCTAAATAACTGTTTCCGTCAAATGAACGTGTGTCTTTTTCCCATTCTTCGAACCACTTGTAAAATATATCTGGTATTGTCAATCCAGATTCGTTTGCATAGATCTAGGGATAATCCTGGTCAGGTCTATCTCTCAGTACCAGCTCTATCGTATCTACTAGGTCTGCGATCTCTTTGTTGCTTAACACCTGAATGAAATTTCAAAATTTGAGTAGCAATAATATATTTGTCCTAGAGCTTTAAAGTACCCAATCAAAATTATATGAAGTAGTACATTCTTACCGGTTTACGTCCTCGAACAGCAACGGTTTTTTTAATGTGATCGTTGCGAGCATTTTTCATCTTTCTGTCCAATGTTTTTTGATTTTATAAGGTATTTTCTAGGCATTTTTAGTTATTTATACTGAAAAATGAACAAAATTGATAAATAAGAAAGCACCATAAAGAGTCGTTATTACTTCCCTACCACAAACATGATTGAATTGTCCGATTGAATAATCTGCCAATAATTTGGCTTAATATAAAACTAACAGAAGAAAGAATGTTCCAGCTAAATAGCAGTTGTAATCTATTGTGTTCCCCTTCAGTGTTTTCTTATTTCTACAGTCGAATATCTATAATCTGATCCTCCATCATAATTAGAACTTTCTCTAATACGAACAAATTTTGTTTGGAACATCTTTGTCTGGTTTTTACCCCAAGTGAATAAAAAGCGATTGGATGAATTACCGTAAAAAACGGGTTACATCCATAAAAAAATGTACTAATTTTAATCGATTAGACCGTCTAATTCCTTCAATCCAATGTCAAGTACATCTGACGGATTAGGAAAACATTCTCATATTATTTTAACAACACACGAAGGAATGACGACTTGTGCTCCTTTCCCCAAAGATTCATAATAATGCGACCAAGCGGTATAATTTTGGTATGCTGTAAATTGATAATTTCTAAAAAGAACAAACTACACGATAGATAATTCTTTCTGTGTTATTTAAAAATTTAAAAATTATAAAACAACTCCAGTAATGTAAACCAGGTTTAACAAAAAAATCTTTGAAGCATAGAAAACACTTTACTGAAAACAAAGAAATTAATATGTGAAATTATAAAATATAAACACTTGTATAAGGAGGTTTGATGAGAAATTGAGAAAAATTAATTATGAGAAAAAAATTTAAGGAGCAATGATATCACCCAGGATATCGTAAGTTTTCCAACAGTCGGATATTATGGTGGTTCCAGGTAAAATATATTGTTGTATTATCGGAAGTAATGTGTCGCGATCTCTTTTATCGACAGGAACCATAAAGTTTCTTCGTGAATCTTGTTCAATGCCGCCAAATACCCATTGCCCTTCCACTCTGTGTCCTGAAAAAAGAAATTTTTACATGTAATATTGACAACGACAACAACAACAACAAAAAAAAGATTGAGAATTGAGGATAGAGGACAAATTGTTTACCTCTATGGTACTTTCTTTTTCCAAATTTAGATTCATCAATTTGCACTGTTATACCTTCACCCCCAATCGGTGAGTTTTTACTCATCATGATGTCATCGCAAACCTCTCTACAGAAGTTATCCCAGTCAACGGCAGTTTTCGATGAAATCCCCATTTCACGAACAATTTGATTTTGATCTATACCTGAAACATCAACAGTTAGCTTTTTTTAAAAAGATTAGATTTGCTTTTTATATACCGAAGCAAACTTATTCCTGTCACTTAACTAGTGAAAAAGCGACAATTTAAGGAAATATAGCTTAAAAGTCTCTATGTGTGCGGCAGTTAAATGTTTCCAATCTGTAAGTTGATTAACCATTGGCACAGCTATTATTAAAATAATCTAATGAATATTGAGCATTCAATTGACTTTGCAAGTAAAATATAGATGTAATAATTTTTACCTGTTGTCCACCAATATGTTAGTTCTAAGAGTTCTTCTATTGTGAGATTACTGCTTTCAAACCAAGAATTTTTCCTTATGGAGTCATCTTTATCTTGGCCATTTCTTCTACATCTCCACTTTTTTCCATCTGAAGAATAATTTGACGAATCTTTTAATTCCATTGGTAACGAACAATCTGGACATTTTCGTGACGATGCAAGTATTTTGTTATGAAAGCACCACTGTAATGCTGTTTCCTTATTAGGGATTACGGTTGTTATCAAGGACCGAAAAGTTGTATGTGAATTGGTTTGTGTCTTCGTTTGTAACTGCTCATTGACTCTCCAATTTGGGGCTCCTTGTCAACGAGATTTGTTTTGGATAAAATGTTTGCTTCTCCGGCTTGGGTACCTCGAGATCTCATTCTTTTCATGTTTTTTGTTTAAATTTTCAATAATCTAAAGAAGAATAAATGGATTTGTTATGTGGTGTGTACGCATCGTGACCTTTTGGAAGAATAGTGTCAGAGATAATTTACTGGACTGTGGCATGATTTGAAGCACTTGTTACTACTACGACTTATAACTCTTTGTAATTATGACATCACATTTTACAATATATAAACTTCAATATAAATGTCTAAGACAATAGGATATTATCAAATACTTGTGAATCACTTAATTCAAAAATCTTGAGGTTATAAACTCCCCGTTTATCGAATTAATCGCTAGTTCTGTCATTTAACAAAATTAAAAACCTATGGTTTGGTACAACAATATTATGAAATATTTTTCACTTTGATTTACACTTTCCTAAATTGTATAGGTAAAAGATATCAATATTTTCAAGAATTACGCCCTTTTCTTCTAGGGCATTTTTTAAATTTTCAGTTATTAATTTAGGAACTTTTGATTTTCGCTTGTGTTGATATTCCATGTTATCGATATGGTGGAAATCTGCCGGCAACTGACGAGATTTTACGAATACAGTTGTTTTCGCGTGATTCCCAGGTACAGTCAAAGAATAAATTTCTCCCGAATTTAGGGATGTTAACAGCTCGATTTTTTTTACAAATTCACTTTTGGTCGCGCTTCTTAGTTTACGAGGAAAAAATTTTTTGAAAAGGCGGTAAGTGACCACTGGTCATGCAGCATCATGATGGATGTTGTAATTTCATCCATGGTTGGCTGTGGTTTTGTCTTAGCACCTCCTTCACTGACAATTTCTTGAACGAACTGAAAGTAGATAAAAATTGTCATCATTAAAGTTGATTTTAGCAAAATGAATTGCATTTAACGGATCGTGATAGATTAATTGACCCCGTTATCGCTCATCGGCACTTACAGAAAGAAAAATAAATAAATAGAATATTCACTTACAGTACTAAACAATTCCTTTTGTTGAAAATTTCTACTGGTATTTCCTCTTGAATTAGGTTGATTTCTTCGCCTTTTGCTTTCAAAAATAAGAATTCCAAAAGATGGATACAGCAATTTTGGGAACTAATTCTGCCTTTTTTGATTTTGGTGTTGGCAAACCTTGTTGCATAGCGTCGTTTAGTTCTCGTATAAAATTCGATTCCATCATATTGAAAGCACTACAAAAAAACAAATATGTGTCAGTCTTCCACAAAAATTTCCGCACCTCTAAAACTGTGCTGGTAAAGTAATATACTAATAAAAGATTACTTACTCCATTGCTTCGTCTGAGAAGTAAAACTCCATGGGGTTATGTTGGTCAATTTTAAAAAGGGAGTTGTAGATTGATAGTACTTCTTCGACTCCAATTGAACGCAATTTTGTCACAGCATTATGTTGTTCCCAGGGCACGTAAAGATACTGGTACGATCAATGAGGCCATTCCCTTGATCCATGCATGATATTATGTTTGCCATGCTCTTTACTTGTGTTGCACCTTAAAAAGAATTTTTAGATTAATAG
The DNA here is from genome assembly GCA_027922465.2 of Turritopsis dohrnii. NCBI lineage: Eukaryota > Metazoa > Cnidaria > Hydrozoa > Anthoathecata > Oceaniidae > Turritopsis > Turritopsis dohrnii. The sequence continues at coordinate 453,767 of BQMF02000122.1, read as the reverse complement.
AGTAATGAATAGATTGATTCAGGGACCTTTAAAAATTGATTTATCAAAAATTTGATCATATAAAGTTAAAAAATTTGTAAGTTAGGATAAAAGTTCTGATGAAATAACGAAATATCTCCTGGAGTTTCGTTTTCGTTGGGGTTACATTTATCCGGACATACTGTATTCAAAAAAGTATTACTGTACCTAAAATACAAAAACTGCAGTCTTCTGGCAGTGTCCGTCTGTTCTCTGTCGCAAAGTTTACCTCACACTTTTCCCCTGAAAATAGTTTGCACAGCAATTGACCATCTCCAATTGCATTCTCATCGTCGTTTTTCAACATCCTATTTAAGTACTCTGATATCTCAGGATTTGCTAAGAAGCATGTCTTTGTTTTTGATATTAGTTTCGTCAAACCAGAGCTTGTAGAATTACTAATGATATGTAAACCGTCGACAGTGTCAAGCAGACTGATAACGGCGTCTTTAAATGCAGGTGATTTTCCAGTACTTGGTGGACCAACAAATATCGCAAACTAGTTCAAACCTAATTTGTGTTCACCCCTCAAACAAATTTTGATCCTTTTTTGCGACGCTATGTAACAGATGGTGTTATAATCGACAAAGCATAGTATCCTTCATTAGTGCCGCTTGAAGTAGCTTTTGATTTTATAAATTCATATAAACTTGCCGAAAAAACTTTTGACAAGTCTATGTCATGCCCCGTCAAATGTTTATGTAATAACAACCAGGTTTCTTCTGACTGCTGCTTAATAATTTTCCTTGACATGACTGAAATCGATTCGGATACCTTTTTTCGATTTTCGATGTGAGACCTGCACTCCTTTCTGATACTGTGCTGTATGTAAATAATAATTGTATAGATTTTTTCAGTTAACGTTTTCTTTTTCACCAAGTTAGCTTTTGCAGGAAAGTAAGAAAAATTGCCTTTAACTGAGTTTTAGTTTGACGTCAGACATAGATGTAAAATTTACAATATAATGGTATCTTTAACAGTGTGTAATGAACATAGAAAGTGTTGCTGATGTTGGTAGCAGCTGGTAGCAATGGCTTGATTTTTTTTCTACGTAGCCACGTAGCCAGTGTTTTAAGACCTTCTATAAGTATGGGTGGAATTGTAAAGTTTAAATTTAATTATGATACAAATATCTTACTTATTATGAATGACATCAAATTTGTTGAAATTGTTCTTTCTACGATGATGCAGAACATATGATGTTTCAAGACTCTGTTCAAACACAATGTTTTGAATTCTTCATGCTGTGTTATGCAGTCCTTATTATCTAACTTCGTACTCAGCCAATTATCAAATTCCTTGCAGGATTTACATTCGCGAAGAGTTGACAGTATTGCACAGTGGCTTTTTACACTTGCACCAGTGTAGATTTTTCATTCTGCTAGAATTAAGTTCATTATCCTCATCCGCATCACTCATATCACTCAATATTAGAATTTTTTTCATTCCCTGCTCAGTATACTCTGGTTCATGAGTATATGTAGTGGTAACAACCGTTATAGAATGAACTAGTATCCCGTGTAAAAAATTTTTACGGGTTTTAATTCTGAAAGTGACGTCTCAAACCTGGTGTCGAAAAATTAAATCACATCATGATGAACTCCCACATGACTTCCTCCCTCATAGTTGTTTTCCTGCTGAGTATGATCTGCAATCTTTTAAATCCAAGGTTAACTGCCACCTTGCTCTGCCTTTATTACTCTTTTCTCATCCCTCTCATCAGTCTTTATAACTGTTCTTCCTGCCATCTTGTAGCTTTCTGCCTAGTAGTGGCTTCGGCCTTGCAGGAAGGAACTCATTTAAAAAAAAAAAAGAAAGAAAGGGTATCAGTGCAGTAAGTACTTTAACATTAATTATAGGAGCGCAGAACAGTCGTTTTACTTGGAAGATCTTAAACCCATCAAAAATAAAAACACGCGCTGTGTGTGGCTTTTTTCACTCTGTAAAATATATTGCATCGATTGAAGATGCAATGCAATGGTTCCCCGTGATGAAAAATCTAACGTCAACCCATGTTCAGCATGCGTCCAGTTCACAAAAACTAAAATGAAGAATTGGCAATGATAAGTTTGCCCATGTTGTAGAGTATTGAATATAACTGGTAATAATTTTTACCAGTTTTAGTCAATGTGAGTTGAACCGAGAGAGAGGATTAGTCAATTAAATATTTACCAACTATTTACCTAATCATAATGAAAATTTTTACCCTGGAGACGCGAATTATAAACAAACATCGCAACACTTAAAATGCCCTACTATTGACCGAAAACTATTTTTTTGATAAACAGAAAATGCAAAGTAACTCCTACGTAAAACAAATCATAATAAAACTAATGCAAACCTATAGACCAAAGAATCCAACATCCCACTATTATAATAATGCGTATAAATGCATATGTGTATCACTGGAACTGAACCGAATAAAGGTTTCGAATACTTATTTTTTACCCTGGAGACGTGAAACAAACATTGCAACACTTAAAATGCCCTACTTCAGACCAAAATCATGTTTTTACATGCAGAAGATTTAATGCAGAAACAAATGGCAATATAACAAAGAAGTATATATATATTGTATACACAGAATAGAAGTAACTTTAGTGTAAAAAAAGCAATATATAATACAGAACACAAAAGCAAACATTGAATAAATGTGAATTGAAAACAAATCGATACCTTGCAACTGTGTTTCTTTCGTGTTGTTACATTTTTCATTGGACAGAATTTTTGAAATTGATAATCTGTTCTTCACCAACCATCAACATCATGATTTAAACCATGAGTTTCATTTCTTTATGGTTATTGTATTTTTTATTTTGCTTATCTAAAAGAATAAAGATTTCGAATGCATAATGATTCAAATACCTAACCGTATTATGAGAAACAAACAAACAAACAATAAAAAAGGAACTTCGAGAACATATATTAAACTTAAAAATAATAATTAAAGACACAAACTTAATAAGAGAATTTGTATAGCTAAAGATATTTTAACAAATGAAAACATTCAAAAAGTATACAAAAAACTTAATCATACAATGACGATATCGAAAGAAAAACAAAACAAACTAAAAGAAACCTTGAGAAAGCATTAACCTTAAAAAACACAACCGTAATGACAGAACATTGACATCTGTGGAACCATTTTTAAACTCAGTGAAAAACTCCTCTGGCTAATTCACAACACTTATTCTTTACTCATCCAGCATACTAACTGTCTTCTTAGTAAATAGATCTATATTATTTTAACTTTGGTTTCACTTCAAACAAAAGATGATTATATATACCTTTCAATAATCAATTCACATCATCATCATCACAACATTTTCTGCTCTTCTGCTGCAGCCATTTTTAAACACTTGACTCTTTACTTTCTATATTTCATACCTGTAAACAAATAACTAAATAAAGTATTTACTTTTTAGCACACTTTCCTACTGCAAACATGTACTAAATACCTCTGTAAACGTTCTTTACTTTCCAGTAAGTTTCTACTGTACATTCACAGAAATATGCTTTCTCCCACTCAATCTCGCCAGCATTTTGTGCTGAAAAACATAAAACAGACTTCTTGTTTGCCAACACTGGTTCTGACTTGATATTGGTCCAGTATTGATCGAAGATTAAAGGTTTTTTTAATAAGAAATCCAGTCTTGCTTCGTGCTCAACCACATTCACCTTCGTCTGCTTCTGTCTCTAGACTAACGGATTTACTAACAGATTCCGCTGCCATCGATTTTTTCGGCAGCCAATCAAAATGGCGAAAAAAAATTCTTGCGTTTTGATTGGCTTAAAGAAAACTGACGTTAGATCCTCCGTAATCGTGAATGTGTCTTGCGTGGTCGAACGGCCGCTATATGACCACGATTAAGAAGATTTTGACTGTTAAAAAAACAAAAACAAACACTCTCTAAGTTAAATGTGTTGCACACGATTGCGGATTATTATAAGTAGATAAACCAAAGAATCTGAAGATTGTGATAAACCCTCACCAATGATGTATATATTTCACTAGATGTCTAACTCCCGTAAAAACACTATCAAAAGAGTGAGGCTGAAAATAAAATTGGCATCCATTATAAATTGTGGCAAAAAATGTAAACAGTGTGCAGTGTAATGGGCGAAAAAGTGAAAGAAATAGCAATAACATAAGTTATGATCTTATATTTTTATTTGCTTTGATGAAAAAATAGTTATTGAATTTAATAGGAACTATGATTATAAAAACAAAAGGCGATAAGTTTGTTAATGATGCAGTTGTCGTTATTTTCATGTCTATATTATATCTACGTTTGAAAATATAATGAACACAGTATCTTTTTTTAGATTTGGCTTTTCAATATCTTTTGTAGGTTCATTCTAGAAGAAACTGATGTGTATATAAATGTTTTTGGCTAACTTCAGCATATGGCATGTTAGGCATAAAAATAATCTCATCTTCAAAATCAAAATTGCATTTTTATTGATGACAAATCTATATACTAAGTACGAGTGTGCATCCGCTTTTTTCACGCGTTCACTCTCTAAAATTTCGGGTCGTTTTTGTGACCATTTATTCATAAAAGTGTGCCAGACCACAGTTAATATTTTTCTACGATTAGTATAAGGAAAGATACCTTTACATTGCATTTTGATCGTTTCAAATGATTCAAATGTTCGCGACATCAAGAAACAATAGACAACAACGAAAGTTTATTAAGATTTATCATGTTTTTAAGGTAAGTACGCTTTAGAACTTTTTTGTTTGTTTGTTTTATATTTCTTATAGTATTAATAGGGTTTCTGCGAAAATTGATTCTGAATGCCTAGAGTCAATTCTCTTGGGTGATGCAAACATCAACTATGCAGTTAAATCGGCTAACAAAGATTTTAAAACAATGTGTCTGAGCAAAGGTTATACTCAACTCGTTAATGAACCAACTAGAATAACTGAGGATACATCGTCTATCATAGACACAATAGCCACAACACATCATGAGGTAATAAAAGAGACAAAAGTATTTTCCACATCAATTGCAGATCACGAAATGGTAGGCTGTGCACGTAAACGTAATCACTTAAGATTTCCAGCTAAAACAATTCGAGTCCGTGATTATTCAAACTATGACCCTACTGAATTAAATAGCGACCTATCGCTTGTCCACTGGCACGGTGTCTACAATGCAACAAGTGTGAATGAAGCTATTACCTCCTTCAATTCAACCGTCACTGAATCTTTTACAAAACACGCGCCTTTCATTAGCAAACGAGTAAAAGGAAGGTCGTGCCCTTAGCTGAACAAAGATATTAAAGCGGAAATGAATACTCGAGACAAGGCATTACGCAAGGCACGTCACTCAAAGGAAGAAAATGACTGGCGAATTTATAAATTATTATGAAATCACTGTGACAATCTTTTAAGATACGCAAAAAGCAAATATAACACAACTCTCCTAAACGAGAACCATGAAAATCCAAGACGTTTCTGGAGCACCATCAAAAAGATATTTCCCACAAAGAACGCTGCAAACATTTCATCCTCTAACTGCAACAGATTTGAACTTCCAACTCGTTTTTCAAACTACTACTATAACGCTATAGCCACTCTAAAGTCTAAACTTATTCTATGTCGTGATTTTATTTGGCAATCACCAAGATTCATTTTACCAAGAACTCTAAAACGATTCCGATTTGAAAAAGTCTCAGAAAATTTCGTTCTGAATCAGCTCAGACAACTAAAGCGTAACAAGTCGCCTGGTTTGGATGATCTGCCTGCAAATCTCTTGAAGGATTGTGCAGCAACTATCTACAAACCATTGACACACATAATCAATATGTCACTATCACACAGTGAAGTACCATCATCGTGGAAAAAAACTAAGGTAACGCCCATTTTCAAGTCTGGTGACACAAACAACCCTGAAAACTTCCGACCGATTTCCATCCTACCAATACTGTCAAAGATTCTCGAAAAAACGGTTCATTCCCAGCTCATGAACAATCTCGAGTCTGAGAATCTTTTATCCGAATACCAATTCGGTTTTCGAAGGAAAAGATCAACCGAGCTTGCAAATACTTGGGAAACGTGGTCGATAAATCTTTAACTTTAAATAGCGATTTTCACAAGAAGTACCGCAAAGCCTCCAGCAGAGTGCAACTCTTACAGAAACTCCGCCCTTATCTTACTGTACAAGCTGCACTACAGATATATAATGCTATGGTTGTGCCACTTCTCACATATTGAAGGATAATTAATCTCAATAAAAGCACCACACAAAACGGGAAACTAACCTCCATTGAACGAAGAGCGGCCCGTATTATTGGCATTAAGCGCGTCCCATCGATTAAGAATCAAACTACAAAAAGAGCTATGGTTTTGGTTAGAAGCTGCTTAAACGAAACACTAGTCGACAGCTTTAACGACTGTTTCAAACTAAGCAATCATGGTAGAAACACTAGAAATAGTAACGTCCTGGTGAAATTGCCTGTCGTGAAATTAGAAATCGCAAGAAATTCATTTTACTATTTTAGAGCTTACATCTATTATACTCTACCTTTAGATATAAGGAGAGAAGAATCTTTTTTCCTTTTTAAGAAGAAGTTAGAAGAATTTTATGGATCTGCTTAAGTATTGACTTTATGAATCTGTTCATTGCATTTGTGACGGTCACATTTCACAATTCAGCCACATCCTTACAGTCTTTTTTCCAACTTTCTCTTTTTAAATATTTTTAGATTTTACTTATTTACTCTTGTACAGGACACAAGTTAATAGCAGTATATTTTAATACTGAAATGTATATCCTGTCTAAAAATTCATGAATAATAATAATAATAATATAATTCACATTTTGACACTTTTACGACTTTCGCGTTTGGCTTTTATTTACATTGGGGTTTGGATTCCATAAACAGTTACAGCAATTTTAATCTTTTTGTTGTTTACCTGTGCGCACAATTTATTTTTACTACTGCATATATCGTATTGTGAAAGATTTATTATGAATATTTTGATGTGAAAAGTTTTTCTGTTCATAACTCCAGTGTTGAACTAAAATGCTTTAACCGGAATACTTAGAAATTTTTAATTAAAAGTGTGAAGAGTGTTTTTTTCTGTATTGTATTTTCTACACAGCGCGTATTTTTATTTTTGATGGGTTTTGACTTTTCTGTTCTGCGCTCCAGTGTTGATTGCATACCTCAAAAATATTTGATCTAGATGGCGTCTGTTTAAGTGAATCATTAAATCATGGCGTTGCCTCTTCAATTAGATATGAAGTTATTTGGAAAATATCTCTAGAACTTCGAAGAAAATAACTGACATTGATGAAGGGGTGAAAAACCAGAGCTTTTACGTCACTAAAATGTTTGATCGACGATATCTCGATAGGGTTTGGTTGTCGCTTAATGATCCTGTACATGTTTCGGTATATTTTTTAGAGTTCAGCAATACAGTTAGAACTTTCAAGTTTGATTTCTCTAATTTTATGGATCAAATTTTATGGTACCTGCACCTTCTGTTTCTTTTTCTTAAGGTTAGGGTTTAGGGAATTACAGAGAGTTTACAGAACTTACAACACTGATGCACTTTCTGTTCAATTTTTCGTCACCATTTTTTGAGACGTCATTTTCAGAATTAAAACCTGTAAAATTGTTTTACGCGGGACACTAGTCTGATACTAATTGCCAAAATGTGCCCCTGTTCCATCACATGTGATGCTGTGACCATACCAGATTACTGATTACTAATTTATAAACCTCTTTTGCAAGTGAATAATAAATTATGATGCTGGTTTACAAAACCAAAATTTACAAAACCCTTGGATGCATATTTCTTGTGGTTCACTATGACCTTGTTGTGATTAGCCCAACACACATAATTAAATCTGACAATCTATTTTAGCAATATTGATGCTTTAGTTCCCGGTATCGATTTGCAGAATCAAAAGATATGGAAACAACAAACCAAGATTGGTCGTAATTTTGTCAATATATTGGTTGTTTGTTGGCAACTATGTTAAGAAGATTGAAACAATTCCCAATGAGAAGCTGCTGTGTTGAAATATTAACATAAATGCATGTGATGAAATTTTCCATGTGTCCACCTGAGAAGAGCCATATCCTGATAGAATATTTTATGCGTGATTTGTTTTGATTTGGAAATTTTGCAAGTACCAATTTGTTTATTTAATTTGAGTTTTGTCTATCATTTTACTCAGCTTACCTAGTCATGGTTTTCTCATCCCATGCTAATCTTGTTTTTCTACCCCTGGCCACAGTTTGGTTTATATGATTATTTGATATACTAGCCGCCCAGGCGGCGTCGCTCGCCACCCATGTTCAGCAAGCGTCCAGTTCACGAAAAATTAAATTAAGGAATTGGCTCCAAAAACTGATAAAAAATGTATGGGATGGTTTTAACTCGGGTAAAAATTTTGTATGGGTTTTAATTTCGAAAATGTTGACTATAAGGGTGAGCAAAAAATGTCATAGAATGTTCAGCAGAAACATAAATTCTCATGAAAAAGTGTTGACAATACTGCAAAGATAGCATAAACAAATGAATAAATAAACCAAATAAAGGTTATCTTTAATCAATTTTGCAAAAGTGTATATCGACTTCGTTAACCGTCTTCCAATGCGTTTTTTGGTTTAGTCCATTTATTCTTGGAAATAATAATTCTCGGTGAATAGCGAGTGCATTGCATCTACGTACGCATGCAGTTGGAATTATCGGATCTTCCGAAAAGTGAATTTTTAAAAATTGATGACATATCATTCGTAAGAGAAACCAAAGAATCTAAAAAAATAAATAAATAAATTTAAGGTTAAATTTAAAATCGGAAATGTGCAGCGGACAATATATCTTCGAACTAAACTTTCATTCACAATTACCTGGACAATGCTATCTAGACTATAGTAGATACGGTTATCCATAGGATACTGTCAAAAAAGGTTTTTCCCATGAACTACTAACACCAAGTTGACCTCAATACTATACTATAAATCTAAAGAATCTGAAAAAATATAAGTTAAAGATAATGAATTAAGTTAATCAATTTTGTTAGTTAGGAAAGAAGATGTGATTTATTTATTTACAGTGCGCTTTGTTATTAATAAACAGCTCTCAATTGTTCTATATTTCTGCTGACATCAGCATATTCCATTCATTATCTTTAACACACAGACAAAAAGCTCTTTATCCTCAAACTAAATGTACTAACTTTTAGGAATAGTAATCTCTCAAACTGACAAAGAAGTTTTCTCTTAATGTCATTTCACAAAACATAGTGCAATAAAGATCAAAGGAAGTATGTAACAACTTTTATTCCAACTCTACCTAAACTCTCATTTAGAAAACAACAGACTTCTTATAGAATAATATTTGTTAGTGATTTGTAACGACTAAATAAAGATTAACAGAATGATATAACAACATATTTTCAAACTAAATAAACTACAAAATAACTAAGATAAACTATAAATAAACTAAAATAAACTGAAATAAACTATGGTATGGAATTACCATACACTCAACCGCAAATGACTGACTAAACACAAATTAGAAATGAAATTCAAAAAACAATTTGCAAGCTTATGTAAGTGGGCGCTAATCAGCCATTTACGGTCTGAATTTATTTGTTGGTTCAGTTCATTTGATTTTTTAATGATAATTTTAATGAAAACTGAACCTGAGTGTATGATAACTCCATACCGTATAAGGAGCCAGCCCTCACTGAAAGACAGTGAGGACTGCCCCCTTATACTTCATCTCATAATGTTTTTGATTAAAAAATTTTTTTTGTTTTTTTTTTTTTGTAGGGGGACGTAACCTTCCCGGTCACGCCCCCCATTTTTTTTCCATATTTGGAAAGCCCTCTTGGACTTGGAGCCAGGATGGGCCTTCCTGTAATTTGCGAAGTCTTGTCGTGTCACTATAATAAAAAGATAGAAAGTTAAGCATCAGTTAAGAAAACCCAAATAGTATGGTTTACATGAAAAACTTCACAACTCACAACGTGTCGTCTCTTGTGATTCTAAACAGGAAGGCAAAATTAAAATAATATTAAAAATTGTGAACACCATTAAGTCCATTTAAAGAGCCAACATGTATTATTGAAAATAAACACTTACTCTCGGCATTTGTTTGGACTAACTGCCCTATAACATAAAAGACAAACAGTGTAAATACTTCATCTATTGAAGTGCATTCTACATGTTAAGAAGGAAAATATCAAACCACCACCATTCGTGTCATTCTCTGTTTCTATGAATGAAATAAAATGAAATTACAAAAGATTGACAGTGATATTCAAAAGCAGCAAAAAGAAAATAAGAATTTACCTTCTCCAATTAATTTCTGTTCTTCTGAAATGGTAGGAAAAGTTTTAATAATCTCATTACATTAATGGTATTCTGAAGGAAGTAATCTGGTCTTTTGAAAGATTAAGTCCTTTTACCTTCCTTTGATATATCACCAACTAAAATATAAAAGAAAGTAGTTCTAAATAGACACCCATTTCTTTTTAGTATAAATTAACAGTTTCATTTGATAACTTACCATCATGTTCTTCCCCGTCAACTTCAACTAAAATATGAAAGGCATACATAAGTATTTAAACTGCATTAATCTTTCATTAATTATAATGAAAAGAACAAAATACTTACTGTTTTCTACTAATGATTTTTCGGTAACTAAAATAAGAGTGACAAAGTCATTTTTTATTCTAATTTAAAAATAAAAAAAGCAGACACATTATTACCTTTTGGTGCTGAACAGGCAGCCATTTTTACTCAATATACTCTATAATTATTTTTATACACTAAAAGAAAAATAATACTAAGAATTACACTTTTCAAAGACAACAGGATGAATGCTCTGACTTTTGGTTCATGGTTTGTGCATGCAAGGACTATCTCATAGTAGACTCTAAAAAACCAAAATAAGATGATATCGGTTTCCGATGAATTGATAAAACGCATGCACAACCCATGGTAACAGAGTACACGACGTGAACATAAGTCAATGGGACTTGTACTCCACCTAAAAAAACAAATGTACAGAAATAAAATGTTTTTTAGGTAAAATAGTTCAGTAACAGTAAAAGCATATCATTTATTTTCATCACTACCACAAAGTAATTGTCAGTGATTTAACAAAATAGCATCACTCAATCCACCACTACAGTTGAGCAACACAATGTCACAGAGTTGGTATACCAACTTAGCCGAAAAGCCACTTTTAGACAACTGCAATGATAGTCACTCTCCAAATGAGTGAGGATATCAAAATGCTCACCGGAAAAGCAGTGTTTTCATTTCCGGTATTTTTGTAACTCACTCAGCAATACAATACTTTTGTGGATATAAAAAGATGAAAGAAAAGATATGCAGAATTAAGTTACTGTAATACTTGTGGAAAGACAACATTTTGAGTATACATCTTTCCATTGATATAACCTTGTTTCCCAGTAGCAGCAACTTTGATTTTCACATTATCAAATGCCTTTGCCCTGGAACATGCAACATAGAGTTGACCGTGACACGGACTCTGCAAAAACAAACCAATTTTATTAAATGTTTGACCTTGACTCTTGTTAATAGTGAAAGAGTAGGCCAAACGGATAGGCAATTGTCTGCGTTTCAATATGAAAGGCATACCTGTATCTGAAGGTGACAGTTCAACCCTAGGTATGAAAATGATTTCTCCAACTGCTGACCCTGTCAAAACTTCAGCTTTAATAAAATTGCCTGACAGTTCACGGATAATCAAGCGTGTGCCATTACAGAGACGCTTCCTGATATTAAGGTTCCTCAAGAGCATAATAATAGCCCCGACTTTAAGCTTCAAACAATGAGGAGGCATACCTGACGGCGTGATGCTATTTAAAAAATCAAGCGGATAATTTTGCCGCTCGTCTTCATCGTCACATACCACCTCATCAGCACTGTAATAACAAACTGCATTTCCTGGCAATCTGTCCAACACCTCATTGTTAATGATTAACGATTGCTCGTTTGTTGGTGTCAAAATAGCTGTGGCGGCATATTCGTGAGGTTCCAGTCCGTCATACATCACCGATATAATAGAAGTGTTTTGGGGAACAACGCAACAATCAGGGATTTTGACTGAGCCTTTAGCAGGTTCATTTTGTTTTGTTGGCAGTTCACCATTACCAAGTTGTAATAGCCACGCACAGAATTCTTGTTCTTCCGGCCTGGCTCTCATGTTCTCGGTAAGTGAGTACTTTACCACTGATGCCCACAAAGCAGAACTTGTCAAGCAAACTTCAATAACATCAGTTGGTTTAGCCTTTTTCACAACTGGCAAACACTGACGAAAATCGCCACCCCACAAAAGTACCTTTCCACCGAAAAGTGCATCACTACCACAGATATCACGTAGTAATCTGTCGATAGCATGAAAAATGTGTGTAGACACCATTGTAGCTTCATCAATCAGAAACAGGTCAATACTCCGAAGGTATTCTGCATGTTTAGATGTTGGGGTTATCTTACATACGCTGTTTTCTAAAACAGGAACAGGCAAACGAAATAATGAATGCAATGTACATCCACCAGAGAGTAAGGTGGCTGCAATACCTGTATATGCAGCAGTTGCAACTTTCCAACCTCTGGCTCTACATGCTGCAATAACATAGTTAGATGTAAAAGTTTTACCTGTGCCAGCTGGTCCATCCAGATAAAACAATGTTTCAAGTTGTGCTAAACCATTACGCACATTTGAAACAGCAGACAAAATTGCATCAGCCACAGCTACCTGCTGTTCATTAAGCTGAGGCCTTACCTGTTGTGCCCTGTCAATGTAAACATTTACATCCACTTCTTCCTCGGGGATCTGTTGAACCAACTCTGGAAGACTAAATTGAGTTAAGGACATACCAAATTGTTTGAGGACATTATCAATATAACCCAAAACCCTTTGTTCTGCTTGAGCAAGAGCTAATGTTCGAGTATAGTCCTCACACAGATGCTCCTTGAATGTATTCCACAACTCAAGGGGATTGGAGGGTTCGCAGTGTGTCAAAATCGTGACAAACAGCTGTCTCATCTGCTGGGGCATTTGAAATGTTGACGCCTCTTCCAATGTGTTATGCCACTCTTCATCATCTTGTAGAAAACCTCTGGCAATACATGCTTCTCGGAATGTGTCGTAAACCACTCCATTGAAAGTACGCAGATATTCGAATGATGTGGCACCTGGAACATGCAGCAACAAAACCCGAAGGAAAAAACGTTCTCCTTCTGATGGACAGGCATTGTATAACCGAGCGACAATCGGTTTGAATGTCTTTTTTCGTTTTTGCCATTTTTTCTGTTTGTCATGAAAGACATAATGACATGGAATATCTGAATAAAGAAACTGTCGAGCATCAGGATCCTCCACATTCAGCTTAAACCATGCTGTTAGGTGACTATCTTTCAATGCCCCTTCAGCAGCTGCCTCTTCCTCACCAGCTCTAAAATAAACCTGATGACAATTAGGTAAATGAACAGCTAATCGTTTGATAGTGTGGGATTTAGCATTCATGGAGAACTCGAAAATTCTCCACAATGCTTCCGGTGCACTGACATATCGAGCATCTAGAAATGTTTTAATTTCGTCATGCTCCAGACATTCATTAATCTCAACATTAGCACGATCATGTCCTTTGTAAACGTATTTAAAGAGATATTTCACACTTTTTATTGTGGTACATGCTTCCAAATTTATGTGAGCATTGTATTTTTTTGATAACCACGGACAGTATGGTACAACCCATTGATTATCCAAGTCCACATTTTTGACCCTCACTGTACGACCATCATTGCGTCTGCGATACATTGGATACCCATTCGCATTCATTTGGGTTGCATCACAGAATGGCTTTGGAAAATTCTTGGTACAGTTACCATCATCTCCCATGCAGACTGAATTAGGATTTGCATTCCCACAGGGACCATGAATCATACATGATCTGATGATGTTATGTAGCTCTGGTTCAAGTTCAGGATCTGGTATTTCAGCAGAAATTAAGCTGTCAATATCATCAGCATTCTGCAGTTTGTCCTCTTGAGCTAAATGGATAAGAATATGTGCATGAGGTAAAGAACGTTTTTGAAACTCAATAACATACAGGTGTGAAATGGATTTCCCCAAAACACCATTTTTAGTAATATCCTCTAAGAGTGATTTCAATTTCAAATTAAAAACACGTGCAACCAAGTCAGGTCGATAATGTGCTGGCTCATTATCCAAATTTTCAGTAATTTCTCGCCATTTGGGATTGCACGTGAAAGTGACCATTTTAGTGACCATAGCCATAGCATCTTGATAATTTTGTAGCATGGCTCTTGGACCACCCTGAAATGAAGAAGGTAGAATTACTGGTCTGCCTGCATGAAGGCCACGATTTTCCGCAACATTGGCAAGATGATCAATAAGGCCTTGATATTGTTCAACCCGAAGAGCTGCCTGGTTCATCCGTATGAAATGCAAACGATTAGCTTCAACTTTACAATAGCTATCCACAGCATATTGTTGAAGTAATCTTTTACCTTTTAAGATGGGGCTAAACGCATCTCTAAATGCAATCCTAAATGTGTAATATTGCAGCATGGTCGTGCGACGTTGCTGACCTACTGCGTATTCTGCTACATGAGGAATGTCGGAACTCCAGCCCAACTCTCCTCTTGGAAAAAATACAGGATACACCATTGGATCGATATGAGGTGATTGTGCAGGCAAATCCTGCAATGGTCTATCTCGAGGGTAAACAACAATGTCTCGAGCTAATGGTGGTGCACCATCTTCACCAACAAAAACAGCTGCTACTTCATCATGATGAGGTAGATTATATCGGCGGCGGTCACCCCCACTTCTCAAGTGCAATCTAACCTGAATCCCGGGTAAAAAATGTAAAATATAGCAAATTATCAAAAGCAGTTGAAAGATCAGTATTTAGTATATATGTATTTCCACTAACCTCAGATGGTTGGCGATTCTGTTCATTTGCGCGATGCAGTTCCTCTGCTTCTACCTCACTCATGTGTTTATAAGCAGCTGCATAAGGACTCTCCCGTAAAATGATATCTTGCAAAGTTTGCATGACTTCAGGGGAGCAACCTTGATTTTCTGGTCTTGCTATTCGCTCGTTGAATGCATCCATACCATCATAAATGTATAGTTGACCATATGATGGAGGAACACCTGGTGGTGGGTGTAAATTACCTGTTCGGTGACACACCTGGCCATTGATACGAAAAACTGGTGGACCACGACCTGGCGGTACAGCCAATTTCGCACCCATAGAAGCAAAAGCAACCGAACTGTTGAACTTTCGAATATTTTCTTGAAAGTTCTTTGCTTGATTGTTATCACCTACTAAAAGATCTTTAAGGTCATTAGGATAATAAATGTTATCTAAATGAACTTTACCCTTGTGACAACACTTAAAATTAGTTTCATCAACAAACATCTTGGCACCACAAAACTGACAGACTTTGTCCATGGCACCAAGATAGTGTAGCTCAGGCAGTTGTTCTTGCCGAGCAGCACGATGCAATGGTTGATTAGCTTGTCTAGCCCTCATGCGATGAACATTTGCATTTCGCCGGGCTAATCTTTGACCATCATCTTCAGTTTGGCGATACTGAGCACGTCTTTCAGCATCATTCACTCTAAGACGTTCATTATCTGCCTGAATGTCTGGTGGCTGGATATTAAGTTGTTGGCGCCTTGCCTCAGCCACATCCTCGTGTGCATGTCGACGCTGAATAACAGAGCGTATTTGCTGCTGATCAGGTGGCTGGAGCACAAACTGGCCATTCCTAAAAACTGCTTGGAAGCCAGGAATAATATTAGTGCCTCTTATGTTAAACATCACAGTTCAGAAACACTAACAACAAAAAAGAAAGAAATAGCTACCAACTGTGAATAAACAGCACAAATCTAGGCAGAAGCAGAAGCAAGCTGACTAATACAAAGTAAACAGAAATAGTCGAAACTGTGATAATAATCTTCAACAAACCTTTCTATCTAAACACTAACGTCTTTTCAAAATTAACAGGAGAAACTAACACGGTAACGTACAAAAAACGAACCTGGAATGCAAATAGAAAAGATGTTAGAAGACAGAAAGAGTAGCGTAAACATACATACATGCATACATACATAAACATAAACATCGTTTTAAACATAAAGAAAGGATAAACAGTTTTTATAAACAAAGGATAAACAGCTCTTAGGAAAGGATAAACCGCCATAAAGTTTACCAATACAAAGTTTACCATTACAAATAAAGAGATTTCACCTTTCGTACGTATAAACAAAACAAAACAAAATCTCTCGACCAACAGGGCAGCAACCAAACAAACAGAATGATCTAATTAAATAAAAAAATCATCATACATTAGCCAGTAAGTAGCCTATTTTTAAATTTTAAACAAACGGTTTACCTGATCTTTCGCTTTTGATAATACAATACAAACAATTTTATGTATATACGATGTTGTTTCGCAAGCGTCCTTACTGGAAAATTAAAAATTAATTTGTTTACGTTTTGAACGAATTGGTTGCTATAGTTTGCCCGATTCTGGAAACCAATTTTGATTGGTCAAAAAGCATTCACGTCAATCAAAATAATCAAAACAATCAAAACAATCAAAATAAATGCGCATTGTATAGGTTTCCCGAAAGAAACGTCACACTTAGATGACGTATCATGTACACATGTATACTGATTACGTAACTTTAAGAAGTGTCTCTCGGCTTCTACCAGGTATTATGCGCATTGTGTTGGTCTCCCGAAAGAAACGTCACACTTAAATTACGTAACATTAAAAAAAGTGTCTGTCACCTCTGCGTGGTTTTACGACGAAAAGGGAAAAAATAAGAAGGTTTTGACCGTGAAAAAAAAGTAAATATATCACTCTCTAAAATAAAAGTGGGATGCACAACGCGGATTATTATAATAAGATATATTATTTAGTTTATTTTCTATATATTTATATTTTTTCTTGTTTGCAAGTGTTGAAATATATTTGTTTGAAGGCAGTAAATCTGCAGTTCTTTTTTTGTGGGAAGTTTCCTTGTGTGTGTGTGTGTGTGTGTGTGGGTTTGAAAAGGTATCAAAACGAGGACTTGTCTGTGTATCCCAAATGAAGCCGAGGACTTTTAAGCAAGTGAGGACCCAAAACACACGTCCTTGAAATCTTTTAGGGTTATTTCTGCAATTAGAGGACTTAGTTCAAAGATATCGGAAAGAAAATATAAAAAATATATATACATACCTGGTCCTCAGTTTCATTATTTTTACACACGAAGTGTTTTACCCTTATATTTTCAAAATCTGTTAAACATTCTCTATGCATCTACGAAGCACCCTTCACTATTCTCATACAACGGAGAACCGCTAATACCCTCTAGAAAGTCTTTTTATGCTGTTGTGGAGTTAATTCAACTTGTGTATATAACTTATTCGAGGACAGACTTGGTATATTTTCACCGCTTCTTAGAAAACGAAAACTTATCTGACAGTTAAAAAGGAGAGTATGGGTATGATATTATATCTGAAAACAAGAATCATAAATGTAAACACAGCTAACTGTGGATATATTCTTTATACTTTTTGTTCTTATACAACAAAATAGCAACAATAACCAGTCTAAACTGAAATATCGGCTCTTTTAGCCTTTCTCACTTGTTGCTCTTTGCTTTCCTTTTTTGTGCTTGGTGATAGTTGTTAACATTTAACAGTATTTAATGTCTCTCCAGCTTCTCCCTTCAAAATTCTCAGGGTGATTTCCCATCATCTTTAAAATCTCCTGCGCACCAGGCATTTGCCGTTTCAGAAATATTTATCCAGATCCTTTCGGATTATTTCTTTGTCAGGTTCTGACCATGTCCTTTTCCCTAGTAAAAAATAAAATGAAATTCAGCTTTACGGAATTAGAAGAAGACCAATTAATACATTCCTTTTTCAATACACTAGATAATACTAATATCTTTACTTATGTAGAGCATTTACCTTGACTTTTCGAAGGTTTACTCCTAAGCCTGCCACTCGTTATCTTATTTTCGTCAGTATCACTTCCACTGCTTTGATCTAGAAAAGCAATATTTGGTCAAATTTTTAATTCACCTAATATCAAGATTAACAGTACTTAAACCAAAACAGATCGTTTGAAGAAAGTTTGAAGCACGTTCGATTAAGCTCAGACTTCACTAAGAATTTTTTATTATTACTACTTTCCATGTCATTGTATGGTAAGAGAAGAAATTTTGACGGGAAGAAAATTTGGCTATTTTGCAAACAATCCTTTGAAGTTGCGAAGTTTGGTCATCCGCAACATAAAGATTTAATTTAAGGTAGTTTGGTCGAACGTCATTACAAGAAACTTATAAAATGTGGGAAGGGTGGCGAATCCTAAAAGCGATTGTCTTTCAATAAACATGAAATGTTTGAGGAAAGAACAAAGCATAACCAAGCATTCCACTTTCACCATTTACTCACAAACAGGTTTCATTAGAACCACTTGAAATATTTCTCTTATATACTTCTTGATAAAGACTGAGTTCAGGCTAAAGAATAAATATTATCAATATAATTTATCATAGCTGACCTGATCCATCTTCTACAGGGGGAATATCATTAGGTACGGCAGCACACTCTTTTTCGCTTATTTTTTCATCTGGAACAAGCTCTAAAATAGTTAGAATTTTAATATTACACCAAGTAATCGGCATATTTGCAGTTTTAACATTTAGAAAGAATCCTGAAAAATCAACGAAGGAAATCAAAAGCATAAACAATGGACATTGGAGATAAAAAACAATTTTTTTACCATCTAAATTAACTTCAATTTCATCCAAGGTCTTCCCGTGTTGCTTTCCAACTCCACCAGCCTCCATCAACATCATCAGCTTACTTACTTTGGCAACTTGAAGGGTATTTTCAGGAAGGCGATAATATTGTCTATGAATGCTAATATCATGTCCTAAAAAATTTGCTATAGTCTGTTCAAAAAATATGTGCACTAATTTCAGTTACCATGTGGAAACCAGATTTAGCAAATTACATCAATTCCCTTGAGCCTGGTTTTTATATAGAAGCTGAAATTAGTGCACATATTTTTTGAACAGACTTAAGAAGTTCCAATTCATTTTCTTCCAGACTTATGAGTTGACTCATTGTTGCAATATGCTTTCTGAGATTTGTGGAATAAATAGCTTCAGGATGTTGTAGGTTGCACATTTTGACGTGCTTCCGGACGGCATCAGGACCTCGGACGTTTTTAACTGATCCATTACCAATAACTGGAAAAACGAAAGGATTTTCTGGATTTGTCCCGATGTCAGCTCGTAAATCAATTAGAAGTTGGATTCCTTTCTCCATTTCTTTAGTAAGGAGCAAGGGGACTTTCCTTCCTCGTTTTCCACGAATTTCTATTCTTTTGAATGAGGAACATAGCTGCTGTTCAAATTCGGTAAGACTTTGTTTAATTTCGTCATTAATGATGCTTTGATTACTTAACTTTTCTTGAAAATCGTTTAATGTGAGTAAAGAAGGTTCTCCAGCTCTTCGTCGATTAAACAAAATAATTGTAGTCAAAACTGCTGTACAGAGATTCCGATACGCCACAGTGTCAGTGTTATCATTCCCCAATGTTAAGATCGATGACGAAATCACATTTTTAAGATTTTTTTGAAGGCTTTGCAAGTCTGAAGTCAGAGGAATTAGTTTAGGTACGTTCCACTTCCGCTGCTCCAATTCAGTTCTAGCAACTCTGCTTATTTCATCATTCCATGAGAGTTCGACCAACGTAGTGAAGTTATCAGCTTGATTTCTTAGTGTTCGCAAGCAGTTGCGAATGCCTTCACCCTTCAAGATTTTTGCGCATTTCTTTAAAAAGAAATACCATCAAAAGTTAACATTGAGTGATGGCAAAACACTTCCAGATCCATGTTCACTCGAAGAATGTTCCTGGACTCAAAATATCATGAGACTACCAGATATAACGTGGGGTGATGTTTATAACTACCTTATAAATTCAACAAGTGAATACACAAATGAGAAGCTTAAAGCTTACAAATCATTAGAGGCATACAATTTCTTTGTATGTGGCCACGTTCAAGATGTATTTCTTCAGGGGATATCCAAAGATTCATAGTTCTGCTATGTCAAAAGCAAGGTTAGTTCTGTTGTATTTTTTTTAAATATTGATATTGTCTTTATGTCACCTGGTACAGGCTAGATAAGATTAAAATAAAATGTTTGATATTTCAGGTCCTTCCAAGTCAACGACAGGGTCAAAAAACAAAATTGTGTGATGTATGGATTTGTCTTCACAAACAAAAAGCCTGGGTTTTAACAGCCAATTGTACATGTATGGCTGGGTAAGTCTGCATTTTAACTGATAACTTTGGAAAATTTCTATTAATTTCCTGTCTATCTTCTTTACAAATGATGTATAAAAAATAATATATTTTTTTTCATTTAGACTTGGATCGGCATGTAGCAATGTTGCCGCCCTTTTGTTCAAATTGGAAGCATGTGTCAGAGTGAGCCTAAATAACACTGCTGTAACAAGTGTGCTTTGTCAATGGAATAGATCACGGAGAAGTGCAGAACCTGCTTTACTTCAAGAAATCAGTTTCAAGAGGCCTAAGAAGGATCAATTACCTCAACAGAATAAAGTTGTTGAAAAGCCAGTTTACCACTACTCTGTCAATCCTGATATGTCTATGGCTTCTCTCACTACTTGCAAAGTAGAACAATTGAGAAAAATCATGCCCAGTGCAGCTTATTTTACAAGTACGAATGAATGTATCAGCGAAAAATATTATTCAGAAGACACAGCTACTGCTGATGAAAATGTATTGGCAGAACCAATGGTCAGTTTATTCGACTATGAAGCTGTTAACCTTGATCAACAAGAGTTACGTGAATTATGTAATGTTAAATATAATTCTTATAAATCTTCATACCAGTGTCAATCATATGAGCTTTTGGCTGAATTGACACAGACCCAAAGTCTCTCCAATATCTGGACTTTGCATAGAGCTGGTAGAGTTACTGCTTCAAATTTTCATGAAGTGATGCATTATCAATATTCAAAACCTGTTAATACGCCAAGTGTTAATTATGGTAAGGCAATGGAGGAAAGAGCAAGAAATTATTATTTGTCACTGATGTCATCTCATAAAAACTTTACTGTAAAAACTACTGGTTTACACATAGATGATGAGAATCCGTTCATAGGTGCATCATCGGATGGGATTACAAATTGTACATGTCATGGAGAAGGTCTGGTAGAAATTAAATGTCCGTATAAATACCGTACTGGATTGAAAAATTGGGAAAATGACAAGGATTTTCCAGTTGATAAGCATGGTAATGTAAAGACAAATCACAAATATTATGCTCAAATCCAAGGTCAGTTGGCAATTTTAAAGAAACAATTTTGTGATCTTTTCGTTTGGACACCTTTTCAGGATAATAAAAACCATATCTTGGTCAGAGTGGAAAAGGACAGACAGTTCATATTGAAGATGATTCCATTATTAGAAAAGTTTTTTTTCACCTGCTTACTTCCTGAAGTTGCAGGCCTCGAAATTTCACGGTAACGATCATTCCGTTTCCGTGTCGTTACCGTGATAACATCATCTACGGAAACGAAGTTCCGTTTCTGTTAAGCATCAATAACTTGTTTTCTGTTTTTCATATTTGTTTAAATAAGAAAAATGCGTGCGCAAATCAATTTACGAATTTGAAAAGAACAGCTGAGCATGATTGGTTTTAGCACAAAATTTATTGATTCTTTTTAACTTATGTAATATTCCTAAAAACATAGATGTATTTAAGTGTTTATTGTTACAATAAGCAGTTGAATACATGAATACATAAGTAAAAAAAAACAGCAGATGTTCAGCTTCTAATGTATGAAAAACTCTTCTATGTAAATTAATTTCTCTGATTACGTGATTTTGGCGTCTTTTTTATGTTTGTTTGCAAAACATTTCCGAATGGCTGTAATATTGTTGATACTTCAATAAAGATCACTAGTCTTTTTAAACTTAAGCCTACACTTGCTCATTCATCCACAATCCGATGCTCTTTCCGGTGAGAGGTGTTCGTTCATTGCACGTGCAATGCATTGTCTTCCTTTGTTTCAAAAGTAATATATATTCATTCGAATGAAATCAAAATTCCCATGTTCGCTTTTTCACTTACTTGATTCGTTATCATGATGAGTAGTCAACCTGCTAAAAAAACTAAATACTCGACTGTGAGTTTTAAAACTTTTAAACGGTGGCCGTTCCAGAAGATTTCAGGGCTGAAATAGATGATGAAGGGAATGTAAAAACTTTGGTTTGTAAAATATGTCGGGATCATTTGGCTGATATAAGGCAGGAGGCCCGTTTGAGAGGCATCAAGGGATCCATAACTGTAGATAACTATGCGGATGGAATATCTTTCATTCACCGTGCAAATGTAGAAAAACATATCAAAGCTGGTGGTTTACATGACTGGGCAAAAAAAAAGTTCACATCTTTTGATACAGCTACATCTGGCTCTGGTTCATCAGCATTAAGAGCAGAAGCAGCACCAAGACCAATTGAATTAAGCTTATCTGCAAATGAAAAGGATCATTATCGAAAGCTTATGAATACTGCTTTGGATGTTGCAATGGAAGAACGATCTTTCCGAGAATTTCCGGGGCTTATCAAGTTGCAAAGAACAAATGGGGTGAAATTCATATCTGGAAAGGATTCTGATAAAAGTTGCCGGGAATTTGTCCATTACTTAGCGGAAGCAATGCGCAAAGACCTAAGTGAAATTGCGAAGACAGCAAATTTTCTTGCAGGTGAAATGGACGCTTCGGAAGCTAGAAAGACAGGAGAGGAGAAGGAGCTTGTTTTTGCAAAGGTTGTCATTAGAGGAGATCCTGTTGAGCTCCTACTTAAATGCCAAAGAATGAAAGACTTTGGTGGGGTCACGTCTATCGCGACAAAGATGTCATTCGACGATGCATTTCTGCAATACACCTTTGAAGATCGTTTCCAGAAGTTACTTGTTGCAGTTTGTGCGGATGGAGCTTCAGTTAATATGGGTCGCTTGAATGGCGCATGCACCCTATTAGCTAACTGTGATCGTGACTGGCTCATTATCACACATTGCTCCAATCATCGATTAGAGCTAGCAATGAAAGATGCGTTTGTTGCTAACTCTGCCTTTAATGATTTGAATTCTCAACTCGGTGAAGTTTACCGAATGTTTAGAAACAGTGGGAAATCAAAGCGCATTATCATCCAAACTGCTTTACAACTTAATGTCATGTTTGTTAACTTCGTAAAAGCTGATGGGACACGGTTTTCTAACCATAAATACAGAGCAATTAAGGCAATGATAATCAACTACTTACCCCTACTGATGTATGCTGAAAACACGTTAATACCAGGCAGTAACCTAGCTACAGCAGACCATCAGAGAAAACTACGTGGATATCTGGTGAAGTGGAAAAGTTACTCTCATTTGGCTACGATGCATTTTTATCGCCTTGTATTTTACTACATCGCACACATCAGTTGTCAACTCCAGTCACCGAAAATCTTGGTTACAGATGTAGTCAACGTAATTGATGAAGTCAAAACCAATTTAGAGAGTCTGGCCGAATCAGACGAATCACTGCCTTTTGAATACGAGGTTAAAGATGATGATACTCATATCCTCACAGTCACTGGAACAAACTTACCAGCTACACTACATTTTAAAGAGCGAAATCAGTTGAGTGAAAAGCAGAAGGAAAGCTTGGGAAAATATACCAGTGTTGTGAAGGAAGAATTTGAAATCACCGGAGTTTTTAGTGGAAAGCAGACGGTCAAAAAATTAAAGAAAGAATTGATCCCTGCCATAAAAACAAGTTTGAACACTCGCTACGCCTCATTCGAAACGCCCGTTATTGAAGCTATGAAAATTTGTGACTTTAGTACTTGGGATCACACAGAATCTGGTCAATACATCGATGCATTAGAAATTTTGTCTAATCATTTTGAAGAGCCTTTAAAATTTCACAATTACCGCAAAGATCGGGCGGTGGTGCAATTTCGTGATCTAAAGAGATTTGCTGCTAAGAATTATTCTGGTTTCAGGTCTGTATCTTAGTGTTATTTTTATTCTATTCTTACCACACCTGTTATTCTTTGTATGTACAAAAAAATTTTTGTGACTTATTCGAGTGAGTTCCATATTTGTATTTTTCTTAGAAACAAAATTGGATTCTGGAAGCAAATTTTCTCGCATCAACACGAAAAATTTCCACACATTTTGCTGATTATTGAACTGTGCTTAATACAGCCGTGGTCCTCTAGCACAGTGGAACGGGGATTTAGTACACTTGGGAGAATTCTCACTGATTCTCGTCTCTCATTGACCAACGAAACTCTAAACGACTTACTTTTGTTGCGTGTTAACTTACCGATTTTAGAAGCTTTGGACCCATCTTACAAAGAAAAAATGTGGCGATTGAATTATACTTGGCAGCTGGTAAGCGTAAGAGGTTAGTTTCTTTTTAGAAGATAGTTATCACAAGGGATTTAAATTTGTTTAATCGGAGATATGTTATGTCTAAAAAAATATTTCATTTTACAGGTATATTTCACATCAAAACAAACAGGAAAAAAAATCAGAAAAATCAAGTGAGAATTTGTATTTGCCGGTTCAAGCTGGGGAAATGATCGATAGAGAGATGGATGACGGCTGGATTGACGTATCTTCAGATGATTGTTTTGGCGACGACAGCGATTTGGAATCGAATTGATTTTTAATGAATAGACTTTCAGGCGTGTTATTTACTAATTCTTGTTCCGGTTACATTTTCTATTATTTTTTGAATACTTCTTAGTTCTCTTCTATTTTAAAGTGATATTTAAAAAGGTGGATGAAAGTGTGAACGAGCGCTGGAAATGCACTTCCGCATGGTTTTGATTCTCACGACTCAAAGAAATCTTGTTTTTGTAAAACACTGCCTTCGCTATGTGCATGAGAATTCAAATCGCATCTGCTATCTAAAAATATCTTATTATTTGACTGTAGACACTATTGTTTAAAGTGTCTACAGAATTTTTTCTTGCATACGTTGTGTGTTACTTTGTAGAAACCTTCTGTATTAATTGTAATTGAAAGACGTCTTTATGATGATTAAACAGAATAGTACGTAAATTTATTTTTTACGACAGATGAATGAACAAAAATTTAAAAGAAAAATTATAAAATAATAAAGTATAAAAAGTGAAACGACTTATTTAATGAAAACAACAACAGATAATCGAGCCATGCGAAACGTATTAATTCTTTTACAGTGTTACCTTGATGGCTAAAACTCTGTTATTGGCGTTTTAAAGAATGAGGCAATAACGACATTTTGCTCATTTATCCCAGACGAAAATAATATTTAATGATCACAATCTGTTAGACTAACCTTGTGATTAAACAAAAAGTTTTCATTTCTCTTTGACAATGGAGCACCTGTATATAAACTCTTAAAGGTTACTTTACGGTAACAATATACGGAAATGATCGTTTCCCAGAACGAAAATTGCGGTACCCATTCGTTACAGAATTACATCGGTAACGATCGTTTCCGTTACTAATATATAACGGAAACGAAGTGTAGGTAACGTGAAAGATCGAAATTTCGAGGCCTGAGTTGTGACACGGAAACTTGATACTTGTTTAGACAATAAACAAAAATACTACTGTATATGTCGTAGACCGTGTTTTGAGCCAATGATCGCTTGTGACAAACTGAACTGTGAAATTGAATGGTACCATTATGCTTGTGTTAACGTCACTTGTGCCCCTAAAGGAAAATGGATTTGCCCAAACTGTCTGAAGAAATAACAATTATATATAATACTAACTTTATTCTTTTCTTGATTTACCATCTTTTTTAATATATACAACTTAATTTTTGCTAACAACACTAGCGTTCAAATTTACTAATCCTGCAATGATAACCATTACATCGTCCAACAAATCAGCTTGTAATACTGCTATAATTGAAGATAAGATATTGAATTTATTCAATCTTCCAATAACTCTCTCGACATGAATCCTTGCATGTGCAATTTGACGGGAAATATCAACATCTCTTGCTGTCATTTGATTACGTCCACAAGTATTCTTAAAACTGCTCCTCATGTGGCAAGCTCTTCTTCAATTAGGAAGCCTCGATCTGCAAGGACACAGTCACCATAAGTGACTTTGTCTAGAAATCCAGATTGAATTGTTATTTCTTTGTCAGATGCCCTGCCACCCCATCCATAAGATAAAAACAGCACCTGCAGGAGTAATTCCAAGTAAGTATTTAACTGTATTATGTGATTTATAATTGGAATAAGTTTGTGCTCTACCTGTCAAGTTCAAAGGTCTTTCTATAAATACTTCAGTGCAGTCTATGATACAACAGCAATTTTTAAAACTTTGAAAACACTTTGGCAAATTTGCACGAACAGATTCTCGATTCGGCCAAACAATAGTATAGTCATAAAAGCCCTAAAAAATGGTGAACCGGGAAAAAAATCGTAACTTAACAAGTTTGGTACCAAAAGAAGCACAATTTTATGTAGATTAACATATCCAAAATCCTCTTTGAATGGTTTTGGGCAAATCTTTTTAGAGAATTTATAGTAAAAGGGGGTTTTTCTGTTTTTTTTTCGTCAAAATCGCATTTTTCAAATTTTTTCAATTTTTTAATGACTTGATTTAGATGTGAACCAGAAATGCTGTGACCCTAAGATTTGGTATGGATGTTCCTTCCAATATGAAGTTTAAAAAAAAATTAGAAAAAAATTTTTTTTTGCTGACGTCATCAAAATTTTCATCAAAATTTAAAGATTTTTTCAATATTTTTGTCATTCATTCTGGCTTGAGGTGTTAATATGATCGTAGTTATTTGTAATTTGTCATTCTTTTTATATTTTTCATTTAGAAGCAAAACAATTATAAATAATTAGAACAATTATATAAAAAATACTAAAAAATGGAGTGGTTGAATATGAATTTCAAGCGTTGAGACTGTTGACAGTTGATTTGGAGCTGTTCTGAAATTGGTATTTTTTGTTTTCTATTTTGATTCTATAACTGTATTCTTTGAACGACAATCAGTTCTTAATTTTACCTTTCCGAGAAGTATTTAGGGCGAGTATATAGTAGTAGGGGTGTAGATATTATATACAAGGGTTATCAAGGGTTACAATGATAATATTATTGTTTTTAAGGTGATGGGAGAGGAAAGAAGTCCTGAGAGGTGCATCATTTGCCTCGTGGGATTCACGATAGAAAATCCAAAGATTTGTGTTGGAGATAAAGGAATTCAGTCCCTATTGAATTTCTGTGAATTTCGACAAAACGAAAACTTAAAAGAGCGACTAGAAAGCGATGTCCAATCAGCAAAACCTATATTGGTTCACAAATCATGTCGAAGAGATTTCACCGACAAAAGAAGGAGAAGCCAAGAAACCACAATCCAAGATGAGCCTCGTCGTAAACTTTTACGCTCAAGCAGTGGATCTTTTGATTTCATGCAACAGTGTTTTCTTTGTGGAAAAAGCTCTACAGCAGATACAAAGCATCCTGATCGAAACACAATCCACTTGGTAACCTTATTAGATTTCCACAGAAATTTGATAGAAAAGTGCAAGCGGAGAAACGATAACTGGAGCCAGGAAGTGCAAAATAGGTTGAGTTGTTGTTCCGATCTTGTTGCAGACGAAGGACGATACCATAAATTATGTCTTCAGAGATTCATGACAGACAAGAAGTCATCAGATCCAGAGGGAGGAGAAAGAGGCCGCCCTAGAGACGAGGGTATGTTTCATTGGTTTGAAATGCTTTGCATATGGCTAGAAGTTGATTCAGATGCAGAACTCCATACATTAAGAGAATTACATGACAAAATGACAACCTTTGCAGGCGATGATAACGTGTATAGCATCAAAAGATTGAAACAGAAACTTCAAGAGAGGTATGGAAGTAAACTGCACTTCTTAGAAGTTGATGGAAAACAAAATGTTGCGTGTTTCCAAGGCATGGCAGATTTCTTTCTTAATGAAATGTGGAAAGAAGAAAGGAGAAAAGATAAAGAAAAAGATGCTGAACGTATAGTTACCACTGCTGCTAAGGTTATTATGGCTGAAATACGAGAAACGAAATATGACACCTCGGAGTATCCAAAAACAACAGATATTTCTGATATATCAAACGAATGTGTACCCAATCTTCTGAAGACATTCCTCCAAGTGTTGATCAAGTCAAATCAGAACAGTATTGGTCAAATTATTGTACAAGCAGCAAAACCTAAATCATCTCTAATGCCTATACCGTTTGGTTTGGCTGTTGAATTGGATCACGTCTTCGGATCAAAATGGCTTCTCGATGAGCTTTATCAACTAGGATTCTCCAGCACCTACACTGAAGTCAACCGATTTAAACAATCTGCAATGACTACAGACGATTCAACCACATCTAGTGTAATTTTACCACCAGGAACATTTTCGCAACACGCTGCAGACAACGTCGATCATAACATTTGCACTCTAGATGGTAAAAACACATTCCATGGAATGGGAATCATCCAAGTTTCAACCAACGAAAATGGTCTTAAACGCAACGAAAAATCAACTAAACGCCTTGATTTACAGAAAGTAGCATCTGTCACTGCAAATAAAGGCATACCCATAGAACAATATATCAAAGTTAATTATGATATACTGTCGAAAAAAGTATTCTGTGATGTTAAAGAGCTGAAATTCGATCTACGCATGACTCTAGAGAAAAACGTTGATCTACTTTGGGAAATGGCCTTTTCGTTTTCTGATGTGACACGACCTAATTGGTCTGGATTTATGCAGACATATTGCAAAGGATCCTATCCTGGAAAATCTGAAGTAACTCTTCTTCCAATAATCAATCTCAGTCCTAGTGATCCTACTTGCATTTACTCCACACTCTTATTTGTAATTGACCAATCAAAGAAAGCTGGCACTGGTACACCATGCATCACGTTTGATCAGCCGTTGTGGTTAAAAGCAGTAGAAATATCAACTGAAAAGTCTCTGAAGATTCTTTGTCGCCTTGGTGGGTTCCACACCCTGATGAGCTATTTGGGTAGTATTGGTAGTGCAATGAAGGGATCCGGTATTTCAGAATGCTTGCAATTGATTTATGGTGAAAATGCAGTCAATCACATGATGACAGGGAAGGCCATTGCAAGAGCACTGAGAGGTCATTTCATCTTACAAAGTGCTCTTCGATCGAAAATTATCAAAATCCTTCTAGAAGAAGAAATTCTATCAGAGAGTGATATACAAGAGATGAAATCTGCCTACGAAGATATTACAACCAATGACACGCAACTAACAGGCGACTTTTTTAAAGAATGCAAAGGATTGAAAAAGTTAACCACTGGTATGGAAAATAAAATGGAAAGTATTGGTTCTGTGTCCCGCACATGGAAGCTATGGATACAATACATTCGTTGTATTGACATCGTCAAGCTATTTATTGCTGCAGAAAGAACTGGTAACTGGCAAAATCATCTAGCCGCTACTTTACAAATGCTGAATTTATTTGCTGCAACAGGTCACATCAACTACGCAAAGAGTGCCAGGCTTTATCTACAAATGATGCATAACCTACCATCGACATTTCCTGATTTGCATGCGCATTTTACACACAACGGGTACCATGTCGTGCGACGAAGTGATCGTTATTGGAACAGAATCTGGACTGACCTAGCTATCGAACAAGTATTAATGCGCTCGCTCAAGA
The DNA here is from genome assembly GCA_027922465.2 of Turritopsis dohrnii. NCBI lineage: Eukaryota > Metazoa > Cnidaria > Hydrozoa > Anthoathecata > Oceaniidae > Turritopsis > Turritopsis dohrnii. Next base: position 423,936 of record BQMF02000122.1, on the reverse strand, counting down.
CACGTGGTGGGTTAACACACGGACGAGGAATGACCGACAGTGTTGTCTTAACCTGGGTACACACTATGCATGTTTGTGCTTCAATGCATGATGCAATGACTACATTAACTGGAAACACACACAAGACAAGCAATCAACATGTGGAACTAGGGAAAAGCCGTATGAAACGCGACAATGATGACCTGGAGAAGGTTTGTACATGGTTTGAAAGCCACAACCCGTTTGATGAAAGCAATCCTCTACTAAGAAGTATCGCAACAGGAGTAACATCAACAGAAGCAGATGGAATCAATTGTGATGATGCAGAAGCGGTAGGTGAAGCAATACAGAAGCAATTAACTGGAGTTTCCTATTCAGAGGCAACACTCAAGAAGAAAGATCGAATCAAAACGTTGGAATCACTTCAAGTTGGAATTAAAATTGACAAGGAGAAAGTACATGTTGACCCACTACTTTTATTCTCCAGGCTTCTTGTACTTATCGAAAGAGAAGAAGACATACGCAGCTATTTCCAGTACGAGCTCACGGCCGTTCCGACTTCATTGTTCCAGGATTCAATGATGCGAAAATCAAGCAAAGCAAAACTTGGGCAAGCTTTGAAGAAAGGGACAACGGTGTCAACCTACAACTTGGATCAATCACTTCATGTTCTTGATGGAGGTGCTTTACTACATAAAGTTAAGTGGATAAAAGATCGCTCATACCAATCGATTTTGGAGCAATATACAAAGTATGTCAGAATGAAGTATGGTCGATCGTGTATTGTCTTCGATGGATATGATAATGGTCCCTACGTTAAAGATCACGAACACAAACGAAGAACTGGCAAGACGAGCGCTTTTGTGAATTTGGAAGACCTGGATATGATTCCAACATTCAACCAAGAGGTTTTCTTAAAGAATGACCAAAATAAATCACAATTTATATCATTTCTATCAAATGAGTTGAGAAGAGAAGGTCACGATGTTCGTAACAGTTTGGGAGATGCGGACACACAAATTGTTTCAGCTGCACTTGAGTATGCAGAAGATGCCAACAAAGATGTGGTTGTCGTGGCAGCTGACACTGATGTCTTGGTTCTATTGATGTTTCATTGGAAAAATGGTATGAACCTCTACATGCTCTCAGACGTCCCAAGCAACAAAGAGGCAAAGCAAGTGTGGAAAATCGAAGATCTGGTTATCTCAGCTGGAGATGTCATTACTAGTCATATCTTATTCATTCATGCCTGGTCAGGATGTGATACCACCTCTGCATTATACGGACAGGGTAAACATGATTTCATTTTTTTAATGCTTAATGATATTGAGACTTTTTAATGACTTTGTTTGAAATTAACATGTTTAACAAATTATTATCACTTTTGACTCTTATATCAGGCAAAATGGGCTTTCTGACAAAGTTCAAGACGAAGAGCATGTTTCAAATATATGCTGAGGTGTTTGAGGATGAGACCGCGACAGCAGAAGAAGTAGAACAAAAAGGACTTCGAATGTTAATGTCGAGGTAAAAATGTTTTTACAATATAAAGTTGCAGTTAGATTAAAACACTCAAATTATGCACTTGTAAGACGTACAGAAAGCTTTGTGCATATTTTTTTATAAATCATGTTTTAAAAATGTCAGTAATTGCTATGTTATATGATTAATAGTTATGGTGGAAAAGACAATTGGTCGATGGAAGATTTAAGGTATCACCAATTTACAAGAGCTGCAGCGACATCAAAAACAAAAATTAAACCGCAATCTCTTGCCCCTACTAAAAATGCTGCAAAGTATCACTTTCTGCGAATCCATCTGCAAGTCATTGAATGGAAAACACTGTTGGCGTTGAACTAAATCCCCTTGATTGGGGTTGGAAATTATCAAATGGAAGTTACGAGCCTATCATGACAGACTTGAACGCAGCACCTGACGACATCCTTCGCTTTATACGTTGCAACTGTAGCATCTCCAAGAAAAGCCCCTGCAATACCAATGTTTGCAGCTGCAAGCGACACAGACTCCCATGTGTTTCTGCTTGCGGGAACTGCAATGGAGTTGAATGCGAAAATTCTGTCCAGCAAGAAGTTTCATCAGACGAGGACAGTGTCCAAAGTGATGAAGAACAAAGAAATATATTTGATATTTTTGATGTTTAAGTTAATATTTATTAACCAATGCTACACTACAGTTGAATTATTTTCTATTTTTAACCTTATATATGTCTATTTCTTTCTAGACAATATGTTTTCACTTGCATAGTTTTGTGGTTATGTATTTTATGGATATATATTTGCCTTGTATTTAGCTTTTTTCAAGGTATTTTTGAATGAATTTCTCAAATGTTGATGATGTCAGCAAAAAAAATTTTTTTTCTAATTTTTTTTTAAACTTCATATTGGAAGGAACATCCATACCAAATCTTAGGGTCACAGCATTTCTGGTTCACATCTAAATCAAGTCATTAAAAAATTGAAAAAATTTGAAAAATGCGATTTTGACGAAAAAAAACAGAAAAACCCCCTTTTACTATAAATTCTCTAAAAAGATTTGCCCAAAACCATTCAAAGAGGATTTTGGATATGTTAATCTACATAAAATTGTGCTTCTTTTGGTACCAAACTTGTTAAGTTACGATTTTTTTCCCGGTTGAACCCTAATATGACTATACTACAATAAGACTTTTCAATGAGCTTGATAGCTGGGGTATCCAACGTCTTAACATGCTGATACATACTGCTGTTTGATATTAAATCGTAGTGCCAGGTCTTTATTTGAACATTTTGAAGTTTTAATTTCATCAAAACTAGCAGAAGGTGATTCTCATACGTGAATGATTTTATGACTTGAGTGACAATGCTTCTGACTACTGATAAGACCCATTCGAATAATTCAAAATTTGGTAAGCCAGTGTAAAAATTCAATGTATCACCATCTTTGATATTTTCATAACTCAATAGTTTTTGTGCCAAGTTTTTGGATTTTTTGGAAGTTTTCATTAATTCAGTTTTGGTCTTTGTTCAAGTCTAAGTTTTTGTAATTTGTATTTTTTGCTTGATTATGATGGCATTTAATAACTTGTCATTTGTTGGTATATGGATATGTGTAGTTTGACAACCTGGTAGAGAAAAAAGAAATAATCAATGACCTAGAAGTAATTTTAGTTTGAACTGTTATTGTGTTATCCTTTTACCTTTTTCATTGTCAGGAGGTTCATCAAGAATAGTGGGTGAATCTTCAAGTATTATTTCTGATTTTAATGTCTCTTGTTGTTGTTTTTGATGCTTTTGTATCTTTTCATATTGTTCTAACGATGAACGAGCTCTTTTTTCTGGCAGTTCTTTGAAGGAAAACACTGATGGCACGTAATCAATGTTGTTGGGATCATCCGATTTTTTCCCTAAATTAGAAAATGAAAATTGTGAAAATTTACAAAATTTAGGCTTAGGCAGAAGACATTTGCTTCTCTTTACCTGTCACAAAATGAGAACTGCACAAACGAGCATTATCTATCTTTTTTTCAGGCCATTTATCTCTTCTTATAGCAGCCACCCACTTGGCTCTTCTGTCTGCCTTTTCTTTTGTTTTTTTAGATGGTAAACGATAAAAACTTTAATGTGAATTACTTTCTGTCCTATTGGTACATCCATAGGCACAGCAAACATCAGGCAATCTTTTTTTCCAGTTGAAAACGATAATAACAACGGATAACATATACTTTTCCAGCTTACTCTACAGCAACTATAACTATTTTTGACTGGCGAAATTTTGCGCATGCGCACTTTTCTCGGAAAATCAAAACAAACATTACGGGTCTATAACTCTCCATATTATAATGCTTGTGCAAGTGCACTTGAAAAGCCTGAACAGTTTGTTTAAGTTATTGTTTTGATTTTTTCATTATCAGAACAAACAACCTTCCAGAACAAACAACCTTCCAGATCATACAACCTTCCAGATCATAAAACTTCCAACGCTGTTGGCACAAATGCATTTTAACACCAGACAATGAAACTAAATACCAGTGAAGAGGTTAATTTTTGTTTTATCTTCCTTGTGTTTTTCCTCAAATCCTGCAAGAGAAGAAAATTAAGTAAACAACATTTCCCATTGCTTAACTTAAGTTTTGTAGTACTGAGAAATCAATATGCCATATGATTTGCTATAGTGCAGTAGCAAATGAAGCCCTATTGAATCAGTAGGTTAAAAGTTTGGCTTTTCTTATGAAATTGATTTGGTTCCCATCAATAGCACAAATCTGTCAAATTTTTTAGCAACTGCATAATCAGAACAGGAGATATAGCTTGGTCTGATTTATAGCAGGCTTTATGCATCCATTTCAGAGCTTTAACTTTTGAAACATAACACATGAATGATGAAATTTTGCCTTAAGATAATTCAGTTTAAGTTATGTGTATAAAAAAGCCCAGAAACTCTAGAAATAAGATTCCATCTCTAAGGAATGTTGTTATAAGAATGAAGTAAATGTTTAGTAACTCATTTCATTATGGTAATAAAATAAAACACTGTATATGTTTACAGTAGGAAAGTGTGCTGGAAAGTAGTAGTTTAAATTAGTAGTAGTTTAAAGTATTATTATTTTGTTTACAGATATGAAATATGGAAAGTAAAGAGTTTATAAGTTTTTGAAAATGGCTGCAGAAGATGTTGTTGTTTACTAACATGATGATGTGAATTAGTATGGATAGGTATATTCTCTTTGTTTGAAGTTAAACCAAAGTTAAAATATTATAGATCTATTTAGTTAGAACACAGTTTATTTATCCAGCATTTTTGTTGTTTTCCTGTACGCACAATTTATTTTTACTACCATCATGAAAGATGTATTATGAATATTTTGATGTGTGTCAGATCTTCTGATTAAAAAGTTTTTCTGTTCATAACTCCAGTGTTGATAGTGAACTTTAAATGCTTTAGCTGGAATACCAATAGTTTTTTTAATTAAAACGGTGAGAAGTGTTTTTTTCTGTATTGATGTTAGATTTTTCATCACGGGCAACCATTGCATTGCATCTTCAATCGATACAATTTATTTTACAAAGTGAAAAAAGCCGATGCACATGCAGCGCGTATTTTTATTTTTGATGGGTTTAAGATCTTCCAAGTAAAACGACTGTTCTGCGCTCCTATATCTAAAGTTTAAAGTACTTACAGCACTGATACCCTTTCTGTTTATCATGCTGTGATTTAATATTTCGACACCAGGTTTGAGATGTCACTTTCAGAATTAAAACCCGTAAAAACTTTTTACACGGGATACTAGTAACTAATATTTGGAAAAATTTCCAACCCCCCCCCCCCCCCCTTATTATTCCAGACCCCCCGGTACACTAGAGTAACATATAAAATTCTTAAGACAATGTATACCTTGTTATGAAAATCCTACAAATTGTCATGGCTTTTATCTTTGTACAAATATACTTGTGTGCTACTGAATTGAAATAAAGTAGAAAAAAAAACTTTTAAGTAAAAATTAGATTACATTTCCATACATGTTTATTTTTAGTTTTGCATTCCATTTCTGGATTGCAACGCTTTGTTTAGACCCACATATTGAAAAATTTTGCCTCAGAAACGTTGTGATTTATATTCATCAACTGAAGCCACTAAATGCTAATAAGGAATCTGAGTGAATGGAAATTAGCTTTACTAGCCGCCAAGGCGGCGTCGCTCGCCGCCCATGTCCACCTTCAGTAAGCGTTGGGTTCACGAAAAATAAAATTAAGGATTTACCAATAACAAGTGTGCCCGTGTTGCAGAGCTCGAACAACTGATCAAAAAAATGTATGGGATCGTTTTGCTACGATCAACCGTTTCAGAGATATCGTCGATCAAAATTTTGATGACGTCATAGACCCGTCCCCCCAAAAAAGTAGACCCAAATTTTTCGTCACTCTATCGCCTGCATCGCGGACCCCAAAAAACGTCAGTTATCCCTATTGGTTACCGAGATAATTTTCCCTAAACGTCTCATTCGATTAGGGTCTCAATACAATGGTTTCACACTGACGTCGCACAAAATAAAATAAAATAATCACTCTCACAACTCAATCTACCATTTTGCGTTACTTACAAACAAACAAACGCACAAACAAACAAACAGAGAATCGGCTATTAATATATAGACTAGCCGCCAAGGCGGCGTCGCTCGCCGCCTATGTCCACCTGCTCTGTATCACTGTATCAATAAATGTCAAATTTCCTTATAAACGGCTCGTACAACTTGTGTTCAACCAGAAGCAGATTCGAAGTCACAACCTCTGGTAAAACCAATCTTTTATCAGTGTAACAATACACTCAAAGCGTAGAGAGAAAAAACTTCAACTTTTTATTAGCTTTTGTTTTAAAAAAGTTACGCGCTCTAACATGGGTGCTATCAAACGTAAAGGGGGGAATCGTTTCTCTTCTTAAAAAGATCACACAGGAGGAGAGAAAAAAGGCACGTGCTAAATGAATAAAGAGAATAAAAAAACGTTCGATCAGAAGCGCTTAACAATTAAAAAAAGAAATTAAATTATTAAAAGAAAAGCAAAAAAATATTTTGTTTCATGATACTCTTTTTTTACCTATCGGTTTTTAAACAGTTTGATTGCTCGAAAAAAAGTTTACCCGTCTCAGACAGTCAGGCAAGGATACGTTAGGATACACTGGCAAACCGCATATGCTGCCACGTTCTGCCACTGCTGCTTTTTGTCCAAAATGTTTAGTCAGTTAGTTTCTTTGTATTTAGCCAAGTCAACGGTGGTCCTTGGAATATAAAACTAACAATAATAATAGAAACAAAACGCTATTCCCATTAGTTCATCAGCCAAAAAAAGTCACGTTCGATTGGGGTTGCAATGTATTTGCTTTGAACTCACGTCGCACACAAAAAAAGAAATAATTTCGCTCACAACTCAATCTACCATTTTGCGTGACTTACAAACAAACAAACAAACAAACAGACAGAGAATCGGCTATTAATATATAGATAAATTTAATAATTCTATGATATTTATATATTGCTTCAACTATGTATTTGTGATTTCTGTAGTTTTAGTGTTGATAATATTCAAAAATCGGGTCATAAAAAAAATTCATGTTTTCCTCCAAGAAATGATTGAAGATGCTCATCCTCGTATCTCTAAATATGCTCTTAAATTTTAGCACATATGTGTGAGCCTATAATTAAAGTTCCTAGAAACTATATTCTCCTAAAAAAGACTGCCATAATTCATCACTATTCTGTTGTTTTATCAGTCAAAAGAGCATAAAAATTTATCTTGTTCACTTGTTATTAGACTTCCGCATTGAAAATGCATAATGCTACCATACCAGTGCTTTGTGAATTGAAATGATAGCTAAAATAATGTTATTTTGAATAATTAATTTTTTAGATTCCAATTCTTATCTTCCCCAGCAGTAACTCGGATGATTTCTTCTTTTAGCTCAAAAATCCTGCAGTCATTGTAATATTTTCAGCCAATAGAATTTGTTAATTCAGTAGCGTTCGCCAGGGTGTTTTTTTCTACTATCCGTATATCTAAAGGCAAAAGACCCTGGGTTTGAGGTTGGTTTTTGTTAGGAGAACTTACTATTAAATATAAAAAAAAATATGTGCATGAAAATGGCTCATTTGATATTGTCGTGCTCACACTATGTGAGTGAAAGTTTAAGATGGAAATATAACTTTTGTGCTTTTCCTGTAATTTCAACATTAAAAGGTAACGTGTTTTTATTTTAATGATTCAGTGGATAGGATACACAAATTGCATTCACTGGTTTCATGGTTTCTGCAGTAGCAGAGATAATTGATGAATTTCCATTCTTAGGAAATGGATTACAACTAAATTTTTTTCGAACAATATTACAAGCAAGTTGAAGGTTGTGCTATGGGAGATCCCCTTTCAGTCACTTTATCTGGAATACACATGAACAGAATGGAAAAAGACGTGGTACGACCAGAAAAACCAAAAATGTACAAAAGGTATGTTGATGATGTGTTTCACAGAAGAAAAAAGAATGTCGAAGACGTCATGTTTCAAAAAATGAATGAACATCACAAAAACATCAAACTAACAATCGAAGTAAACCCAACAAAATTTCTGGACACAACACTAATACGGAGAAACAACACATACGAAAAATCTCTCCACCGAAAGGAAACTAAGCTACCAACTCACTGGAATTCCAAAGTCCCCAAAAAATATAAACGAAACGCAATCCTAACAGAACTAAATCGAGCCAAGAAAATATCAGACAATTACAAAAATGAAGTTAAACTTACACGAGAAAAATACCAAAAAGGATACCCGTACCGTTTAATAAGTAGTGTTATCAGACAATTTGAAGAGGAACACGAAGAAAAACTTATCCCAGACTTTTTATTTGAAGAAAGAAAATTGATATTACTAAGACTTCCTTATTGCGAGAGAAATGAGAAGCTATTACAAAGATTCCAAAACAAGTTAAACGATTTTACTGGAGGAAAATATCGAGTTAGCATCATATGGCAAACAAGAAAAGTAAAAACGTTATTCCCACTAAAAGACCAAAACAAACACAAATCATGCGTAATATACGAAGGAACATGTATATGTGGAGAGAAATACGTTGGCAAAACGAAACGAAACGCACAAGTTGTTAGATGGTCCGAACATAACAAACCGTCGAATGAATCGGAACCAAGCAAGCATATAAACCAGTTTGAGAATCATGAATTTTCATGGATAATATTATTCCAGGCTCCTCAGCACACAAAGAAACGTAAAATACTACGTAATAGCTACGTAAAGCTACGTAATAGCGATTAGTAAGCCAAGTCTAAATGAGCAGATAGAATCGAAACAATGCATCCTATTCAGAAATGGTATTACCTAGGGACATTGTACATATAGACATATATAACATGAGCGATGTAAATGTTTTATACACACTTGAAAATGGTTTTTACCGAAAAGCTTCGTGCTGAATTTTAATATAATTTTTTAAACTTATATCTATGTTTTTATTATTGAGAATAAATGGCAAAATTTACTTATAAATTTTGTCTGTTATTTAAGTTTTCTTTTGCCAAAAAAAGAAATATTTGTATTTTCAAAGAATTGATTCTATGGATATATTAGTTCTTTTTGTGTTTCCCAGCTACGTAAAGAATTTGAACGAACAACGGACATTTCGCTGGGAAAAAAATGGAAAAGCTCTTTCCGAGAAATGGCACCTGCTATTTTGAGATGCAAGGTACCAAAGTGTACCTGTGTCGATTACTTGGAATTGTAAGAGATGAAAGTTAGCTTTTCTTAATATTAAAGCCTAAATGTTTGCTCACGCTAATTATTGGTGATTTCATTGGATAACTGTTTTCACATCATTTTTTGTTCAACTTTATGTATGAAAATTTTGGTTTTAAATGTTGTACCCCATACTGCCATTTTTTGCCGTCGCTACTTCAGGAAGATCTTTCAGAGCAAAAATTCATTTGCAAAAAAGATGTAAACAGATTGCCAGATATTATATTTGCTGACGATTTGGATGTCATTGTCAACAATGTTAAAGTTGGGCATGCAGACGACTTTATTTCAGCAATAATGCTTTTCTTTGGTTCATTTTACATTAATAACTTAGCGTACACAAAAGCTATAAATGGAACATTACCTTTTATTCAAAAAGAAGTACTTAGTCACACAACCTGTTGCTAAAGTAAAAAATCTTATTACTAAATTGAACAAGAGTGAAGTTTTTAGTAATTTCATTTAAATATTGTCAGACATATTTCCTTTTCTTTCATGGGTCACGTCACTTTTTTGTATAGAAAAAAATTTTTTTTTATCATGACAAAATATGATACATGCAGTTAGCGAGTTATTAAGTTGTAACTGTAATATTTGAAATTCTATTACATTACGTATTTCAGGGACGTTTTGAAATCAAGGAGCTGTGCATGTAACAAAAATCACAAAAATTATATCGCTTTCTCACATAATGTTAAAGCAAACTTGTTGGTGGTAAAAGTAAAAAAAGACAATATGAAAGGCCAAGGACAAATGGACAAAGTATGAACAATTATCATAAAAACATCAAGTTTACTATTGAAGTAGCTCCAGTGAAGTTCCTGGATACCAAAATATCATACGATAAAGACAGCATCAGTACATCAGTATACCGTAGTGATAAAAAGCTTCCCACACACTGGTCGTCAAGAATTCCAAAAAGGTGTAAGAGAAATGCCATCAACTCAGATTTGAATAGAGCCAAAAACATTGCTTCAAATTTCGAGAAGGAACTAACTAAGATCAGACAAAAATTTAAAAAAGCTGGATTTACCGAAAGCATCATACGACAATACGAGGAGAAAGATGATGGTCCACTTATTCCACCCTATTTTTATGACAAGAAACCCAAAATCTTTATCAATTGCAGTGTACCATTCTGTGAAAAGAAGGAAGATTTATCAAAGAAATTTATTCAGAAATTTCATGAATTCACCGGAAATAAGTACACTTAATGTATAAAATGGAACACAAAAAAAGTTTCTTTAATCGGAAGAGTAAATATCCACACCCTTCATGTAAAATTTACCAAGGTGTTTGTAGCTGTGGGGAAACATATGTTGGTGCGAAATGTAGAGGTACCATGGAAAGAACACAATATTATGGGAAATTCTGAACCTTCAAGATATTTGCAAAATAATCCCGACCACGTTTTTACATGGAAAGTGTTGTTTCCTGCTACTTTGAACTCCTGGGAGAGAAAGAACTTAGAAACTTCAATAACTGTAATTAAAAAACCATCACTTTATAATCAAATGGATACAAAAGTTTTACATCTTTTAAGAAATGGCATCACGTGATTTCCGAAATTATTTGTGTATTGCTGATATTTCCAATCGGCAATTAAAAGTGATTACTGAGATTTTTCATTTTTTAGCTTCCATATATTAATAGCTGATTGTCTGTCTGTTTGAATGTCATGCAAAATGTTAGATTTAGTTGTGAGAGAGTCATTTCTTTTTTTCTGAGTGAAGTCATTCCGAAACAAATATATTACAACCCCAAACTCGAACTTTTTTGGCTGGTAAACCAATAGGGACATTTCCCCTCCACTTTTGACTTCATTGTGTCAGAGCACGTAACTTTTTTAAAACAAAACCTAATAATAAGTTGAAGATTTTTCTCTCTACGTTTTGAGTGTGTTGTTGCACTGATGAACGATTGCTTTTAAAAAGTTTTTAAATAGCACATCATGAAATGTAGTTTTATTGGAACCATTGTTTAAACTGGTATTTGTTTGGTTTAAAATCATAAAAACCATGCGAAGGTCACGTTCAGAATGCACTGTGTAAAGTAAGAAAGCTTGCTGACATTTTCAATGAAAAACTAAAAAACTAAACAGTTCATTACATATTTATTTAGAAACGACTCCGTATTATGATTTTATTGTCATTCCAAATAATGTAGTGGAATTTTGAAAATGTGAAAAATACTGGAGGCAGCATACATATCAAAAGGCTTTCATTCCTTGAAAAAGGCACCAAAATGTTTTTACAACGTCATCAAGCTTCTAACTTTCTAAGCAGAGGAAAGTTGAATGTAAATATTTGTATAGGCATAACGATAACCTTACACAGGCTTTGTTGCGTCTTGGTACAAAGGACGAAAAGATTAAAAGCCACGTTTTTTGGTCAAGTATACACACCATGATACCCAAAATAAACTATGCGAAATTCGCCATCATTGGCTGATGAAGGAACAGATTTTAGCAATATTGAACAACTATCATTTTGTAGTAGGTCCGTAGATGATGATTTCAACGTTTCAGAAGATTTTATGGGCTTTTATAAGCTTAGTAACATTAAAAGATAAATTTATAGACATTTTACTGAGGTTTCACTTGAATCTAGATAACTGTTGAGGACAAACCCATGAGGGAGCCAGTAATATGATGGGTGTCAGATCTGGAGTTTCAAAAGGGACATTCTTTGAGTTTGCCAATAAAAACTCCCAATAGAAATTGTTCAACTCTACATGATACAATGGGAACTGGGTTAAGTATTCCCCAACACGTGAAAATATGCTTGGAAATATAATGGAGAACATTGCAGGCGAGTTTAAAAAAGAATCAACTATTAATCATCAAATCAAATTAGATAAATTATGCTTAACAAAAGATTTTAGCTAATTATGAAGCATTACTTCAACTACTTCGAAAAGATCTGTCTTATCTAAGTTCCATCTTTTTGATATTTTTGTTTTGTTGTTCTTCATCTTCTTGATATTTTTTTCTTATTGTATTTCTTCATGTTCCCACTATTTCTTGAAACAGAACTGGTATTTATTTTAACTGAAACATTCATTAACGAAAAATTAGTGCAGTGAAACTTTCTTTGTGTTTTCTTTCATTCTTGGTTGACCATTTATTGAAAAGTGAGTCTCCCTCACTTTCAATAAATTGTAGACCAAGAATGAAAGATATTATATAAAAAGAAATATTGCATAATGTAGAAATCAAAAAACACGCAAAAAATATTTATTGTTAAGAGTTATTCAAGTGTGCATAAATCTTTTTGCATGTATATGTTCGTAGTGTTTATATGAAAAGATTGATACATGATTTCAAGCAAATGGCACTGTTTTCTTTATTATTTTGAGATCATCATAAAATCAGGGGGCAAGATGACCAAGTGTTGGAAAGTGCCTCAATATTATGATACTGGAATGGGGGTCATTTAACATTAACACATTATGCCTGGAATGTCGTCATTTGATATCAACGGATTGAAGCTCTAAAGGTGATAAAAAATGACTCTTAAACGGAATGAAAATCGTAAGAGAGTCTTTCTCAAATGACTACATTCTCGGTAATGAGAATCTAAAGGGAGTAAAAAAAGATACTTATAAGGGGACCAAAATGACTCGCAAATGGAGTCGCCACAGGCACATTAAAATGAATTCCTTAGAGTTCTCATATAGACTCTATTAAAATTGTCAGTGTGCCAATAACTAAGATAACTGACAACAGCAAAACAATGAAAGCTCGATCTGAAGATGCAATCATCAAATTATTCCCTGATTTTATCTTCAACTGAATTAACTTTGCTAGTATTTTCAAAATAATATACTTTATTTAGTGACATGCCCTTTACTATTTCCACTTATCTTGGCAACGACTTCGCTAATAGCCCTAATTTTTCTTTACTTTCATTTGGATGTGGCAACCTTGTTTCTAGTTTTATTTTCGCAATGGCGCACGTGTTGTTGCCAACTCAAACCTTTTGATGACTTAACAATAAACAATATAAGCGGTATGTATTATGATTGTTAAGTATCTCAAAAAATTGAGTTGACTGCTCTCTCTCTTAATGCTCATGATGACGATCAATGAAATCAATGAAATCTCCAGTTTCGGTGTGATTGCCATCACTGAAACCAGAATTAAAGTACGTTTCAAATGAACTTGCACAGTTTCTATAAATGCTTTTGAAATTTGAAGGTTATGAGATATTTCAAAAATTCTTTTTGCGCTGTGTCAAGCTTAAAAAGCACTTTTTCATGATACACTAAACCGCTGTATACAACAGAATAATTACACAAGTAAACTTCCCGTACATAAGTCATAAATTTTTATATTAAATCCAAAGGGATACTTTTACAGTATACCGTATCGAAATAATGAATGCTATAACATACAACAAAATTAAATGCCCTATTATTGTCCGAAAACTACATTTTTGATACACAGAAAATGCAAAGTAACTTCACTGCAAAACCAATCATAATAAAACTAATGCAAACAAACCTATGCTTTAGCACCATCCAACGTCGCACCATTATAAGGTGTACTAGCCGCCCAGGTGGCGTCGCTCACCACACACGTTCAGCTTGCATTGTGTTGCAGAATTTAACTAGTGTAAAAGTTTTTTTACAGGCATTAATTTTTTAATTCATTTCTTAGATTCAGAAGATTGAAAACAGAAACAAATAGCAATATGGCTTAGAATATATATTTATATGCAGAAGAGAAGTAAATTTAATGTAAAAAAATGGCACTATATAATACAGAACCTTTTACCCAGACATGCAAAACCAAACATTGAATATAACATTACAAAATTTTAATTCAAAACAAATTGATACCTTCCAACTATTTCTTTTGTTCCAAAGTTACTACTGGACTGCAACCTATATTTCATACACATGTAAATAAATTAATAACATTTGTTTTAATTCCCACCTTATTTTCTTGAAATTCCACTACCATTTTTATACACTGAAAGGCATAAATAAAGAAAAAGATTTCAATGCATAACAGTGGCAGATAGTGGCGGTAAGCCCTCCTTGGATGTTGTTTTCTAAACTTCATAACTTTGGAGCCATTTTGAAATAAATAAAATAAAGAACAGCCAGTTTGTTACCAAAACAAATCGGTAGCTGACTGCTTGTAGGGGATGCATCTTTTTGATCGTTTTACAATCTTTTAATGCTGTATTTATTAAACTAGCCGCCAAGGCGGCGGCGCTCGCCGCCCATGTTCAGCATGCGTTGACTTCACGAAAAATAAAATTAAGGAATTGGCAACCGAAAGTGTTACCATGTTGTAGAGCTCGAAAAACTGATTAAAAAAATTTATGGGATCGTTCCGCTACGATCAACCGTTACAGAGATATCATTGTTCAAAGATTTTGATGACGTCACAGACCCCTCCCAAAAAAATTAGACCCAAATTTTTTGTCACCCCATCGCCTGTATCGCGGACCCGAAAAAACGTCAGTTATCCTAGAGGCAGATTCCAAATCAAATATCAAATATCAGTTTAAACAATGGTTCCAAAAAAACCCAAATTTCATGTGTTATTTATTTTTTAAAACAATCGTTGATCAGTACAACAATGCACTCAAAACGTAGAGAGAAAAAAAACTTTTTATTAGCTTTTGTTTTAAAAACGTTACGCGCTCTCTGACATGGGTGCTATCAAACGTAAGGGGGAAAATGGTTTCTCTTCTTAAAAAGTTCACACGGAGGAGAGAAAAAAGGCACGTGCTAAATGAATAAATAGAATAAAAAAACGTTCGATTAGAACGCTTAACAATTAAAAGAAGAAATTAAATTATTAAAAGAAAAGCAAAAAAAAACAAACATTTTGTTTTGATATGATACTCTTTTTTTACCTATCGTTTTTTAAACATTTTGATTGCCTCAAAAAAAAGTTCACCCGTCTCATACAGTCAGGCAAAAGTTAGTGGCAAACCGAACATATGCTGCCACGTTCTGCCACTGCTGCTTTTTGTCCAAAATGTTTAGTCAGTTAGTTTCTTTGTATTTAGTTGATGTACTGTTTTCAAAGCCAAGTCAACGTCGAATATAAAACTAACAATAATGATAAAATCAAAACGTTATTCCTATTAGTTCATCAGCCAAAAAAAGTCACGTTTGATTGGGGTTGCAATGTATTTGCTTCGAACTCACATCGCACACAAAAAAAGAAATAATTTCGCTCACAACTCAATCTACCATTTTGCGTGACTTACAAACAAACAGACAGACAGACAGACAGACAGACAGAGAATCGGCTATTAATATATAGATGGGTTTGGCTCATTTACTTACGTATATTACTTTGTGTCTTTTCCAAACGTTTTCCCACCAAAAAAAGTAAAACCATTTTCACCAATTTAATAAGCATCATCCTTTCTGCAGCCATTTTAAAACAACTTCACTTCAACTACACTACTTCACTGCTGCACTCTCATAACTATTTGATAACTATAAAAAGAAATACGAAAAAATAAGCACACATTTCCGTAGTAAAAGTAAACTTTCTTCCACTCGTTTTTTGTTTGGTTTTCCTCTGAAAAAACCTATTATATAAAAAACAAACATCTGTTCAAAAACTCAATTATGCATGTCTACCTGTTCTTCTATTAATCTAAAATACAATAACATTAAAAGTTTAACAATAAACAGTTTTATAATGACAATAATACCTTTGTATGTATACAAACCTGTGTTTTTTCGTGAAAATAACTGCGATAATGAAAATCGGTTATTAACAAAATTATTTTCTGGAAGTCGTCAACCAATCAAAATAGCTAAAAAAGAATTTTTTTTGTTTTGATTGGTTTAAAAAATTTAAACGTCACACTTACATTACGCAGCATTAAAAAACTGCTCTCGCCTCTTCGTGGTTTTACGACCAAAAAGGAAAAAAAAGTAAATATATCACTCTCTAAAATGAAAGTGGGATGCACAACGCAGATTATTATAATAAGACTAGTAACTCGCATAAAAGTTTTTTACGGCTTTATTCTCGAAACGAATGTGCGAGAATTCCGCGTTCCCATGTGCGAACCCCGTGACGAAAATTTCAATCACAAAATCGAGACTGGAAAATTTACCCATGTTGTAGAGCTCGAAAAACTGTTCAAAGAAGTATATGTGATCGTTTTGCTACGACCAACCGTTGCAGAGATACATTTTAATGACGTCATAGCCGCGGTACCAAAAAAAATTTAGGCCCAAATGTTGCGTCACCCTCTCACCCGTATCACAGACCCTTAAAAACGTCAGTTATCCCTATTGGTTATCGAGATATTTCCCCAAAAACGTCCCGTTGATTGGGGATGCAATGCAATGGTTCCCCGTGAACATAAAAACATCTGATGTCAAATGCCACATGCTATTATACTAATCGTGAATGTGTCTTGCGTTAAGAACTGTTGCTTTATGACCACGATTAAGAAGATTTTGATCATTAAAAAAGCAAAAACACTACACTCTCTAAGTTAAATGTGTTGCACATGCACCCGGTTTAGTATAAGATAAAGAAATGGATATTTCAGTGATACACTGAAACTGAACTGAATAAAGGTTTTGTAAAATTATTTTTTACGCAGGAGATGTGAAACACAAACAAACATTTCATAACTTAAATTGCCCTACTTCAGATTAAAATCATGTCTTTACATGCAGAAGATTCGACGCAGAAGCAAATGATAATACAGCAAAGAAGTATATATTGAATACGCAGAATAAAATAAGTAGCTTAAGTGTAAAAATAGCAATACATAAATCTTATTATACTAATTCGCAATTGTGCATACCACTTTTATTTTAGAGAGTGACATATTTGGGTTTTTTGCTCACGGTCAAATCCTTCTTATTTTTTCCCTTTTCGTCGTAAAGCCACGCAGAGGTGAGAGCGTTTTTTTTTATTTTCCGCGATTAGTATATGCTCCTCCGTTTTGTTATTTTTGGTTTGCGCAGTGGAAATCAGCCGAAAAACGTCTTTGGAGGAGTGCGAGCAATGCAATCTTCTTCGTTCGAAATTTGTCAACGATCATTTCGTGAGCAAGAAACCTCGCGAAGAAGACATGTTTCTTTTTGTATACGAATATTTTAATTTAAATTTGATTGTTTTAGGCAGCAAATCGACGAAAGAACTGACGAAGAAACACAGGTTTGTATGCACGAAGGTATTGTTATTATTATAAAACGTTTTATTATCGGGTAGCACGTGTAAGTGAGTTAGTTGTTTGTTTACAATGAAAAATCATATTTACATATACAGAAGAAGTGCAGTGAAGTTTTTAAAAATTAGCTGCAGAAAGATCGAACGAACAATGGTATTATTATAAAACTTTTATTTTTGATTAATAAAAGAACAAGTTAGGTATATGTATTTGTATTTAAATGTACTTAAATGTTTGTTTACGTTTTAGTTATCAAATATCGCTATACAGAAGAAAGTGTCGTGAAGAAATGCAGAACAAAATGATGTTTATTTACACAGTAAGGAATGGTTTTAATTTAGTTTTGAAAGATTAAATACTATAGCTTTGAATAGATATCTTATTATATGAGTTCTTTCGTTTAGTTTATATGCTACTGGATGAAAAACGAAGACGAGAGTAATTTGTTTTGGTAACGCGCGCTATTATTATTTTTATAGTTAGCAAAGAAGATTTGATTTGATTTATTTACACCTTGAAAATAGTTCTGATGAAATGGCTGAAACCGACCAGGAGAAAGCAAACGTTCTTGGGAAGTATTTTGCTAGCGTTTTTGTAAAAGAACCAAACACGCTTATTAATCTTGGAGGATTAAAAGCACCTGTTATTGAACGTGACTTCGAATTGGATATGGATAGAGAAGTTGTGCTAAAGAAGCTACAAGAGCTTAACGCCAACAAAAGTCCTGGCCCAGATTCCCTTCACCCGCGCATCTTAAAAGAACTTGCACCTGTTATCGCCGTACCGCTATACATGATATTCGAAAAGTCCTATACACTTGGAAGAGTACCATCTTCTTGGAAGAAAGCAAATATTACAGCAATCTATAAGAACAAAGGAGACAAACACACAGCCGAGAATTACAGACCAATCAGTTTAACAAGCATTGCTTCTAAAATCTTTGAATCGATTATACGTTCATCGTTGCTATCATACCTAAAGGAGAACAATCTGTTAACTACCCGTCAATTTGGTTTCCTGGGAGGAAGATCTACCATTCTGCAGCTCCTAAAAATAATGGATAAATGGACCAAAATCCTTGAAAACGGAGGTGTAATAGATGTTATCTATTGCGATTTCAAAAAGGCATTCGATACAGTCCCGCATCGCAGATTGATTGAGATTCTACGGCACTATGGACTTAAAGGATCAATACTCTCCTGGATTCAAGATTTTGTAACCGATCGATACCAACAAGTTGTTGTAAACCAACACAAGTCCGATATGTCCCGTGTGACCTCTGGAGTACCCCAGGGGTCTGTGCTAGGCCCTCTTCTATTTGTTATTTTCATCAACACTTTGGCGGATGTTCCTGAGAAGTCAGAACTTTTTCTGTACGCGGATGATTTGAAGGTGTTCCAAGAATTGGATGTAAATGCTGCCGAAACTCTTCAGCAGGATCTTACCAAACTACAACAATGGACAGACACTTTTCTGTTAAAATTTCATCCTGATAAATGCGAGCACATGCAGATTAAATCTAAACTGAAGGCACCTGCACCGACACAATATGAAATTGATGGAACTATACTCGACAAGAAACAAGACGTAAAAGACCTGGGAATATATTTTGATGAAAACCTCACTTTTGACAAGCACATCAATGACAAAGTCAAAAAAGCGAATGGACTTGTTGGCATGTTAAGACGTACATTTATGCACTTGGATAAAGACACCTTTAAACAACTTTTCACGAGCATTGTGCGACCCCATCTTGAATACGGAGCACCTGTATGGAACCCGCATCTCAAACAACAGAAAAAACTTTTGGAAGGAGTGCAGCGACGAGCAACAAAACTATTGCCTGGAATGTACAACTTAAGCTACAAGGAAAGGTTAGAGATCATGGATTTGCCAACACTCGAGTTCCGACGATACAGGGGTGATATGATTGAGTTGTACAAAATGACTCATCAGCATTACGATACGGAAGCTGTTGGAAATTTAATCCAGCTCAGAACGCAGGATTATCCGGATCTGCATTTACGTCGCCATAAATTTACTGTGACAAGAGAAAAGTGCGGTAAAGATATCAAGAAGTACTTTTTCAAGAATCGGGTTGCAGAACAGTGGAACAATCTGCCTCCGAAAGTAGCTGAAGCTCCATCATTGAATAGCTTTAAGAACAGATTCGATAAACTATGGAAAGACACTGGATTAATGTACGATGTCGAAATGAACCTTGCGGAAATTACTGCTCCTCGAAAGATACGTTATCGTAAAGTTGAAGAAGACTGAAGATCGAACCTGGTGTCAAAGGCATTATATGCCTATTTCCAGAATCCTGTATTGTATTGTATTGTATTGTTTATTTATTTACAGATCAATTAAAAATGGTCCCACAGCTATGATTGTTTTCCTTTCTCATGGCTGTGGAAGTAGGGAACGTGTTATGCTGTCAAATTGTATCTATTGACGATGTTTGATGCTTTGTCTGCATGCCTTTCTGCCAGCCATTTATGCCTTTTGTTTTGGTTTGCTTAAATATGGTTGCAGTAGTAGTAAGTATTGTAGCTGTTCTTTACTGAAATATTATAAACGAAATTATAAATGTATAAATGAAACACATGGTATGTTGAGAAGGTTATTTAAGAGAAGAATGGATTATGTATTTCATTGCGATTGTACTACAAAAAAGAAGCATTGCTGGGGTATATTTTTCTTCAGTTTATATTTGTTTACAGCATTCATTATTTTGTGTTATGCTAATTGCTACATACATACTTGCTAGGTATATAAGTTTAGCATTATGTTTTTATTTGTTGCTTTTAATATCTTCTGGGTATTCAATTATGGTTTTGGTGAAAGTAGGGCATTTTGTTGTTTCAATTATTTTTATTAATTTGATGTTTGGTTGTGTATGCCAGGTAAAAGTCTTTATTCTGTTCAGCTCCAGTGTTGAGTGAACCCGTATTGACTCACAGTATCGGTTGACTTTATAGACCAAATTTTGTTTTTAATTGTTATCTTTAGGATAAATGCGTACTTGAGTTTTCTTTTTGTTTTTTCTTTCTTTTTGTTTTATTTTTTATTTCAATATTGTTATAGCATGATTAGGTTTTCGGTATTACAATTCAAGTATTAATTTTTTAGGTAATAATAAAAAAAGCACAAAGAAATGAAACTCATGGTTTTAATCATGACGTTGATGGTTTTGGGAAGAACAGACTACATATCATTTCAAAAATTCATTAATGGTTGCAGTCGAGTAGTAACTTTGGAACAAAAGAAAATGTTGGAAGGTATCAATTTGTTTTGAATTAACATTTTGTAATGTTTGGTTCTGTATGTCTGGGTAAACAGTTCTGTGTTATATATTGCCATTTTTTTTTTACATTAAAGTTACTTTTCTTCTGCGTATAAATATATTATTCTGAGCCATGTTGCTATTTGTTTCTATCTTTAATCTTCTGAATGTAAGAAATGAATTAAAAAATTAATGCCTGTAGAAACTTTTACACGAGTTAAATTTCGCAACACAACGCATACTGAACATGGGTGGCGAGCGACGCTGCCTGGCATGTTTTTGAGTTGCGATTCTATGATTTATTTTTTCCTCACGGGGTACGTACACGGGAATGGTGGATTTGACCTAATGTTTTCGAAGTTAAGTTCGGTAAAAAGTTTTTACCCGGGATACTAGTCTTATTTTACTGATTCGCAATAGAGTGTCACACCTTTATTTCAGAGAGTGATAAATTTGGTTTTCTTTTAACGGTCAAATCCTTCTTATTTTTTCCCTTTTCGTTGTAAAACTGCATAGAGGCGAGAGCGTTTTTTTACAATTAGTATATGGGGAAATCCCGCCGGCAATGGTTTTCATTGGCTAATAAAGGAAAACTCTTAAAATGCGCTGTTTTGATTGGCTGACAAATTCCAAAAATCTCCATCACTAATAAGGGCTTTCATTTCTTTGTTGCGAATTTGACGAGGAAACACAGGTTTGTATACACAAAGGTATTGTTATTATAAAAAACGTTTTATAACCGTGTTTTTTGCTAAACTTTTACAGTTATTGTATTTTAGATTAATAGAAATACAGGTGGGACATGAGTAAGTAAGTTTTTAAACAGATGATTGTTTTTTATATAATGGGTTTTTCAGAGGAAAACCAAACAAAGAACGAGTGGAAGAAAATCTATTTTTACGATAGAAACGTGTGCTTATTTTACGTATTTCTTTTTATAGTTACCAAATAGTTATGAGAGTGCAGCAGTGAAGAAGTGTAGTTGAAGTGAAGTTGTTTTGAAATGGTTGCAGAAAGGATGATGCTTATTTAAATTGGTGAAAATGGTTTTACTATTTTTGGTGGGAAAACGTTTGGAAAAGACACAAAGTAATATACGTAAGTAAATGAGTCAAACGCATTTAATAAATACAGCATTAAGAGATAGTAAAAACGATCAAAAAGTTGCATCCCCTACAAGCAGTTTTGTTTTGTTAACGAACTGGCTGTTCTTTTATTTATTTATTTCAAAATGGCTCCACAGTTATGAAGTTTAGAAAACAACATGAAAGGAGAGCTTGCCACTACTGTCTGTCTTTTTCTTTAATTTTGCCTTTCAGTGTATAAAAATGGTAGTGGAATTTCAGGAAAGTATGCTGGGAAGTAAATTGAGTTTTATTAATTTGTTTACAGGTATGAAATATAGAAAGTAAAGAGTTTAGAAGTGTTTGATGACAAGGGCTACAGAAGAACATATGATCAATATTGTTTACTAACATGATGATGTGAATTGGTATTGAAAGGTAAACCAAAGTTAAAATAGTATCTATTTAGTTAAAATACAGTTAGTATCAAAGGATAAATAAAGGATAAGAGGGATGTTTACTGTTGTGTTTTGAATTTTCCAGAGAGGAGCTTTGAACTGGAAATAAAAAATGGCTCCACGAATGTTTTCATATGTTAAAAATTTTTCAGCTATACTAATTCTGTCCTTACGTTTGTGTTTTTAATTATTATTTTTAAGGTTAATACATTTTCAAAGTTTCTTTTACTTTGTTTTGTTTTTCTTTAGATTTCATCATAGCATGATTAGGTTTTTTGTATATGTTTTTTGAATGTTTTCATCTGTTAAAATAGAAATGAAGCACATGATGGTTTATAATGTTGAGTGGGTTACTTAAGAGAAGAATAGATTATGTAATTTAAATGACTGTGCAATGAAACTATCCTACAAAAAATAAGTGTTGTTGGCTGTATTTTTCTTAAGTTTATATTTTATCGCGTTTATGCATATTTTGTGTTATGGTAATCGTTTACGTACTATGCCTAGGTATATAACTTTGGGTTTATTATTTTATTTGTGACTTTTTATCTTCTGTGTAAATTTTTGTTCTTAGTTATTGTTTTTAGGATAAATGCATACTTGAATTTCCTTTTTTTTTTGTTTCTTTTTTTTTTCTTTTTTTTTTTCTTTTTTTTTCGGTATGACAATTGAAACATTATTCTTTTAGGCAATAATAAAAAAAGCACAAAGAAATGAAACTCATGGTTTTAATCATGATGTTGATGGTTTTGGGAAGAACTAACTATATCATTTCAAAAATTCATTAATGGCTGCAGTCCAGTAGTAACTTTTGAACAAAAGAAAAAGTTGGAAGGTATCATTTTTGTAATGTTATTCATTGTTTGGTTTTGTATGTCTGGGTAAACGGTTCCGTGTTATATATTGCATATTTTTACATTAAAGTTATTCTGAGCCATGTTGCTATTTGTTATTGTTTTAAATTTTCTGAATGTAAGAAATGAATTAAAAAATTAATGCCTGAAAAGAAACTTTTGCAAGAGTTAAATTCTGCGACATCATTCATATTCATATTCAATATGGCGTCAAAACGAACGGACGTGTTTTTGTTGTTGATAGTTTTCTTTGCTATATTACACATTAGAAAGTCATTATTTTACTTGGATGGTGATTCAACTAGTGCTAAATTGTCGAATATTAAAAATATATTAACTGTTGTGAAAAAAGTTTATGGGTGTACGTTGCAAAATGAGAAATCTTCGAAAATTTTCAGAAATATTATGTTTGTCAGCTTGTTAATGCTTTGTGGAGATATAGAGAAATGTCCGGGTCCAGCATATACTAATTTGGATTCATTTTGCAATACGAAAGGATTAAAGATTTTACACCAAAATATATCATAAGTGAACAGGAAAAACTCGGCTTTTTACAGAACTCTGAGTTTCATGTCTTTACACAATCATCAGCTGTACAAAATAATCACTTGAAAAATTTACAGAAAAAATGCGTAATCAGATTTTTTGACACGCATAATTATTGATATAAATAAAAACAAAGATATTGAACGTATGCACACGACCTCAGGGGACGTTAGGAATAATCTATTCAGTCTTTTGATTTATAATTCGCGAGTATATACTTGTTCATGTGGCGGCATTTTGAAATCAATTCAGTTCTTTTGTTTAGCAGTTCAGTTTTATTAGGGTAACTAAGTATTTCCAGTTTTTCCTGCAAGCACAAAGGACACGATTTGGTTAAGTTTGAGTATGACTTGACACGTTTCACGATCGACCAATCAAATAACGGATTCAAATTTTGCTCCTTCAAACTCCAGACATACGTTGATAACGCAGTGCTATTCTTGTATTTTGCGTTATTAAAAGACTGCTTGTGTCCATTGAAGTGTTGTTTAAACTCTTTTTCTGTTAGGCCAATATAACATTTCATGGGTTGATTTGGTGCTGTTACATTGCATTTATAGACAACGGAAGATGTTCTGCAATTGCCTTTCAGTGGACAATCTTCTTTGTTTCTACAGTTACAAGCCAAGGTTTCTTCTGTGTTATGCGACATAACTTTTTTGTTGTGAGTTTTGATGATGGAGTGCATATTTTCAGTGCAGCTATAACTGACTTTCACGTTGTTCTTGTTGAAAACTTTACGTAGGTTGTTTTCATATGTGAAATGTTTATCAATTAGGTTCAAGAACGATTTGGCGATATTGGTTGAAACGTTCTTATTAAAAGGCGGATTGAACCATATTATGTTTCTATTTCCCAGATTGATGTTTACGGGTTTTTTGTAGAATAGGTTTTGCCCTTGGTAACCACTGGTATGGAGGGCTTCTTCGTATTCTGTTTTTGCCTGGTTGAAGACTGCTTCATTCGATGAATTTTTGGCAAGTCTGTCGTTGATAGAAATAGGTAGCTGTTTCAATATGTTAGCAGGGTGATTTGATGAAGTGTGGACGTACTGTAGGTGGTCATTCGGTTTCTTATATGGTCTATATGTGCCAGTTTGTAGATCTAATGTCACATCGAGGAAGTCCACTGTTTTCAAGTTAACGTTAACATCAATATCGAATCCAATGCTTTTGAAAACTTTGATGATTTCTTTGCGTGTCACATCAGCAATTGTCTTAGTTGTATTTCACAATATTATTAAACCATCATCACGGTATAATCCTGTGTCTTCTTTGTTAACGATCGTGCACAGTTTGTGTAAGATGAAAATGCCGACCAATTCACAAATTTCAGCACCGTCATAGCTTCCCATTGTAACGTCGAAAGAGTCGTGTGCGGCTTTCTTCTTCCATGTTTCATCGTTGAAAAATAGTAATGATTTACGAGAGTGGAGGATAGTCCTGGTATCTTTCTCAGAGATGGTTGTGTGCAATCTGGCAAAGTTCAAGGCTTTCTCCAAGATCTCCTTTGTTATGGATGGGTAGAACTCCTTGATATCCATTTGAGCAAAGGTGCACGACTTCTTGTTTTTTATTGACGAGAACCATTTTAGAACAGAGTCTGTATTTTTCCACTGATTTACCAGTAGTTTGTCTTGGAGGTCAGAGTTAATGCAGTCCAGGATGTTTTACTTATGATACCGATTTCGCTTTTACATGGGTTGATGAGGCGGCATGGGTGGTTTTGGTGGAAGTTTTCTTTATGATCTTTTAAACTGATGAATGCGGGTGATTTGGCTAACGATTCTGCGCGTTTGTCGACGTTGTAAGATGATGCGATGTTTTTAGCCTCGTGGTTGATGGCATCTTCAAGGAGGTTTGGCGCTTTCTGGTAAGTTTTTGTTACGTTGTTCTTTAATAGGATGCTGTGCTGCTCGACTGGCATGGCATAGATGTTAGACGTTTTATCGGCAAAAACAAATACTTTATCTGATTTGCGAATACTGGAAATGTCTTTCTTTAATTTTTGTTGGAAATCATCAAAGTAGTTACAAAATTTAACTGACTCATACAAATTGAAAAGGTCAGATTCAAAACGTTCTAACTCGCGGTAGGGTGGTGGTGTGTTCTTGCTTTTATTTTATTTTATTTTATTTTATTTTATTTTTATTTTATTTTGTACAGCTGATGATTGTGTAAAGACATGAAACTCAGAGTTCTGTAAAAAGCCGAGTTTTTCCTGTTCACTTATGATATGATAGCTCCTATGCTTTAATTTAGTAGAGCACTGTTTTGTTGATTTCATTCAATAACTTATTTACACCAAAACATAAATGGCTTATATCACAAGATTCCAAATATCGAAATATTATTGAGTAAACGTATCGACATTTTAACTTTGTCAGAAACGCACACAACTTCTCATAGTAGTGACACTGATTTCAAAATCAGGGGGTACAACCTTATTCTAAAATCTAGAGAAAATGGAACCGGCGGTGGGGTTGCTATCTATATTTCTGATAGATTGAAATTTAAAAGGAGATTAGATCTTGAAAAACAAGACATTGAATGTATTTGGATAGAAATTGTAATTCAAAAGGGAAAGAACTTTTTACTCTGTTTCATGTATCGGCCCCCTGACACATCATTTTATACAAATACAAATTTTGAAAACAATTTAACCGAGATGTTGACAAAAGTAAATGAGTTGTCACTGGAAACAATCCTCTTGGGGGACCTTAATATCAATTATTTAAAAGCGTCAGATCACTTAACATTAAAAGACGTTTTTAAATTACAGTCGTCACAAAAGAGTCACAAAAGAGAGCCCTACACTAATTGACTTGATATTTACAAACAATGAACAAGTAATTGCTCGTGTCAACGTGTTTGCACTTTTTCTCAGCGATCACGACTGCATAGGCTGTGTGAGAAAAGTCAATCACCTATAGTCTCTGCCTCGCATAATAACATGTCGAAATTTTAGTCGCTATTGTCCAGAACGTTTGAACAGAGATATAAGAAACCACAATTGGTCAACAGTCTACGAAGCAATTTCTGTAGAGCATGCGTGGACGTACTTCAAAAAGTCTTTGCTGGATATAATCGATGCACACGCCCCACTCATACAGAAACTAATAAAAGGCAGACCGTGTCAATGGCTATCAGCAGAAATAAAAGTACTTATGAATAGAAGAGACAAAGCTTTGAGGAAAGCTCATAAATTTAAATCTAGACTTTGCGACCTATAAATCTCTCAAAAATCGTTGCAACAATAAAATTAGATCAGCAAAAAATCATTATCACAAAACTTTATTATTTGAAAACAAAAACAAACCTGCTAAATTCTGGAAGATTATAAAAAATCTATTTCCTACAAACAAATCAAGAGACTTTTCTCCCACCGCTGACAGCGAGGATCGATTATCAAAAGCAAATAATTTCTGTCAATACTTTTCATCTTGTGTAACCAGACTGAAACAGCTATCGTTTCCATTGCAGTTCCTGACTTGGAAAAAGGGGACACCCCAGCAGCAAAGAACGGAAAATGTTTTTGTGTTTGGTTACGTCAGTACTGTTTTTGTAGAAAAGGAATTAAAGAAATTAAAGCACAAGAAAGCCACTGGTGCAGATGGTATTTCTCCTGCGATGTTAAAGGATGCAGCTTCCAGCATATCAAAACCTCTGGCGCATTTTATAAACTTATCGCTTAGAACTAGAAATGGCTGGTCACATTCAATTCCACAAAAACGAAACTTCTATCTGTAAATCATACTAAAGATCCCTTTTTACCGTCAATTTCCATGAATGGCACCCAGTTGGAAGAAAACAACTCCTTTCGTCTCCTCGGCATCACTTTTTCACAGGACTTCTCCTGGCGCTCCTACATTGAGGCAATCGCTAAGTCAGCCTCGATGAAGGTGGGCGCCCTTCTTCGTGCAAGAGCATACCTCAGCCCTGATGCCATTCTTTACCTCTATAAATCTACTATTCGACCTTGTATTGAGTATTGTTGCCATATCTGGGGTGGTGCACCCTCTGATTCTCTAAAACTTTTAGACCGTATCCAGAAAAGAATCTGTAATGCTGTAGGTGATGAACTTGCAAATAAACTTGACACACTCTCCCATCGCAGATCTGTGGCATCTCTTTGCCTCTTTTATAAATACTTTTACGAAAAATGTTCAACTGAGCTCTCTTCTCTCATCCCTGCATTAAAGACTTTCAAGCGAAACACAAGATATTCATCTAATTGCCATGAATCACACTGTCAGCATCCCAAAATCATCAAAGAATTTTTACCAACAAAGTTTCATTCCTCGCTCCTCCACTATCTGGAATTCTTTACCCCAGTCTGTTTTTCCTTCTCATTATAATCTTCAATACTTTAAATGTAATGTCCATCGTCACCTTTCCTCCTTGTACCTCAATACACATTAGTGGTTTTAAACCTTGTATTGAGCGACTAATTAAAAAAAAAAAAAAAAAAAAATTGCACTCATTGCTTGTAAGGGAATACAATGGAGTGATTTCAGTAGCCACTAATTCAGAATGAATGTAAACCACTGCTTGAAGATCCCCCAAGTGTTGATTTTGTGCCACCAGAAAATACGAATGAGAAAGTCATGTTTATCTCTTCCTTTGATTCTGTAAAAGATGCTATTTACCAATACATATGTGGAACTTGCTGCAAAGGTATAAATGCTGGCAATGAAAAACTTGTCAAATGTGTATCGTGTCAGTCAACATTTTGTGTGTCATCGCTGTTACAAGACGTGATTTTCTATGTCAAAGCACAGTGCCTTGGTAGCAGTTATTTCAAATTGCATGGAAATCAATTGGCATCATTGTAATAAATTTTAATCCGGCTTCGTTTACCAACAAGGACTCATAGCAGAAATCATGGATTTTGATGATATTTCTGCCATAGTGGATTATGCTTGTTTAACCATTATTAGATTAGTTTGAACTTCAGTGAAAAGAACTTTATCGTAATCTTGAACTTTTGCGTTGTGTTATACCATTTTTACCTCAGTTGTGTGAATGGCAATTCAGATTTTAGTTTTTATTGGGAGTTTTTTGTTACGTTCTTTTAATTGGCAGTAATTTTACAGTAAACTTGTTTTTCATGAAGTTGATTTAACTAATCCATAATACATTATACTTTCCATCGTTCAGTCAGAATCATTTTACTGTTTATTCTTGTTACTGTGGTATATATTTGTAACATGTTTTCATACAAGTCGTGTTCTTTAACTAGACAAACAGATAATCCATGTTGCCATATTTTGCTCCTTACCCTTTCCATTGGCAATTCTTTGGATGAATGGGCGGGTAGTTTTATATGCTGTATTTCCTTAATGCACATCTTATTACGTCATAGATTTCCCAGTCAATGAAAAACAAAAGTGCTCAGATTTCAAATATTTTTATATCAAACGAAAGCTCTTTGTCTAAGGATGAAAAAGTAACAAGAAACATGGGTTTAATTTTTTACCTATCAAAAGATACAAGCCCTTGAATATCTAGTGATGACGTCATCAAAACATAAAAAATCTGTCACTACTTGTCTTAAATTGATGTTTTCTCCGAAAATACTCAACGAAATAAAACTTTTAAGTAGTCTAAAATGGTCAGAAATAAATTTCCAAGCACTTTATCTCTATTTTCAAAACTCAAAATGGCGTCATTTGTGATGACGTCATTAAATCTTTTATATTTTGAAACATTAGCCTGTTTTTTTTTTTTTTGCCAAAGTATTATCCTTGTTAGTATGACAAACCTTTGAAATTTACGTTTGTTTTATTTGAATGATGAATATTTATCATCTTTATGGCAATCTTTAAATTCAGTATTCTTGAAAATGTCAGTCATCATAATAGTTTTTGCTTTCTTGGACCTGACGACATCTGTATTTCGAATTTTGAATTTTGAATTTCGATTTATAAGTGAGAATTTTAGAATTCAGCAATATTTAGGAGCTATATTTAAGACACAATTTTCATTTCTTGAGATTTAAGATAAATATAGGGAAATGAGTTAAATGAAAGAAAGATGGCCAGTATTGAAAGTAAATTGAATTTGAAGTTGTGCCTAATTTGTCTAGCTCAGGATAAAAAGAGGTAATTAGTTATTCTTTTCACTATGCTTTATATATTCTATGCATACTTCAGTGTTTAATTGTAATAGTTTGCGTTCGAGATGTTAAAGAAAAATGAATAGTGTAGAAACTAACAGTCATTAGTTTTTCGTGTACAAGTTCACCAA
Source organism: Turritopsis dohrnii (assembly GCA_027922465.2). NCBI lineage: Eukaryota > Metazoa > Cnidaria > Hydrozoa > Anthoathecata > Oceaniidae > Turritopsis > Turritopsis dohrnii. The sequence goes on along the minus strand of BQMF02000122.1, from coordinate 394,034 downwards.
AAGAGGAAAATTTAGAAAAAATTTTGACCTAAGAATGAACAAAGCTTGGAGAGGGAAATTTCAGAAAAGGTATTGATCGAATAGGAGAGTGCACAGCTTCATTTTTGGAGGAAAGTAAAGCGTTTTACCATAGTGACTGCTATAAAAAGGTAGTGCACTCAGCCAATATTGAACGATTGAGGAACAGAGTCGAAAAAACTGGGAGCTCAATTCCAAAAAGAGAAAGGCCAACAGAAACAGAAGAGAACTCAGACGAGGTTGAACGTGATATAGAGTCTCTCACTAAGGCGTTAAGGTCTTCTACAAACCCGTTCAATAAAGAGCATTGTATAATATGTCAGAATGGTGGTGGGTATCTTCGTAAAATTGCTTACACCAAAACAGGAGAAACTTTGTTGAATTGTGCGAGGAACTTGCAAAAAATGATTTGTTGATACGCCTAAACAACGTACCCGATGCTAAAGACGGTGTTGCAAACGACGCACAGTATCACTTAAGGTGCTGGACACTTTGGAAAAGAGAAAATGCAAGGATCACTGGAGAAGATGCATTCTGCAGGCTATCGAAGTAGCACATCTTGATCCCTTTACAGAATGCGCCATCTTTTCTCCAGACACTGATGTCTTTCTTCTGGCCATTCATTTTTATCAGTCCTTGCCACAGGTAATAAATGCTTTTTACAATATGGGTTTGAAAAATTAATTTACAATATTATTAAGATACTAGCCTCCAAGGCGGCGTCGCTCGCCGCCCATGTGCACCTGCTCTGTGTCACCCTGGAGACCCCAGTAAACCTCATATTTCTTGAAAAACGGCTCGTACAACCTTTGTTCAGCCAGAGGCAGATTCGAAATCAAATATCAAATATCAGTTTAAACAATGGTTCCAAAAAAAACCCAAATTTCATAATGTGTTACTTATTTATTTTCTAAAACAACCGTTGATCAGTACAACAATACACTCAAAACGTAGGGAGAAAAAACTTAACTTTTTATTAGCTTTTGTTTTAAAAAAGTTACGCGCTGTAATATGGGTGCTATCAAACAAACAAATGAACAGGGGGAAAATGGTTTCTCTTCTTAAAAAGTTCACACGGGAGGAGAGAAAAAAGGCACGTGCTAAATGAATAAATAGAATAAAGAAACGTTCGATCAGAACGCAATTAAAAGAAGAAATTAATTTATTAAAAGAAAAGCAAAAAAAAAACATTTTGTTTTATGATACTCTTTTTTTACCTATCGGTTTGATTGCTCAAAAGACAGTCAGGCAAGAGTTAGTAGCAAACCGAACATGCTGCCACGTTCTGCCACTGCTGCTTTTTGTCCAAAATGTTTAATCAGTTAGTTTCTTTGTATTTAGTTGATGTATTGTTTTCAAAGCCAAGTCAACGCGGAATATAAAACTAACAATAATAATAACAACAAAACGTTACGCCTATTAGTTCATCAGCCAAAAAAAGTCACGTTCGATTGGGGTTGCAATGTATTTGCTTCGAACTCACGTCGCACACAAAAAAAGAAATAATTTCGCTCACAACTCAATCTACCATTTTGCGTGACTTACAAACAAACAAACAAACAGACAGAGAATCGGCTATTAATATATAGATTGAGATCTTTATTTTTTTAGATGAAGAAATTTCGTACAGACCATGGACGTATAAAAAGAGAAGGACTCACAACTCATACTAAAGCCTTTCATTTCTATTATTAAAATCTATTCTGTCGGCATTTCTTTGATGTAATCCTCGCCTCGTATTTCACTGGATTTTGGTTCACATGGGTGGGTTTATACAACGCTTTAGATTTAATTCGATGTGGAAAATCAAAGAATTGAGAGAAAATACGATTTGCAGATACATTTGCAATATTCTTCATTATCACAAAACCTCTACTCAACCTTTTTTAAAAATGTTGGCTTGGAAGATAAATTTCTCGGAGTTTGGAAGTATTTTGTGTATATACTTATATCCAAAGATTCGGTATTTTGAAAGACGCCTGGGTGATGCCTGAGAATATACAGAAAGAAGAATGCTTTTTCATTCAATTCGGAAAATTTCATGTTTCAGACTGTAAGAAGTCACGATGAATTAGAGTTTAAAACCTGGCTTCAAAATAATCATATAATCTTTAAATTCATTTCTGGTTGGAAACATGTATTTTTAACATCACTTGAGGGAGTTTCAAAACTGCTTTTGTGAAAAGTTCAATAAACCGTGGCGAGGTTTGTTTGAATAGATTTATAAAAGTTGTAAGTCCTTCTCTTTTTATACGTCCATGCACAGACAAAGGAGAAAGCTATGCGACTTGGATATTAGTGACATTTATGAAAAGCTTGGGTCAACACAATGTGAGGCACTACTCGCTTTTCACACATTTACAGGATGTGATCAGACTGGTAGATTCAATGGAAAATCAAAATCAACCTGCTGCTCAACCTTTATGCAATCAAACGGTCAGATATTAAGTGCTTTTCAACAGTTAGGTGACGGCAAAAGTCTCCCTTCTCTTGAAACAATCGAAGCTCTAGAGAACTTTGCCATCACTCTCTATTATTCAAAATGATCTTTTAAAAAGTTGTCTTCGTTACACTGGTATTTGTTTTCAAGATTCCAACAAGAGGGCGAGAAGCTTCCTCCTACTTTTGGTGCCTTGAAGTATAAAATATTTAGATCTCATTATGTCACTATGGTTTTACGCAAGGCCAATATTCCCTTCTAATGTTTACCACCTCCTACAAATTACGGATGGGAGACATCAAACGATGGAGTATTGTGTCTAATAATGACAGAAATCCTTCTTGCTCCTATGGCGTTAATTGAAATGATATCTTGCTCCTTTAAATCATCGTGTAAAACGAACAGATGCCAATGCTTAAAAAAAGGGTTTATGTGCACTGATATGTGTAAATGTTTGACTTGATGACTCTTTAGAGAAGCCAACAATTGGAAGTGATGAAGATGATGTGTACGAGGATGAAGAGTTTTTCATTTAAACGATTTTTAACGATTTTAACTTTGTTTTTAAATTAATCTTGTTTGTTCCTTAACTTTTGTTCTTATAAGATCACGTCATCAAGGTTATCATGCTAGTACATTAAGTACATTAATTCGGCATAAAAAGGTACTGTGGTGACGTCATCACAAATGACGCCATTTTGAGTTTTGAAAATGGAGAAAGAATGTTTGGAAATTTATTTCTGACCATTTTAGACTACTTCGTATTGAGTATCTTCGGAGAAAACATCAATTTAAGACAAGTAGTGACAGATCTTTTATGCTTTGATGACGTCATCACTAAATATTCAAGGGCTTGTATCTTTTGATAGGTAAAAAATTAAACCCATGTTTCTTGTTACTTTTTCATCCTTAGACAAAGAGCTTTCGTTTGATATAAAAATATTTGAAATCTGAGCACTTTTGTTTTTCATTGACTGGGAAATCTATGACGTCATCCAGGGCCCCACCGATTTTCGAAAAAAATTGGCACCATACTTTTTTAAGACCTTTACCATCCTAGGAACATCTTAAAACAAAAAAAATTGCTTGTAACAAGTTGTTGCACACGAACCATAATATTACTACATAAGGTCCCTGACTAAGTGAATGGTAGTCAAATTTCATTTGCAGAGACCAAAACAGGTGCCATAGAAAAAGAAAATTTCAGTACAATACAACATGTGAATTGGTGGCATATGTCATGCTTGTTAAAAACTATAAACACCAATTAGAACACGTTTGACATAGATCTGAAAACATTAATCAAAGCAGTCTGTAAGAAGACTCCCATGTCAACATCCGTTATTTAACAATAGCAGAGATGGAAAACAGATTGAAACCATTACGGTGGGGAGGAGATATGCTATTGCTTAATCAGTATGTTATGAAAGAAAAATTGAAAAACTAGTGGTGAAGGGCAATATCATTGTGGAAACCACTCGGAACTCACTGTTTAAAACAATGATCAATGATAAAATGCCACTTTTTGAAGACATTCCCTAATGGCTTCTTTGACAGCAGCAGCAATTGGAACAGTCAACAAAAAGCAGTAAAGATATGCATAAACCTTTGATTATACGATAGTGTTTAAGCACATACCATACATCTCCAGCTGCATACCGACATCTTATAAGTAAGAGGAATAAATTCATTGTTTTTCTACATGTGAACATAGTGAAACAATAGATTAATTTTACTAAACCAGTGTCAGAATTCTATGCTGATGTAATTGAAAGGCTTATTGATGATTTCATGGAAAAACTAACCTTGCTCCTGACTCTATCCATCACCATCCGAGGAAGATGAAATACCTGGCCATGCAATGCCAAAGCTCATGGTAGCTTCTTCAAGAAAGTCACATTGATCACGTGGAAGCATTTATCCTCCAATACACAAAAGGATCCCAATCTGTCAGTCTTGTATGAAGCCATCCTTGCAAGTTTTTCTGACATCTACCATACTGGCAATACGGCAACAGTCTCCACATCACAGACAGTGTAACAATTTACAATGATAGTATTGTCCTCCCCAGTGACTTCGTCCTGTCATACTTGACACACTTCACGGTGCCAACCAAGGAGTCTCCACCGTGGGTCTACGTACTTGATCTATTGTTTTCCAGACAGGAATGACCTACGACATCGAACATTGCCGACAGTCCTGTCGTGATGGCATTGAAAATGCACCATCTCAGTCTACTGTAGACTTCCTGGACCGTTGGGGTTTCATACACAGAATGTCAGCCTACGATCCTCAATCCAATGGTTGCACTGAGGTCGCCTGCGCTGAAGTCGCCATAAACTTCGCCAAGAGATTGCTTAGATCTAACACCGGCCCTTTGGGAAACCTGGATACAGACTACTTCCTGAAGGCAATGATGCAACTCCATAACACACCTGTTGTTTTTGGTCATCTGATTCGAGATGCATTCGCATTGATAAACTGTCTTGAAAAACTCAGCTACAAACATGTCTGTCCTATCTGCAGCGAAGCCTGGCAACAAAAAAAAGAAGCTTTTCGTATGAGGTTTCATCATGCCGCTGAAGAACGAAATCTTCGTTCTCGTCCACTTCCCAAATGGAAATCCACATCATGACAGCTACACCACCAAAGTCAATGGTACTGGTTGCCTCACACACAGAAACGGAAGTCAACTTCGCCGATTGGTCCATAGAAATCACCAACCTTGACGCATTCATGGTCCTACGTTGCCCACCTTCCCAAAGAAGACTACAACCAGCCAGTCCCATGTTGATGTTACCAATGTAACAACCCAACCAGAACGACGCCTTTGCAACAGCCTACACCACCACCTGCTTTAGTAACTGCACCACCAACAATCTCAGTTGGGCAAAACATTAGCCAACCCTGCACAACTAGCCTACAGCACGAATCAGCTCCGCCCTCCAACAACCTACAGCCGTCACAACCAGAAGTACCCCAAGAAGAACTGCAAACAGTAGATGTTCAGAAGTGATCCCTATCCATCACGTCATCACTCCTCCCAGGTCTTGTTGTATCAGTAAGGCACCACATAAGTATGTGCCAGAGACAGGACAGTGGGAATAATTCACAAATAAATTTTCACTCCGTAAAACTTGAACTTTTGTTAAAACAATACAGACTAACTATTGTTATTCTACAACTTTATTGCTTTTCTAGTCTTTAGTTAGTTTTATTTAGATCAATAGAACATAAATAGAACATAAATGAACCAATGCATGATATTATTGAATAGTCTTTATCCAATAACCTGGAAAATTCTCATGGAAACTGTTAAATCAAGAAATCTTCATGCAATCTATATACTAATTACGAGTGTGCATCTGCTTTTTTCACGCTTTCACTTTCTAAACTTTCGGGTCGTTTTTGCGACCACTTATTCATAAAAGTGTGCCAGACCATGGTTAATATTTTTCTACGATTAGTATAAGGAAAGATACCTTTACATTGCATTTTCATCATTTCAAATGTTTCGATCAAGAAACAATAGACAACAACGAAAGTTTATTAAGATTTATTAGTGTTTTTAGGGTAAGTACGATTTAGAAATTTTTGTTTGTTTGTTTTGTTTTTCTTATAGTATTTATAGGGTTTCTGCATCATTACTTTTCAAATAATACACGATTGAAGAAATGAATATCATGGTTCTTAATCATGACGTTCTGGGTTCGTAAAGAAAATCGCAATTGTTTACAATTCACATTTTGACACTTTTACGACTTTCGCGTTAGGCTTTTATTTCCATTGGGGTTTAGATTCCATAAACAGTTACAGCGATTTCAATCTTTTTGTTGTTTAACTGTACGCACAATTTATTTTTACTGCTGCATATATTGTACCGTGAAAGATTTATTATGAATATTTTGATGTGTTTCAGATCTTCTGAATAAAAAGTTTTTTGGTTCATAATTCCAGTGTTGAACTAAATATGCTTTAGCCAGAATTCCTGGAGATTTTTAATTAAAAGTGTGAAGAGTGTTTCTTTTCTGTATTGCATTTTCTGCACAGTGCGTATTTTTATTTTTGATGGGTTTCGACTTTTCTGTTCTGCGCTTCAGTGTTGATTGCATACCTGGAAAAATGTTTGATCTAGATGGCGTCTGTTTAAGTGAATCATTAAAACCGAGGAACCATTGCATTGCCTCTTTAATTAGATGCGAAGTTATTTGGAAAATATCTCTAGAACTTCTAAGAAAATAACTGGCATTTTTTATGGTCAATGACATTGACGAAGGAGTGACAAAAAGAGCTTTCACGTCACTAAAACAGGGTGGTTAACAGGGCTGGAAAAGCTGGAAAAGCTGGAAAATGGTGCTTATTTTGAATTTTGGCTGGAAAAACTGGAAAACCATAGCCTTTTCACAAGTGCTTGGCTGGAAAAGCTGGAAAAAATTTTGTTAACCCAACTAAGAGTTTAAAAAGCGTTCTTCTATCGATTATGACTATCATGTTTTCAGCACTCAGTATTTATTAGCATGCACTCGAGGTTTGCTATCTAGTTTACAGTGCACCAGCATATAAAGGAAGCTCCTGTGCTTATGTCTTCCTTGGTTTTTCTTATGAATGCCTTCGTTTCTAGGTGCATGTGAAACAAAAATGTTGGTGTCATCAGTTATTCTTCTTTGATGTTGTGTTCTTGAAGCTGTCATTAGTAAGACTGCTTTTAAATTAGGTTATATTGCTTGGAACCGACTAGGATTTAAGGCACCAAACTCACCACTTTATTGTTTTTAATTCAGGTTAATAAGGTATTGGTTTTACTTAGTTTTCAGACTACTTTGAGCATGTACAGTTGTTTTTAATTCAGTCCAGATATGGATACAGGCCTGGAAGAAAGCAGTTTTTGCATGGCTTTGTACATAGTTCTGATGGACATAGGACACATTTTAATAGCAGTGATTTATCACTGACAATGTTTTATCCTGGGTAAATATTCATTATACATAAATAAATAAATAAATAAATAAATAAATGATCCTTTCTTAGATGAAAAAAAAATGAATAAGAATAAAAAAAATGTTACTAACCAAAAATATTTCATTGATGAGTGGTTATCTGAACCTCTGTTCAAAGACTGGCTTCGGAAGGACAAAGAAGACATCACAATAGCCCAATGTCTTGTGTGCTCAAGTAAAATATCTCTATCAACAGCTGGCTGATCTGCAGTTGCTGAGCATGGTGCAGGCAAAAAACATAGTGAAGCTTTGAGTAAGCGTAACCATTTTTTCAAACCATTGAAAAGTAGATCAACTGGGGAGGTATCCAAGTCAAGTTCCTCTGAAAATGAACCATCAGTGAGTTCAACTTCTTCGGAAAAACAAATGTCAATTGACACATTTGTTACTAAAGCTGAAAAGGTCAAAGCTGAAGTTATTTGGGTGTTGAAATGTGTAACATCTGGTTTCTCAAATAGATCTTGTGATGGACTGAGTGACATGTTTTTGGCTATGTTTCCTGACAGTCAAATTGCCAGAGAATTTAAGCTTGGCAGACTCAAAGCAATGTACCTTGCAACTTATGGCATTGCACCCCACTTCAAGTCATTGTTAAAATCTCAGGTAGACAAGTCGGACATCTTGGTTTTCTCCTTTGACGAGAGTCTCAATGAGATAACACAAACCTGTGAAATGGATTTAATCTTGCGTTACTGGGACGATAGTGAAAAGAAAGTGAAAGTCAGGTACTGGGACTCATCATTTTTTGGACATGCTAAACATGACGATCTTTTAAAACAATTCAACAGTGCCACAAAAGACCTGGTTCTTCAGAAGTTGTACCAAATATCAATGGATGGCCCGAAAGTTAATCTGAAATTTTATGGGGAAATCGTCAAAAGTCGAGAAGAAGCTTTGTTCCACAAACTTATAGACATTGGCAGCTGTAATCTTCACGTTGTCCATGGTAGCTTGAAAACTGGTGTCAAAAATTGTTGGAAAATAAAGGAAGTCTTGAAAGGAACATTTCAGGTGCTCTATGATACTCCTGCTAGACGGGAAGACTATTCTACTGTAACGAAGTCAACAACATTTCCATTATACTTTTGTGCCACAAGGTAGGCTGAATAAATATTGTGCTGTGCATTGCAGTTTTCCAAATAAAAAGATGACTAACTTATCTCATTCTAATAAGTGCTATCTAGTATTTGGTAGTAGGATCTGTTTTTTTCTTGGCGACTCATTTTGGGCGTTCTTCAGGTTTTTCCTCATATTAGATTCTATATGTAATGGTAGCAGTGATACCTTAGGCCTTTGAAGCTTTGCATTTTTTTTAAAAGCCTTATTTCGACATTTCCTAGTTTGGGTGCTTGTCTTTAATTAGATCATTTTCATCACTCTTCTTAATAACACTTAAGTATTGTTGCTCTTTTAGGTGGGTTGAGAACAAAATGGTGGCGGACAGACTTTTTGAAATATGGCCAAATATTGTGCAAATAGTCAAGTTTTGGGAAAAGCTTCCAAAATCACGAAAGCCAGCTTGAAAAGTTACACAAATGTTGTTAGTGCTGTAAACAATCCTTTAATAACAGCTAAGTTGACATTCTTCAGTTTTCTTTCCAGCTTACTCGAACCGTATTTGAAGAAATATCAGAGTGATCAACCTATGTTACCTTACATGTATGGAGACCAGAAAGCATTGATAAAATCACTGTTGCAGATCATCATCAAACCTGACGAATTAGAGAAATGTAAGATTGGGACACAACTTAAGAATTTAAATTTAGAGGATCGGGCTATTTTCTTACCCAAAAAGGACATGCAGATGGGATATGGAGTTGATGAAATCATAAGAAAGATGCGCCACAAAGATGTTGTTACCAACGAACAGATGTCAGAGTTCAAGAAGGAAGCTCAGATTATCACTATTAAGATATTGAAGAGGCTATTTGAAAGAACCCCACTTACATCAGTTGTTGTCAGGTGTGCTAGTATATTGGATCCGAATGTCATGGTTGCAATGTCCTCCTCCGTTTTATTAAAACGATTGAAGTCTCTCCTGCTTCACTTGATGCAATGCAACATTCTGTCTCCAACGTACTGTGACAAGGTAAGCAGTGAGTTTGGCAAGTTTTTGGAAGAAGATTTAAAGAAGTATCACCTGGAATTTGAAAAGTTCGATCAAAAATTGCAAACACCTAGATGACTTCTACTTCCAGGTTGTTCAGGTTCAGAAATACAAAGCGTTGTCATTCATCTTTAAATTAATATTTACTTTAAGTCACGGTCAGGCATCCGTTGAGCGGTGTTTCAGCATCAACAATAATGTCCTTATGAATAACATGAAACCTGAAACGATGGTTGCAAGGAAAATCATCAAAGATCACATGCTATCAAACCAGCTTAAACCCAATACCATTGAAATCAACAGTGATATCATGAAAGCTGCTAAAGGTGCTGCTCAGAAGTGGAAGCTAGCCCAAGAAGAGGCACAAAAAGAGAAAAAAAAAATGAAAATGATTTTCAGAAAGAAATTCTGTCTGCTGATATGGAAAAGCTTCAGTCTCAATGTCAACAAATGAAAAAGGCTATTGACCTTTTGGAGAAAGAGTTTGTTGAGTGTATGGAGCTGGCAGAGAAAAAGAATGACATGATCTTTGTCATAAAAGGAAATGGCTTAAAACGGAAGAGTGATCAGACAAAAGCAGACCTAGTTAAGTTGGAAAAAGAATATTCAAATCTCAGTGAAAAGAGAAAAAAGCTTTCTTAAGCACCATGAATCTTATGATTGCAGCATACTTTTTTTACTGGACTTTTCAAGCTTTCAAACTTTGCGTTTTGTTTTTGACTTGCAAGTTTCTACTTTTTTCTATTTGAACTTACAGTTCTGTATATTTTTATCAGATTGTAATATATTTTAGTCTTAAAAGAATGCTCAGTTATGGCTGCCATGTATAATGAGTGAATTCATCACATTTAGCTAATGCTTAGGCTAATTCCATTTTGGTGAAGTAGGCTTGATGCTGACTGACCTTACTGTTTGGCTTTGGACCTCCAAAGAAAGCTTTTTATATTGTGTTTAGATACTCGTTTTTAGTTGTACATATTTTTATCAGGTGTTATTTATGTTCTAATCGTAAAAGAAAAGCATTATTTATGGTTACGATATATTATGAGTCAATTCTTTTTCCCGTTTCTCTTGCTTCTGACCATCTTATTCGAACCGATCTGCATTCTTCCCGCTGGAATTTGGTACCTAATGTATAAGTTGGGCTGGAAAACAATGTGTTTTCCATGCTATGAGGGCTGGGAAAAAGGTACCACATTTATTAAAAAGGCTGGATTTCTGTTGAAAAACTTTGTTAACCACCCTGTAAAATGTTTGATCGATGATATCTTGATAACGGTTGGTTGTCGCTTAACGATCCTGTACACGTTTCGGTATATTTTTTAGAGTTCAGCAATACAGTTAGAACTTCCAAATCGATCTCTCTAAATTTATGGATCTAATCTTATGGTAACTGCACCTTCTGTTTCTTTTTCTTAAGGTGAGGGTTTAGGGAATTAGAGAGAATTTACACGGAGTGAATTTCATTGGCTTGAAAAATAACACGTAACATTTGAATCTAATCATATAAGCCAATTTATTTCATTCCACATGATCAAAATAATTAAATTTCGATAAATTTCACATGTAATGAAACATACATAAATTTCATTAAAAGTTAACATGATGGAAAAATATGCTCCGTGGAAAGCGGCCTTTGCAATAAAACCATTCGAACTATAGAAAGAAACAGCCAGCGAACGATATCTACTACCACATCATTTTTGTTTGTTGTTTCAAAATGTCGATCACTAAATTTTTTCAAGTCATCGGTAAAAGGGGTTCAGAGGTTGTGCCCCACATAGATGATGCTACAAATCGTGAAAAAGAAGAAGTTACGAAACAGCTGAAAAAGTTAGAGGATAAACCAAAAGGACATGGACTGTGAAAGAAAAAGTTGAAATTGGAAAATATGCTACTCAAAATGGTGTAGCAGCTGCAGTTAGAAAGTTCTCAGAACAATACCCAACTCTGACCAAGCAATCTGTTATTTATTTATTTATTTATTTATCAAAAATATTATAACAGGATACAAGCTTCAGTTTATATACTAGTATCCCGGGTAAAAACATTTTACCGAACTTAACTTCGAAAACATTAGGTCAAATCCACCATTCGCGTGTATGTACCCTGTGACGAAAAAATAAATCATAGAATCGCAACACAGAAGTGTACCCATGTTGTAGAGCTCGAAAAGCTGATCAAAAAAGTGTATGGGATGGTTTCGCTACGACCAACCGTTGCGGAGATATCGCTGATCAAAGATTTCGATGACGTCATATCCGCAGTACCAAATAAAATTTAGGCCCAAATGATGCGTCACCCCATCACCCGTATCGCTGACCCCAAAAGCGTCAGTTATCCCTATTGGTTCTTGAGATATTTCCCCAAAAAACGTCGCGTTCGATTGGGGATGCAATGCAATGATTCCCCGTGATCATAAAAAACTGACGTCAAATGATGCCACGTGCTTTTAGAATGATAGTGAAAAAAAAGTGTCTCTCGCATCTACGTGGTTTTACGCGCACATAAGAGGACGATGACCGTAAAAATTAAACAAATATATCACTCTCTAAAATAAAAGTGTGACACACAATCGCGAATTAGTATAATAAGACAAGTATCTCGCGTAAAAGTTTTTTACGGCTATAATTTCGAAAAGGATGTGTCGAAAATAGGTGACGAAAAATTAAATCAGAAAATCGTGACTGGAAAGTGTTCCCATGTTGTAGAGCTCGAAAAGCTGATCAAAAAAGTGTATGGGATCGTTTCGCTACGACCAACTGTTGCAGAGATATCGTCGATCAAAGATTTTAATGACGTCATATCCGCAGTACTAAATAAAATTTAGGCCCAAATGTTGCGTCACCTCGTCATGTGTGTCGCGGACCCCAAAAAACGTCAGTTATCCCTATTGGTTCCCGAGATATTTCCCCAAAAACGTCACGTTTGATTGGGGATGCAATGCAATGGTTCCCCCGTGATCATAAAAACATCTGACGTCAAATGTCACATGCTATTATACTAATCGTGAATGTGTCTTGCGTGGGCGAACTGCGGCTATATGACCACGATTAAGAAGATTTTGACCATTAAAAAAACAAAAACAAAACACTCTCTAAGTTAAATGTGTTACACACGATTGCGAATTAGTATAAGTAGACTAGTATCTCGCGTAAAAGTTTTTTACGACTTGAATTTCGAAAAGAATCTGTATGCAGAAATACGACGCGTTCCCGTGTGTGTACCCCGTAACGAAAATTTTAATTACGGAATTGGAAATGGAAAGTGTACCCATGCTGTAGAGCTTGAAAAACTGATCAAAACAATGTATGGGATTGTTTGGCTACGACCAACCGTTGCAGAGATATCATCAATCAAAGATTTTGATGACGTCATATCCGCAGTACCAAATAAAATTTAGGCCCAAATTTTGCGTCACCCCCTCACCCGTATTGCAGACCCTAAAAAACGTCAGTTATCCCTTTTGGTTCTCGAGATATTTCCCCAAAACGTCGCGTTCGATCGGGGATGCAATGCAATGATTCCCCGTGATCATAAAAAAACTGACGTCAAATGATGCCACGTGCTATTATACTAATCGTGAATGTGTCTTGCGTGGTCGAACTGCCGCTATATGACCACGATTAAGAAGATTTTGACCATTAAAAAAACAAAAACAAAACACTCTCTAAGTTAAATGTGTTACACACATTGCGAATTAGTATAAGTAGACTAGTATCTCGCGTAAAAGCTTTTTACGGCTTTAATATCGAAATGGATGTGCAAAAACCCCGTGACGAAAATTTCAATTACGGAATCGGGACTGGAAAGTGTTCCCATGTTGTAGAGCTTGAAAAACTGATCAAAAAAGTGTATAGGATCGTTTCGCTACGATCAACCGTTGCAGAGATATCGTCGATCAAAGATTTTAATGACGTCATATCCGCAGTACCAAATAAAATTTAGGTCCAAATGTTGCGTCACCTTATCACCCGTATCGCGGACCCTAAAAAACGTCAGTTATCCCTATTGGTTCTTGAGATATTTCCCCAAAAACGTCGCGTTCGATTGGGGATGCAATGCAATGATTCCCCGTGATCATAAAAAAAACTGACGTCAAATGATGCCACGTGCTATTATACTAATCGTGAATGTGTCTTGCGTGGTCGAAGTGCCGCTATATGACCACGATTAAGAAGATTTTGACCATGAAAAGAACAAAAACAAAACACTCTCTAAGTTAAATGTGTTACACACATTGCGAATTAGTATAATAAGACTAGCCGCCAGGGCGGCGTCGCTCGCCACCCATGTTCAGCTTGCCTTGTGTAGCAGAATTTAACTTGTGTAAAAGATTTTTTTATTTTTTAATTCATTTCTAACATTCAGAAGATTTAAAACAGAAACAAACAGCAATACGTCTCAGAATATATATTTATACGCAGAAGAGAAGTAACTTTAACGTAAAAAAATGGCAATATATAACACAGAACTGTTTACCCAGACATACAAAACCAAACATTGAATAACATTACAAAAATGTTAATTCAAAACAAATTGATACCTTCCAACTTTTTTCTTTTGTTCCAAAGTTACTACTGGACTGCAATCATTAATGAATTTGGAAATGATATATAGTCTGTTCTTCCCAAAACCATCAACATCATGATTAAAACCATGACCATGAGTTTCATTTCTTTATGCTTTTTTATTATTGCCTGAAAGAATAATATTTCAATTGTAATACCGAAAATAAAAAAAACAACAAAAAGAAACAAAAAACAAAATGGAAATTCAAGTACGCATTTATCCTAAAAACAATAACTAAAAACACAAATTTACCTAGAAGATAAAAAATAACAAAAAAAACATAATGCCAAACTTATACACACCCAGGCATAGTACGTAAACAATCAAATACCATAACACAAAATAATGCATAAATTTGATAAAATATAAACTGAAAAAAAATCCATCCATTTTTTGTAGGACATAATTCATAATTTAACCATGTGCTTCATTTCTTTAATGGTTATATATACACTTTTTCTTTTCTGACCTCATAAAAGAAAAGATTTCAGTTGAAGAACAGCTAAAATAATCACATTCATTGCAACCATATTGAAGCAAACAAAAACAAAAGACATAAAGTTGGCTGGAAGACAGCCAGATAGACAAAGTACCAAGCATCTTAAACTGTATAGAAAATCTAATAAAAGGCAGACATGGTTAGGTGAAATGAGCCAGCATCAGACGTTCCCCCATTTCCACAGCCATGAGAACCATTTTTAATTGATTTGTAAATAAATAAATTACAGCGCGCGTTACCAAAACAAATTTCGTTCGTTCCGCGTTCCTTTCATCCAGCATCCAGTTTTCATCCAGCGAAGATACATACTAAATGATAGAATAACTCATTATTCATAATTCAAAACTCAATTAATTAATCTTTCAAAACTAAATTAAATTGAAAACCATTCGTTACTGTGTAAAGGAACATCATTTTTTTCTGCATTTCTTCACTGCACTTTCTTCTGTATATAAAAATAAACAAACATTTAAATACATACACATTGGTTACCTGTTATTTTATTAATCTAAAACAAAGTAAATAAAACGTTGAAACATGTGCTGGATGTATACTTGTTCTTTGTTATTCGTTTTCCACATAAAAACCATTTCAGTATGATTTTATATAATACATACATAATAAACATAATACATCTACTTACGTTCTAAAACAGAAAAACAACAAAAGAAAAGCAAAAAGTTAAACAATAAACGTTTTATAATAATACCTTCGTACAGACCTGTTCGTTCGTCAAACGATTAATGAAAATGGATTTCTTATCAACGAACATTGTCGCTATAGTTTGTACGATTTCGGCAACCAATGAAAACAGCCAAAAGACGATCACGTGTCAAAACAAATGATCGTTGGATTGCAGTGGAAGAGTTTCTTCACTGGCCGGACTGCCGCTATATGACCACGATTAAGAAGATTTTGACCATTAAAAAAACAAAAACAAAACACTCTCTAAGTTAAATGTGTTGCACACGATTGCGAATTAGTATAAGTAGATAGTATCTCGCGTAAAAGTTTTTTACGACTTTAATTTGGAAAAGAATCTGCAGAAATACGACGCGTTCCCGTGTGTGTACCCCATGACGAAAATTTTAATTACGGAATTGGAAATGGAAAGTGTACCCATGCTGTAGAGCTTGAAAAACTGATCAAGAAAATGTATGGGATCATTTTGCTACGACCAACCGTTGCAGAGATATCGTCGATCAAAGATTTTAATGACGTCATATCCGCAGTACCAAATAAAATTTGGGCCCAAATGTTGCGTCACCCCGTCACCCGTATCGCTGACCCCAAAAAACGTCAGTTATCCCTATTGGTTCTCGAGATATTTCCCCAAAAACGTCGCGTTTGATTGGGGATGCAATGCAATGATTCCCCGTGATCATAAAAAAACTGATGTCAAATGATGCCACGTGCTATTATACTAATCGTGAATGTGTCTTGCGTGGTCGAACTGCCGCTATATGACCACGATTAAGAAGATTTTGACCATTAAAAAAACAAAAACAAAACACTCTCTAAGTTAAATGTGTTACACACATTGCGAATTAGTATAATAAGACTAGTAGCCCGGGTAAAAACTTTTTACCGAACTTAACTTTGAAAACATTAGGTCAAATCTGCCATTCCTGTGGTACGTACGCGTCACTCGCCACCCATGTTCAGTATGCGTTGTGTCACAGAATTTAACTCGTGTATATAAAAGTTTCTTTTCAGGCATTAATTTGTTATTACATTCAGAAGATTAAAAACAGAAACAAATAGCAACATGGCTCAGAATAATATATTTATACGCAGAAGAGAAGTAACTTTAATGTAAAAAAAATGGCAATATATAACACAGAACTGTTTACCCAGACATACGAAACCAAACATTGAATAACATTACAAAATGTGAATTGAAAACAAATTGATACCTTCCAACTGTGTTCCTTTCGTGTGGAAGTTACATTATACAGCAACCATTAATGAATTTTTGAAATGATATATAGTCTGTTCTTCCCAAAACCATCAACGTCATGATTAAAACCATGAGTTTCATTTCTTTATGCTTTTTTTTATTATTACCTAAAAAATTAATACTTGAATTGTAATACCGAAAACCTAATCATGCTATAAGAATATTGAAATAAACAACAACAACAACAACAAAAAAAAATGCAATTCAACTACGCATTTATCCTAAAAACAATAACTCAAAACAACAAAACACCGTAATAGTAATTGTAATACTGTAATACCGAAAACCTAATCATGCTATAAGAATATTGAAATAAACAACAACAACAAAAAGTGAAATTCAACTACGCATTTATCCTTAAAACAAAAATTTACCCAGAAGATAAAAAGTCACAAATAAAATCATAATGCCAAACTTATATATATACCCAGGTACGTAAACGATTACCATAACACAAAATAATGCATAAACATTTCATTGCACAGTAATAACTAATGAACTTCTTAAATACATAATCCATTCACATCTACCTTATGAATAATAATCAAAAACACAAACGTGATGACAGAATTTATATATCTAAAGAGTTTATAAAAAATTGAAAACAACCACATTTTTAATCTGAGTTAAAATCTCCTCTGGCTAATTCACAACAGTTAAACAACCCTTTATTCTTATTTATCCAGCATACCAACTGTGTTATAACTAAATAGATTTATACTATTTTAACTTTAGCTGAACTTTAAACAAAATGGGATACCTTTCACTGCCAATTCACATGTTAGTAAACTAAACAGCATTGATCATCTTCTGTAGACATTTTCAAACACTTCTAAACTCTTTACTTCTATATTCATACCTATAAACAAATTACTAATACTTTATTTACTTTCCAGCACAAACATACATAGGTATTTATAAAACACTTTCGCTACCATTTTTTTTTAAGTGAAATACATAAAACTGCTCTCTTCGTTTGGAAAAACTGCTAAACTTTCTGTATTTTCCAGTAGATTTTGTACTTTTTGGCAGGCAGACAAAAGCATCAAGCATCGATATAAATTAGATACAATAGATACAATCAGACAGCATAACACATTCCCCACTTCCACAGCGTCATGAGAAATAAAAACATTCATAGCTGTAGGACCATTTTTAATGTAATAATAGCGCGCGTTACCAAAACAAATTTCTCTCGGCTTCCTTTTCATCCAGCAGCATATACACATACTAAACGACAGAATAACTGAGACATCCACTCAAAGCTAAATCAATTAATCTTTCAAAACTAAATTAAAACCATTCCTTACTGTGTAAATAAACATGAAACTGCATTTCTCCACTGCACTTTCTTCTGTATAGCGATATTTGATAACTAAAACGTAAACAAACATTTAAAAACCTGTTCTTTTATTAATCTAAAATATTAAACAATAAAAGTCTTATCGTTCTGCACAGCCAATTTTTCAAAACTTCACTGCACTTCTTCTGTATAAAAGTTTTATAATAATACCTTTTGTTCGTTCGATCTTTCTGCAGCTAATTTTTAAAAACTTCACTGCACTTCTTCTGCATATCTAAATATGATTTTTCATTGTAAACAAACGATAATAAAACGTTTTATAATAATAACAATACCTTCTTGCATACAAACCTGTGTTTCTTCGTCAGTTCTTTCGTCGATTTGCTGCCTAAAACAAACAAATTTAAATTAAAATATTCGTATACAAAAAGAAACACGTCTTCTTCGCGAAGTTTCTTGCTCACGAAATGATCGTTGACAAATTTCGAACGATTAACATTGCATTGCTCGCACTCCTCCAAAGACGTTTTTCGGCTGATTTCCACTGCGCAAGCCAAAAATAACAAAACGGAGGAGCATATACTAATCGCGAAAAATCAAAAAAATCATTCTCGCTTTGGCGTGGTTTTACGACGAAAAGGGAAAAAATAAGAAGGTTTTGACCGTGAAAAAAAAACAAATATATCACTCTCTAAAATAAAAGTGGGATGCACAAAGCGAATTAGTATATATAGATACTGCTATTAATGCCAGTCCTGCGTATATAATGATAAAAGTTAATATAAACAACAATAAAATCTAAAATATAATCGATAAAAGACAACAGTTTAAAAAAAACAAAAATTTGCACTGTCCAAGTAATTTTGAAAATAAAATGGGTGAATCACAAAGTCGAAGTAAAAAAGAGGTTGGGTAGGACCATAAAACTATATGTAAACAAACAGACAATCAAACAAATGATTAATACTAGCCGCACAGGCAGCGTCACCAAGAGTGCCCTCTCACTTTGTTCCGAAAATTAGACCATCGCTCAGACCGCCTAATTTCCATGGGAAGAGAGTTAAAAACTCTAACACCCATGAAGAAGAACGTGGACCTGGTAGCCTCTAATCTAACCCTCGGAACCGTGAGCAAAGCACCCTGGTTCCTCGTTCCCATACGGTGTGTGTTGTATTAAAAATATCGTACAAAATTGTCGCACACTAACCCATCCAAACATTTTTTAACCAACAGACAAGCGTTACGTTTTGCAATATCGTGTAGGTTAGTGAGTTTTACCACTTCGGTTCCAGTTTTCAAACAACTATTGTTGATGACACTAGCGGCTCTTCTCCTCAGGGAATTGAGCTTTCCAATTTGCGTTTTCGTGTAGTTTAGGTTGACCACACAGTTAAACAGGAATAACGGAACTATCATCCCTTGGTAAACTGAATGGGCGGCTTTTTTCGTAAGATTTGATCTTAGCTTCGCTAATAAATGAATACATCCCGACATTTTTTTGTATATCTGTTCGAAATTTTTGTTTAGATTTACGGACTGATCTACGTTGGTACCGAGGTACTTGTACCTTGTGGTATTGTTGATTTTGATCCCATTGTAGAATAGGTTCAACTCATCACATTTTGCTAACTTTTTGGCCGTCCGGAACAACATTGCCTCAGTCTTTCTTTTCTTGTTATTTAGAATAAGGTCGTTTTCACTAAGATATCTATGGACGAAACGAATATCAGCATTAAATTTCTCCTCGATATCTTCTTATATATTAGGAATAACAAGGGCCCTAATATGGAACCCTGCGGTACACCACAATATAATGACCCATGCTGTGATATCTCACCGTCCTACTGAACTATTTGTTTTCGTCCAAACAGGTAGTTTTCAAACCATCTCAATTCTGCACTATCTATACCATACGATGGTAGCTTGCTCAGTAAGATCGAATGACCAATTGTGTCGAAGGCCTTTGAAAGGTCTACAAACAAAGCACCTACGACTTTTCCTTTGTCCATCGCACGTCGTATGTTATCCAAGAAAAGAGTGGTTGCTAACTCGGTACTATGTTTGGTTCTGTATCCAAATTGTTTCCGAGAAAGAATCCCATTGGTTTCTAAGTACTCCGTTATCTGTTTATGCACTTCTCTTTCTAGAATTTTGGATAACATTGGGAGTATAGAGATAGGTCTATAATTATCTGTGTTGGTAGTATCTCCCGATTTATGTATGGGAGTGATTTTTGCTATCTTCCAATCGTTAGGGATACAGCCAGTGTCCAATGAGAGGTTAATTAGGTATGTTAAGGGTTGCAATATGACCCTTGCACGATCTTTTAATAATTTTGATGGAAGGTTATCGATGCCGCATGCTTTATTTCGGTTTATTTGTTTAAGTTGGTTTTCAATGGAAACTTTTGAAACGCAATTAAATCGAAAACGAGCTGTGGTTCGTAGTCCAATAAATTTCGGCACAATCCATGTGAAGTCTTTTAGTTTGATCGATTTTCTTTTTAACGTTTGTGTGATATTTGTAAAGAAGACGCAAAATGTTTGAGCTTTACTAGTTAATGTGGTCTCGTTATCAATTGGGCTCTGGATGAATGGTACTGAAGTTGTTAATTTCGTGCTTGATCTAGAAGGAATTATGTTCTTAATGCACTTCCAAAATCGCTTTGGGTTATTTGCATTTTCACAAAGTAGCTTTTGGTTGTATTGGGATTTAGCATTTCGTATCAAATTCGTACAATAGTTTTTCTTCTTTTTGTATGTGTTCCAACTCTCATGAGTTTGTAACTTTTCCGCTGTTCGTCTCAGTTGATCACAGTTGTTTTTGGCGTAAGTAATATCGTTTGTTAGCCAAGGGCAAGTTCTACCCTTGACGTGCTTCTCGTGGAACGGTGCATGCTTGTCGTAACATGATTGTAACTTGATTTTAATGAAATCCCAAGCTTCGTTTACATTTCTTGTGATATAAAGTGGATTCCAGTCTACATTACGTAAATCTATTAGCATCTTCTCTTTATCGTAGTTACGGTAATTGCGTGCAAATATGACTTTTCTTTGATATTTTTGGAAGTTTGCTTTTCTAACACAGCTGATCATGTTATGGTCAGATAATCCCAACGGTATCGATTCAGTTTTAGCAATTTTGGACGCATTGTTTGTAGCAATTATATCGATTAACGACTTGCTGTCTTGCGTTACTCTTGTTGCCTTGGTTACTAACTGCTGTAAACCGTAAAGTGTAAATAATGACTTTAATTCGTTTTTACTTTTTTCTAGAAAATTGACGTTGATGTCTCCCATGAGTATTATATCTCCTTTATTTCCATCAAATACCTTTTCTAACATAGTTTTGAAAGAATTATTAAAGTTTTTCGGCAAATAAAGAGATGTTTCAGGGGGTCGATACAAAGTACATAACAACCAGCTTTTGGCTTATTCAGGAAAAATTTTGATCCACAAGCATTCTACTTGTTCATGTTCTAAATCATATCTCCTCTTCCACTTAATTCTTTCCGAAATGTACATGCCAACTCCACCACCTTTGCCTTGATTTCTTCCTCGGTGGATAAATGTAAATCCCGGAATTTCATACAGACTATCAACATCATTATAGCTTTTAGAAATTATGTGAGTTTCTGAGAGCGTAAGGAAGTCTGTTTTGTCATAGTTGTTTAAAAATAAAGAAATCTCGGGCATTTTGTTTAACAACCCACAAACGTTTTGATGAAATATCTTTACACCTCGCTGTGTGAATATCGACTCCAATTCAATAACAT
Source organism: Turritopsis dohrnii (assembly GCA_027922465.2). Lineage (NCBI taxonomy): Eukaryota > Metazoa > Cnidaria > Hydrozoa > Anthoathecata > Oceaniidae > Turritopsis > Turritopsis dohrnii. The sequence goes on along the minus strand of BQMF02000122.1, from coordinate 372,363 downwards.
TGCCATGTAAAGGTCCAGGGCATGATTCTATGTCCCCACACATAAGTATCAGCATACGGTAAAAACACTTTCGAGGTATCTTCGAAATTTTCAAACTTGTACAGCCAATTTTTTCTCTCGTCATTGACAACACATAAATCCCTTTCTTATCATCCAAACCACAACTATTTTCAGCATCTCCATGTCTCACAGCAACAACACATACTAAAAACAACGCAGTAAGCAGCAACAAAAACACATCCACCCTAATGACGCCATTATGTCATTATTATTGTATTCCCGTACCTGCGAAGTATGCAAGAGGAATTAGGTTTGCCCGATGACCAAAAGGCACTCCTTATTTATGATGTGTTTAAGGGTCAGAAAACTCAAGATAATGGATTGAAGATAATGGATGTCTCGGCGTTTATGTGCCTCCAAATTTAACACATGTTTTCCAACCATTAGATCTCATTATAAATGGCCACGCTAAAGAGTTTTTAAAAAACAAGTTTAGTGAGTGGTACGCGCGTCAAATCACCCAGGAGCTCGAAAAAGGGGAGACAGTTTACAACATCGAAATCAATACGAAATTGACTGTTATGAAACCAATCGAGAAGTTTTGTTCAGCTTTTTTCGTCTTTTTTCGAGAATTTTTACAAGGACCACCTCCAGTTTTTTGCCATAACTTTTTTTCTACTCAACCAAATTTGACAAATGATACACCAAAATGTAGGTAAAGGATTCCTTTATTCAGAAATAAAAAACACTACCTTTCATTATTAGTCAATCGAAAGATACGTTTTGTGAAACAACGGTACTTTTTTTTGACTCACCCGGTATATTAGATACTTGAGCCGTTGTTGAAATATGAAATATTTCTCGTAAAACGTCTTGATTACTTGTAAAAACCCCACAAATATCAGTTGTCCGAATTCTATACCTCAGTTCCGATTTGGTCCGAAATTTAGTCTGAAATTCGTCCGAAATCGGAAAAATTCGTCCAAAAATTTTTGTCCGAAAATATAATGTCCGAATAAAAACAGTCCGAATTTTTTGGGTCTTAATGTAAAGGATAGCCATCCACATTTAAAACAGTTCCATTGTTAAACTGCTTTGGAAAAATTTTGCTACACTTCCCATCTTGCATACACGGTGAAGACACATTGAAATGGCCACACGGACCATGGACCATGCTGGATTCGATGATTTCGTAAAGTTCTGGTTCTTGGTCCCGATTTGGAATTCGTGCTGATATCAATGAATCAATGTCATCAGCATTGCGCAACTTAAATTCGTTGCCAAGATGCAACAGCATGTGCACATGAGGTAGACCCCTTTTCTGAAATTCTATAACATCCACCTGCGCTACAGATACACCTAGAACAGAATCTTTGATAATATCGGTTTAAAGAGTTTCCAACTTCAATTTAAATACTCGTGCAACCAGATCTGGCCTATCTGATGCGGTTTGACCAGGCAAAAGATTTTGAACAATTTCAGGCCATTTAAGATTGCATGTAAAAGTTAAAAATAAATCTGGTTCACCATTTTTACAAACTAATGCCATAGCATCTAGGTACAATAGGTGCATATTTCTCACTGAACCTGAAAAGGTAGATGGCAAAACAACGATATTACCTGCATGGAGGTTTCGTTCATGGGCAGCTTCCTCCAAATAGTCCATCAAGCCTGTGTAGCTATCCGCCCTTAACTGTTCTTGGTTCTGGCGTATGAAGTTGAGTCTCGCTTCCCCCACTTTCACATAGCTGTCAACAACAAACTGTTGAAATAGTTTCCCAGCTATATGTAAAGCAGAAGATTCACGTCTAATGGCAATACAAAAAATATAATACTGCCATTGTGTAATTCTGCAGGGAATATTACGCAAGGGCTGATCTCTTGGATAGACTTCATTATTTCCAGGGTCATGACTTGCACCATCGTTGCCTACGAAAATTGCTGCAACTTCTTTGTTATGTGGAGCGTTGTATCTCCTCCTGTCTTCACCTTCACACATATACGTGAGATCTCGGCAAGCGGGCCAGCCCTCCTGTTCATATAAACAAAATTCTTAATTACTTTTAAATTACCATGAAGGCGAGATCTCGGCTAAAGGGCTAGCCCTGCAAATTATTAACTTTTGTTTAAAAAAAGTTACGCGCTCTAACATGGGTGCTATCAAACGTAAGGGGGAAATGGATTCTCTTCTTAAAAAGATCACACGGGAGGAGAGAAGAAAAGGCACGTGCTAAATGAATCAAGTGAATAAAAAAAACGTTCGATCTGATATAAAATAAAATAGATTAAAAGAAATCGATTAAAGACAACTATTATGACAAAAGCAAAAAAAAATATTTTGTTTTATGATATTTTTTTTTTACCTATAGGTTTTTAAACATTTTCATTACTCGAAAAAAAAGTTCACCCGTCTCAGACAGTCAGGCAAGGATACGTTAGGATACACTGCCAAACCGAGATGCTACCACGTTCTCCCACGGCTGCTTTTTGTCCAAAATGTTTTATCAGTTTCTTTGTATTTAGTTGATGTATTGTTTTCAAAGCCAAGTCAACGTGGAATATAAAACTAACAAAATAATAAAAACGAAACGTTATTCCTATTAGTTCATCAGCCAAAAAAAAGTCACGTTCGATTGGGGTTGCAATGTATTTGCTTCGTACTCACGTCGCACACAAAAAAAGAAATAATTTCGCTCACAACTCAATCTACCATTTTGCGTGACTTACAAACAAACAAACGCACAAACAAATAGAGAATCGGCTATTAATATATAGACTAGCCGCCAAGGCGGCGTCGCTCGCCGCCCATGTGCACCTGCTCTGTGTCACCCCGGAGACCCCAATAAACCTCATATTTCCTGAAAAACGGCTCGTACAACTTGTGTTCAGCCAGAGGCAGATTCGAAATCAAATATCAAATATGAGTTTAAACAATGGTTCCAAAAAAACCTAAATTTCATGTGTTACTTATTTGTTTTTTAAAACAATCGTTGATCAGTACAACAATACACTCAAAACTTAGGGAGAAAAAACTTCAACTTTTTATTAGCTTTTGTTTTAAAAAAGTTACGCACTCTAACATGGGTGCTATCAAACAGGGGGAAAATGGTTTCTCTTCTTAAAAAGATCACACAGGAGGAGAGAAAAAAGGCACGTGTTAAATGAATAAATAGAATAAAAAACGTTCGATCAGAACGCTAAACAATTAAAAGAAGAAATTAAATTATTAAAAGAAAAGCAAAAAAAAAAAACATTTTGTTTTATGATACTCTTTTTTTAGGTGACAGGACAATTCCCCCCTGGACAATTCCCCCGGATGATTGCCCCCTAGTAAATTGCCCCCCGGAGCATTACCCCCGGACAATTACCCCCCGGACAATCACCCCCATATAGGTTGGAAAATTCCCCCCCGGAATATTGCCCCCCAAACCAACAAAGTTTCATATATTCTCATTGTCTTCTAAAATGATACTTGAAGTGTTTATTCACGACACAGTCCACCGGACTGTGAGATAATTTTCCCTAAACGTCGCATTCGATTAGGGTCTCAATACAATGGTTTCACACTGACGTCGCACAAAATAAAATAAAATAATCACTCTCACAACTCAATCTACCATTTTGCGTGACTTACAAACAAACAAACGCACAAACAAACAAACAAACAGAGAATCGGCTATTAATATATAGACTAGTATCCCGGGTAAAAACTTTTTACCGAACTTAACTTCGAAAACATTAGGTCAAATCCACCATTCCCGTGTACGTACCCCGTGACGAAAAAATAAATCGTAGAATCGTAACTCAAAAGTGTACCCATGTTGTAGAGCTCAAAAAGCTGATCAAAAAAGTGTATGGGATCGTTTCGCTACGACCAACCATTGCGGAGATATCGCTGATCAAAGATTTCGATGACGTCATATCCGCAGTACCAAATAAAATTTAGGCCCAAATGATGTGTCACCCCATCACCCGTATCTCTGACCCCAAAAAACGTCAGTTATCCCTATTGGTTCTTGAGATATTTCCCCAAAAACGTCGCGTTCGATTGGGGATCCAATGCAATGATTCCCCGTGATAAGATAAAAAAAACTGACGTCAAATGATGCCACGTGCTTTTGGAATGATCGTGAAAAAAGTGTCTCTCGCCTCTACGTGGTTTTACGCGCACATAAGAAGACGTTGACCGTAAATTTAAACTAAATATATCGCTCTCTAAAATAAAAGTGGGATGCACAACGCGGATTATTATAATAAGACTAGTATCTCGCGTAAAAGTTTTTTACGGCTTTAATTTCGAAAAGGATGTGCAAGAATCCCACATTCCCGTGTGCGAACCCCGTGACCAAAATTTCAATTACGGAATTGGGACTGGAAAATGTACCCAGGTTGTAGAGCTTGAAAAACTGAGCAAAAAAATGTATGGGATCGTTTCGCTACGACCAACCGTTGCAGAGATATCGTCGGTCAAAGATTTTAATTACTGTAAAGCGAAAAGGAAAAATAGCGTTTTTATTCCAGGAAGGTCAAAATAGAAATTCATGACTGATAACTGAAGTAATACCTTAAGGGAATTAATTTTCCTGGGAATTAATTTTCGCGGTTTTTTGGCGAATCCGCGAAAATTAATTCCCGCGAAAAATTTGTATTGTCCTAAACCGCGAAAATTAGTTCCCGCGAAAATAATGAAAAATTTCGGTCCGCAAAAGTAAATTCCCGCCAAATTTTCTTGCTTTTTTGGAAAACGAAATTATCCTTGCTCTGGGGAAATTTCTAGGGATAAACAGTTGAAAATACATAAATTACTGTAGAAAATATCTTTGATCAGTATATAACAAGTTTCCTAGTCGATAATGACAGTACAGTCCTATCTATTTTGAGCAAAAAACATCGCTCGAATGTCTCTGCTTTTTGGAAGTGGTTTGGCATTAAAATTAATGTTCCAATACTCCATGAACGACGAGATATATACATCCAGCCGGCAGACCATTTCGACAGTGACTCACAGTATGAGGACGATGTTGGAAATATATTTAACATTTTACAAGACGATATGAACGAGGACTTGTAACGTCTCATTGTACATTTACAACATTTCCAAAGCCACTTTGTCGTTTATATGACTATTTTTTTTACTTCCTTTCCATTTTATTGCCATTTTTCGTACAAATAAGGAAACAGCCACAAAAATGAAATCCCACGAAATTTTCTATTTCCCTTTTTTTCCGCGAAATTTAAAAAAAATAAAATCCACAAAAATAAGTTCCCGCGAAAATTAATTCCCTTAAGGTAGTGGGAATAAGACATTCAATGATAAAACCAACAAGATGCCCTCGCAGGCATAAGGATTTCTGCAAAATCAGCTGAAGCATGAAAATTGAAAGACTATGAGGTAGTTTATACGGTCAAACTTGCGCCTTGTCTAATGTAAATCAACAGACCTGTGATTAGACATTGTCAATACTTTTACTTAATAATGCAAAAGTTTTCATCAGCACAGGTCATTCGATTTATATTAGACAAGGCAAAAACTCAACTGTATAAACTACACTTAAGACATTCTTAAAATTTAAAAAAGGTTGAATCATTTCCGCAATTTATGTTTATTAAACTTCTAACCACCCACTTCTAAAAAATCCAGAAAAAAAATAATTGTCACCATGCAAAATTTTATACCAATAAACAATGAATTGGATTATAGAATGCCGTAAATGCTCTTTATTTTGTTGGTACATAATGATATCAAGGACACAGTGATTTACTCAGATAAGACAATGAGTATGCATGTAATTCAATCTAAATGTTATAAATTTATATATATGAATTCAATGTCTATTCTATCTTCCCAACAAGAATTCCTAAATCACAAGCACAGAAAGGAAAACATAGATTTGGATGTGGATGAACAAATCAGGGCGATATTCTTTTGTTTACGAAAAATGACACACCTATTGGCTCAACAATTTGTAGTTGCACAAGATGTATTTGTCCTTACACCAAATGTACGTTACCGAAATGCAAACGAAAGCTCCGATTGTAATACTTTTCGCTGGCTGAGAAGTTTAGTAGGACTACATTCTACCAATGAAACTAGTCTAATGAACGACTTGTAAAATGTAGAGTATCAAAAACTCTTGAATTCTATTATGTGCGGAGAGTGTAATTGAACTTCTTTTTCCTTTGTTATTTTACTACGCATTTATTACTACATTATGTAACTATATGTAATAAGAATATAATAATACTTATAACAACATTATAATAACATTTTCCCTTAAACAATTCTGTACGTATTAAAGTTTGAGCTTGCTTCTCTATTTCTCACTCACACGAAATTATTCACGTTGTTAAAGAGTTGCTATCAAAAATTCTAATCAAATTTTGTTTGATTTGTTATCCGGTACGACTTATTCATTTGCCTTACATTTTCATGTTTCCATTTTCAGTCTTTCTTTCTTTTTTATCAATAAGCATATTACTTAAGTATTCTTTAATTATTCATTTCAGTTTGAACTCTTTCACTCTATCTACATGTGTTACAAAAGATATCCAAATCAATTATCAACGATTTTCTAATTTACCCGAGTGAAAGCTAAATCCTCAAGTATTTCAAGGCAACTGCTGGTAACAGAATCAAAGATTCAATCTGTGAAGCGTGTGGGTGAAACGAAATTTGCTGTAGAAGGGGATAAAATATTTTTAAATGAGTCAACAACATATACTGTTAGTTTTTGTGACAGTGAAAACTTTGTTTCTTGCACTTGCCATTGCTACAATCGAAACAGAACCTTGTGTCATATGGTTGCTTATTTGTAGCAAAAACATGATATTTGCATGCAAGGATTAATATATGCATGCAAGGATTAATATATGCATGCAAGGATTAATATATGCATGCAAGAAAATAATATATGTATGCAAGGAAATAATATATGCATGCAAGAAAGCAATTATGTGGTTGAAGATTATGTGTAACAATCTATGCATTTAACGTTTATCAATTTGAAAATGTTATGAGAATATAAAATCTGGTCTGTATTTTTATCCGGTCAAATCGCAAAATATTAGAATGTCTTCTTTGCTTGTTACATAAACGTGCCCCCGTTCCATTTTAAAAATGGCTTCCGGTAGTAGCAGCAGCGCATGCAATTTACCTTTGAGTGAAAGTGAAGTAAGAAGAATTATCCATGAAGAACTACAAAAGGACGGTAAGCCTGTAAGAACAACTATCCCAAACGTTTATAGATACGTTCAAAACAGTATAAATCAATCAGCAGAAGCTGTTGTAAAGGAATTTTCTTCAATTCCACCTTCAAGAGAAGTTTTATCCACTCCGCCGCCAAGAATGGTTTCAGCCTCGACTGCCAACCAGGCCAGGCAGCTTGTAGCCAATAATTCTTCTTCAAGTTTCGGAAAACCTGGGCCACTGTCCAGGAGAAACCAATTGATGTTCAGTCATCAGCCCAGAAGCTCCCCTCATCATCCATACAGACTACTGACCACCAACAAGAAAAGTGGGAAGAGAACAGCAGTGTCCAAATCCTTCAATGTATGTTTACTAGATTACTGTTTTGATGACAGTGATGATGAAGAACAGAAAAATGATGTCATGTTTGATGAAGACCGTGTACTTCTTAAGGGATTTTTGACATTGTCATCTGATGACAGTGATGATTGCATAAAAGATAAGTTATGCAATTTATTTAACAAGAAAATCACAACTTTGCTGCCAGATAACTTTTCATTTGTAAAGCGTGAACGTAACAAGATATCCATTCCTCAGATAGCTGATGACTATCGTTGGAACTATCATAATTTAAAATTACTTTCCGGGCAAGGTAAATTGTATTGCTATTTGACAAAACCCTACAAAGAGTTTGTTTTTAAAGAGGAAGAAGGAAAGGAAAATTTTGAAGCAAGGGGAGAAGATTCTACACGTGAAAGTAATAATAGAGTTGTTGACTTGGCTTCTGATGAAATCGATGATGAACTTCCTCCTGGATTTCCTAATTCTAAAACACCACTATTAGACAAAAGCGGCACATCCTCATCAAATAGAGAACGTATGTATCATGATTTACCCTTTGTTTATTTTTTGGTTTATAGTGATTTCTTAACAGTTTCCAAAAATTATTTACTATATACTTTATTTTGACAGGTTGTGAAGTAAGCCAGCTAATATGAGTAAAATGCATTGTTTTGATTGGCTTTAGAGCAGTCTGTATTTTCCATTATTTACTTGTGTCACCAAATTATTGTAAAGGTAATCGGACCCTTATTTGAACTAATCCAGATTATCGATGATAACTTTGTTGAATATTGGATACAATAGATATTCAATCCATTGTTTATACCTTAAAGGGAAGATTTTATTGATGTGATATTAGCCATAAACAAAATTTTACAGGCTTGTTGAGAAAGAGCTAATCATAAAAGTTTATTGGCCTAGTTGACCTCAACAACTTGTAGAATTTATTTTGATAAGACTAAGACATTTTGTTTACAATATTTACCTTAGGTGAGCTATCAGCAGAACTTGCCAACTGTAAAAATCTTCTTGGAGATTTACTAGACGCGCGTAAAATTGCCAAGTATAACACATTAGAAGATATACTTAAGCTGCTAAAAGACAAAGTTACAACTGAAAATGACAAAAAATTGGCAGTTGACCAAGATGATGTATTGGCTGATGCACTTGGATATTTCAAATCAACTGATTTTAATCCATCAACTCGCCTCCTTGTCAAATATAGAAAGCAAGCTGCCATCGATACTGGAGGAGTTTTGAAGCAATTCTATTCATCTTGTTTTGAGCAGTTACTTGAAGGATGTGATACACTACCTGCTATGTTTGAAGGTGCCCCACGGCGAAAGACAATATCATATAATTGTGGTCTTCTTATGTCAGGTGTTATAAAGTTTGTTGGTCAAATGTTAGCACATTCATTGTGCCAGGCAGGGTTGGGTTTCAATCATCTCTCTCCCTCCTGTTATTGGATGATTGCCACTGGTGACATTGCTTTGGCCAACAAGTATGTTTCAATTGAAGATGTGACTAATCCAGGAGTTAGATACTATGTGGACAAAGTAAGTAATTTTAATTTAGCTGTGTGTCAGCTGAGAAAAATGGTTTAAGGATAAGTAATAAAGATATTGAGTATTACAGTTCCCAACAAACATTTTTAAATTTCTTTATTGTGTTTGTAACTCTGGTAATGATTATTTGCACATCATTGATAAATTTGCATAAAGTTATTTTTTGTATTCTTGGACAAATATTTCATTCTCAAATATATCTTCTTTAGATTCTCAATGGGCAAGAATCACCATCAGACATAAACAAAGAAGCTGGTTTTATAGATTTGCTCACAGAATGTGGACACAACAACATGCTTGCTGTGAGTTTTCTTACCTTAAGGGAAGAAATTTTCGCGGGACGAGAATTTGCCTCGAATTCGTGAAAATAAATTCTCGCAAAAAAACTATTTTCCGAAAATTTCTTCCTTTAAGGTATATTAAACAAAGGTTTTTCGTGGAGAATATTGGAAAAAAAACTTCCTTTAAAAAATCATTCTGTGAGCTTGTTTGATTTTTGCTAGATACCACTATAGAAGGAACAAAAATCAAACCATAATGCAATCATACTTGATTTTGATTTTACGTTAGGATGACAACAAAGACGAGATATTGCAAGCTATCATGTTTCACGAAGTCATCGGAAAACGGACATCTGCATTTCAGCAGCTGCGGGATGGAATGAAGCTTTTAGGAGTTTTGGAACTCATTGAAAATAATGCCGAATTATGTGCACCATTGTTCATCTATGATCCAAGTAGCATGACCCCTTCCAAAGTTGGAGCTATTTTACAATTTGACGATTCTTGCACTACAACGTTCAAAGAATATTTTATGAAGTACATAATGTGCTGTACTACAAGAGAGCTTGAATATTTCATCGTATACGCAACCGGTACAGATATGCTGCCAACAAGTATTAAGATTAAGACTGAGACTACAAATGGCATATTCGCGTCGATTTGTTACAATGAATTATGTTTGCCAGACAATGTTAAAGAGGAAAAAGACCTAGTAGAACTTTTAGACACTGTTGTTCGTCCTGCTAAATGTAAGAAACCTGTGAAAGCATTCACAGCTGTTTGAACTGACGTTTGATTATCATTCGATATTTGATAATTGCTTTGATATTATGTTGGCAAAGTAAATCTTTTGAGATTCCTGTCAGATACAAAATGCACGTTCTCACCAAATTTCGATACTGTTTGTTTTGAATATAGCCTTAAAGTTATTGTCCCTTCTTCGTTGATTTCTGTTTTCTTAAGGAAATTTTTCTCTCACCCTCCTTTGATGAAGTATGTAACTGTATAGAAGGACTGCTGCGTAGATATTTTCAACTTGTGTTTTTCAGACATTTTTTGTAGTGTCTGGCCTTATATATCCAAATTCTTTATGAGGACGTTGATTTTGTTTTAATACAGGAAATTATCCTCGAAAAATATAAGGAAAGAAAAACTCTTGTATTGTATATCTTGTATTTTGTTGTTTTTAATCTTCAGTTTTACTAGCTACAGTACATTATATTTTTCAAAAAACAGTTCTTCAAGGGAAAACAGTTTTTTTCATATGCATGACGTCAAAGCATACCAAGATAAAAAATATGGAGCGTATTGGTGAGGCTCACCCAAAAAGAAGCAATGCTTATAAGATAAAACCGTTGTTGCCCTTGAGTACTGACATTCTTCTGTTGTTTATTCTTTGTAAATTGAACAAACTTCAATTCTAGTGTTTATATTAAAAATTTTGTTCCAGTGTGTTCAGGCCCTTATTATCAGTTTGTTTACATTTTGGGTCATATCTACTTTGCTCTAGAATCCCTTTTTTGTATTCATAGCTCACACAATTAAGGCTCTATTTACTATTTAGACAGTATTTTCAAGTTTATATGCTAAGGCTCTATTTATTTTTATATTTGTATGTCAACTTTGCTTAAGGCCCTATTTACAATTTACATGTCCACTTTGCTTTTTTGGCCTTTAAATACCAGCTCTTAGGTTTGTCATTCAGTTGTCAACTTGATCTTGAGCAGTCAACATCAAATTTCAAGATGGCCTCTTAACTCAACTTTCAAATTTTCAAGTTTGATAACTAACTCATATCTCAAATAATTTTCAACTATCAAAATTTTTTCAATTCAACTTTCAACACTTTGGAGCCACACCCTCTTTTCAGACTCACATTCTGGCAAGCTGGTAAGCATCTGGACTTATAATATTTTTTACTTTTTGAACTTTTTTCAGACTTAGAAATTTTTTCAAATTAAACTTTTTCAATTAGATTTTTTCAACTTAAACTTTTTCAATTATACTCACATGTACTTTTTATCATATATTTAATTTCCTTTTGTATTTTTCTTCATTCAGTTTGAATCCATCGAGATTACAAATATACGCCTCGAAATCAAATCATTTCTTGTGTGTGCTCCGAAACATTCAAACAGCAACCAACCATCACTGGATGCTACATGCGTAGATCAACAAGGACAACGGAGAGGATCAACTACTCAGTACTGGACTCAACTGGGGAACGGATCGGATTAACAGACAAGGATACGGACGGAAGAGAATCGGAGGAGCCAAACGGAAGAGGATTAGCTGAGAGAATACCGGAGGAGCAGATCAACAGAGCTGACGAAAACGTACACGAGGACACAATTGAGAACGAAGACGGTGTAGACGAAATTTCCACGCTTGTTGAGAACTGGAGACTTGACGAAACAGAGGAAGAGATCAAGATGGAGAGCGAACGATTGAAGATACTCATCATCCAACAAGACATTGCCTCTAGAAACGTCGAAGACATCATCATGGAAAACGATCTTGAGGAAATGACACTTGATGAAGTCGAAACAGTGACCATAAAGATTGAGGAATTGAGGACCAAATTCAGAACGGCTCATGCAGAAATCGAACTCAATTTACCCCATGAAGAGTACGAGCAGAAGTTTGTTAAACTCCACGAACAAACGATTTCCGTGATTAGAGAATTCATGATCAAAATCAAATTAAGACGGAAGGAACTGCGCAAGGAGCAACTTGATAAACAAACTCGCCTCAACCGATTGTCACTCACATCACAATCATTCCTGATGAAAGAGGTCAAAAACGCTATGAAGCCTCTTACTCAGAAGTTCAGTCAGAAACCCACAACCTTCACTTTCGACGAACTGATTCTTGCGAAAAAGGACCTTCAAGCTGATTTACAAGCGGTGAATGCCATATCCAAGCAGATGAAGGACATCCTGACGATGAAGAACGAAGAATCGGACAGTGAAGCCATCAAAACCATCAACGACAGCTATGACAAACTCGTTACTCTCAAACAAACTTATTCAGACAGTCTCCAAAATGAAATAAAGGAGAAGGAGATCGTTAAGCAGCAAAGCTTCGAAGCAACCAAACTCAACATCAAGCTGTCGAAATTCAAGGGCTACGACTCTTCAAGTGACATTTATACGTTCATAAGTGACTTTAACAAACTCTATATAAAGTCTACACCAACAGCCCTTCTACCAGACCTTCTCAAGAACAATTTCCTTGAAGGTCCGGCCCTCACGCTTGTTAAGGGGGTCGACACCATTGAGGAGATATGGCGTCGTTTGAAAGCCTCGTATGGTGATGCCAAGCTGCTGCTCACAAAGAAACTGTCCCAGTTAAGTCAGACGAGCAAAATCTGGAAGACAAGGGATCCAGAGAAGCAGATTGAGACGTTGAGCAAGATTCTGAACCTTATGAGAGACTTACAGAAGTTAGCTGCAGATCACAGCATCCAAAATCGCCTATATTACAGTGACGCGATCGAAAAGGTTTACGTACTCCTGGACGATGTACGCATCACAAGGTGGTTTGCTTTGCTTGACGAAAAAGAGCTGAGCGAGCCCGAAGCATGGAAAGAACTCATTAAATTCCTGGAGAAAGAGCTTTCAGTACAACAGAAGAAGCTCCTTCACTGCTCATCCCACGACAAATCTTCATCACAACACTCACGAAGTCAACACGGTGCCCATCCTGCAGAAGTTCATCAAGATCAACCGTACATCCAAGAAAAATGCTTCATCTGCGGGGAGACGGGTCACGTCAAAACAAATGGCCCAAATCGATCAAAGTTGATACAATACTTCTCATGTCAATTCTTCGCAGGCATGACACCTGCGGAACGCCTCAGCACACTCAAGAAGAAGGGACTTTGCAGTCAGTGTCTATACCCTGGTGCCAAGTACTCACAAGAGAAACACAAAGAAGGTCGGTGCCAGAGAACCTTCACCTGCCCTCACCCATCACATGACGGTCACGGATGCCGAAAGCATGTTCTAGTCTGTCAGGAGCATGCAACGTCACAAGAAAACCAACGGATTCTCCAAAATTTCAAGGACAGATGCATCCTACGCCCTCAACATGCAGACCTTCCAGCATTCGCAAAGGATATCAAACTGTCGTTCTACGCTGAAGTTCAATCACACAAAGCTTCAACAAGCAAGATTAAGCCTTCAAACTCCAACCCAGCTGAGGAGCCAGTTATTGAAGATAACGCAGTCTACATCCTGCAAACAATCTACGTCAATCAACGCAGATGTACGATCTTCTTTGACCTTGGATGCAGTAACATGATAATTTCAGAGCGAGCAATCAGCTACTTTGGTGACCGAGCAACTCTTGAGTTTAAAGGAGATGTGTCGATTGGCGGAATCGGCGAGATGAAGACCACAAGTCGAGGGATCTACAGCATACGTCTACCCCTCACCAATGGTCGTGACGCTCACCTCTCCGGGGTTTGTCTGCCTCGAATCACAGCAACCTTCCCGGTCTATCCACTCAATGAAGTTCAAAAGGACATACACCTTGCCTACAGTCAACTTGGTAAAGATCCTGCAAGTCTACCCATGTTACCACCAGCAATCGGAGGAGACGTTGATGTAATGCTTGGGATCAAGTATTTACGTTACCATCCCAAGGAGATTTTTCAGATGCCATCTGGATTGACCATTTATGAATCACCGTTCAACAACGCAGATGGTGGAAGAGGTGTCGTTGGGGGTCCCCACCATGTGTTCAACAACATTTCGAAGCATCATTACAGCAGTCAAGCAATGCAGTCATTCTTGGCTAACCAACAGCAAATGTTCGATGCAGGGATCCTCGCCAATCCTGACGTCGCACTACTTCACATCAAAGTCGATAAAGACCACAACCAAGACCTTCTGTATCATCAACCAGAAGAAGCCAGCACAGCATTACTGTCACGAAACCAGAAAATTTTCGAAGACGTTGAAGCAGCTGGAAGCAACATTGATTACAGATGTGTCAATTGCAGAGACTGTAAAACCTGCAAGGAGAACGAATCCACCGAGTCCATTAGCATCAAGGAGGAAGTGGAACAAGACCTTATCAACAAATCTGTAACCATCGACATCAACAAGAGACAGTGCTACGCAGATCTCCCACTTCTTCACAATCCAGAAGTAAAGCTCGCCAACAACAAACAGAAAGCCCTGAAAGTATATCATCAGCAGCTAAAGAAACTCGACAAAGAACCCAAGGACAAAGAAGATGTGATTGCCTCGGAGAAGAAGATGCAATCTTTGGGATTTGTTGCCTACGTTGAAAGCCTCAGCCATCAACAACAACTGATGCTTCAGAACAGCAAGGTGCAAAATTTCATACCATGGAGAGCTGTGTGGAACACCAACTCTCTCTCAACCCCATGTCGCGTAGTCTTTGACGCATCACAACCAACAAGTTCCGGGTACAGCCTCAATGACATTCTCGCGAAGGGAACAAACAACATGAATCGTCTCGTAGAAATACTCATTCGTTGGACCTCACATCACACAGCCTTTCACACGGATGTGAGGAAAATGTATAATTCCGTCAAGTTGAACGAACATCACTGGTGCCTGCAGCGATATATATGGCAAGACGAATTGGACAAATCAAAGTTGCCCAAGGAGAAAGTGATCATGACTCTAATCTATGGGGTCAAGTCATCAGGAAACCAATCAGAAAGAGCATTGAGACAAACTGCCCAAATGTCAAAAGAAGATACACCAAAAGCAACTGAGGTAGTTGAAAACGACACTTTCGTTGATGATGTCCTGAGTGGTGATGAAACACCTGAAGCTGCCATCCAACTTGCCGAAGACTTGGAAGTTGCAATCAACAAAGGTGGATTTGCGCTCAAAGGAGTAACGTTCTCACATCAACCGCCGAGTCCAGACCTTTCTGCAGATGGCAAAAGCATAAACGTAGCTGGGATGAAATGGTACCCCGAAGAAGACACAATCTCGTTGGACATCAGTGAATTGAATTTCGCTAAGAAAATCAGAGGGAAGAAACCTACAACCATCAACACAGTACCTGCCAACCTGACCCGTCGCCAATGTGTATCAAAGGTTGCTGAGTTGTATGATATCACAGGCAAAATCACACCTCTTACCGCAGCCATGAAGTTGGACTTGCATCAACTCGTCGACAGAGGTTTAGATTGGGACGACAGAATTCCCGATGACCTCCGACCTGTTTGGAATTCGCACTTTGCAATGATGGAGGAAATCCCGACAATCAGATTTCATCGTGCAATCGTACCTGAAGATGCAGTTGATCTCAAAATCACAACAATCGACGCAGGAGATGCATCAAAAGACATCGCTTGTGTTGCAATCTATGCCAGGTTTAAACGAAAATCTGGAAACTTCTCATGTCAACTGGTTTTCTCCAGATCTCGACTTGTACCAAATGGATCAACACAACCTCGAGCAGAGCTACTGGCGGCAACCCTCAACACTCACACTGGCGAAGTTGTCAGGCGGTCGTTCAAAAAGCATCACCAATCATCACTCAAATTAACCGATAGCCAAATTGTTCTGTTCTGGATCAACGGAAGCGACAAACAACTCAAACCATGGGTCCGGAACAGAGTTCTTGAGATACACAGATTCACCAAGCCGTCAGACTGGAAGTTTGTCAGGAGCCAAGAGATGATAGCTGACATCGGAACCCGAAGAGGTGCTACCCTCCAGGATGTTGGTCAAAATTCTCCGTGGTATAATGGCCTTCCATGGATGCGTGAGACCAAAGACAAGTTTCCTGTAACAAGCGTTGACAAGATCAAGCTGAACCAAGAAGATATCACATTCGTCAACAAAGAAAGAATCCTTCCACAATTCGAACAAGCACCAAACAAATGTCCTGTGGAAAAACCATCAGCCCATCTATCCTCAATCACGGAAAGACACAAATTTTCTCAATATCTCCTCGACCCGAACAGATTCGATTGGGCAAAGATCATTCGAATAATGGGACTCGTCATCAAATTTGTCAATAATCTGAAAAATCGCCTGAAAAGATCGTCAAAATCAAACCTGACAACTCAAACCATCAGTCAAGCTGAGAAATACTTCTTCACGAAAGCAACTGAAGAGGTTAAAGTGTTCACACCAGAGAAGAAGTACAACAAGATCAGCAAATGTAAAGATGGAATCCTCTACTACGTTGGAAGAATACTGCCGTCTAACGAAGTCACTGCTACTGGAAGACTAACCGAAGCTATGATCGACCTGTCAGCTTCCATGTTCTTCGTGCCCATTATCGACAGGTACTCACCAATAGCATTCAGTATCGTCAATCACATCCATTGGAAACATCCGGTTGCAAAACATGCCGGTGTCGAAACTGTGTACAGATATGTCTTACAAGTCGCCTACATCATCGACGGCAAAGAATTGGTGAAATTGATGAGAAAACGCTGTGAGCGATGTCGATACATCACAAAGAAGACTGTGGAAGTGGAAATGGGTCCAGTCTCAAGGCACAATTTCAACATAGCACCACCATTTTACTCGACTCAAGTAGATTTGTGTGGACCACTGAACGCCTACTCAAATTTTCACAAGCGAACTACCGTTAAAATATGGCTTGTGATATTCTGCTGTACAACTACATCAGCAACAAAAATCAATGTTATGGATGATTACAGCACGCCATCTTTCATCCTATCATTCACAAGATTTGCAAGTCACGTTGGTTACCCGAAATACTTGCTCCCTGATGAAGGAAGTCAACTTGTTAAGGGATGTGAAACCATGCGTCTTGACTTCACCGACATTCAGAACCATCTCTTCTGCCAAGCCCAAGTGCAATTTGATGTTTGTCCTGTCGCTGGTCATCACATGCATGGGAAAGTGGAGCGGAAGATCCGAGAAGTTCGAAAATCCATCACTACAAATTTCCACAACGAAAGATTGTCAGTTCTCCAGTGGGAGACAGTTGCTGCCCAAATCGCAAACACGATCAATGATATGCCGATAGCAGTCAACAGCCACACAGAATTCGAAGTTGCAGATGTTCTTACACCGAACCGCCTTTTGATGGGACGAAACAACAACC
The DNA here is from genome assembly GCA_027922465.2 of Turritopsis dohrnii. Taxonomy (NCBI): domain Eukaryota; kingdom Metazoa; phylum Cnidaria; class Hydrozoa; order Anthoathecata; family Oceaniidae; genus Turritopsis; species Turritopsis dohrnii. Next base: position 354,907 of record BQMF02000122.1, on the reverse strand, counting down.
GAAGTCCTGCATTTCCAGTCAAGATGACAACCAACACTGACAAGTTTGCTAAACTTAACCAGAGGATATTCGATGCCTGGTTTGAAGTCTGGCTTACTGTCCATGTTCCCAACCTGATGCATCGCCCGAAATGGTTCCACAACGATCGTGACATGAAAGTTGGGGATGTCGTTCTGTTCACGAAACGAGACGGTCCGATAGCAAACGTGTATCAATTCGGAAAGGTGAAACAGTTGGAATACAGTACTGACGGGAAGATTCGAAAAGTTCTGGTCGAGTATCGAAATCACAATGAAAGTGTGAATCGTGTCACACATCGAGCAGTCCGTAGTCTTGTAATGATTCACCCCGTGGACGAATTGAGTGTTTGGGAAGAATTTTCAATGTTGGAAAACGAACAATGAACAAAATTTTGAATTTTCTGCTGGGGGAATGTAAATTGAACAAACTTCAATTCTAGTGTTTATATTAAAAATTTTGTTCCAGTGTGTTCAGGCCCTTATTATCAGTTTGTTTACATTTTGGGTCATATCTACTTTGCTCTAGAATCCCTTTTTTGTATTCATAGCTCACACAATTAAGGCTCTATTTACTATTTAGACAGTATTTTCAAGTTTATATGCTAAGGCTCTATTTATTTTTATATTTGTATGTCAACTTTGCTTAAGGCCCTATTTACAATTTACATGTCCACTTTGCTTTTTTGGCCTTTAAATACCAGCTCTTAGGTTTGTCATTCAGTTGTCAACTTGATCTTGAGCAGTCAACATCAAATTTCAAGATGGCCTCTTAACTCAACTTTCAAATTTTCAAGTTTGATAACTAACTCATATCTCAAATAATTTTCAACTATCAAAATTTTTTCAATTCAACTTTCAACACTTTGGAGCCACACCCTCTTTTCAGACTCACATTCTGGCAAGCTGGTAAGCATCTGGACTTATAATATTTTTTACTTTTTGAACTTTTTTCAGACTTAGAAATTTTTTCAAATTAAACTTTTTCAATTAGATTTTTTCAACTTAAACTTTTTCAATTATACTCACATGTACTTTTTATCATATATTTAATTTCCTTTTGTATTTTTCTTCATTCAGTTTGAATCCATCGAGATTACAAATATACGCCTCGAAATCAAATCATTTCTTGTGTGTGCTCCGAAACATTCTTTGACTTTTGTTTTTATTTATATTGAATAAAAAAGATATCTATTAAAATAATATCGTAATTATAATTTGACTATTCTACCTCTTTTTACCATTGGTCCCCCAAAAAGTCAAAACTACCTATTACAGTATCACGAAATCATTCTGAAAAAAATTGTATCAATTCCTCAGGTCACAGAATTTTAAAAAATGTTCGACTTCGCGAATGGATATGTAACGTTTTAACGATTTCGGGAGAATCAAACGTACTTTCTAAAGTTCAAAACGATATTGTGTCTAAAAAGGTCACAAAAAAAACTGGAGATCTTAATGCTCCGGCGATAAAGCAAATTCCACTATTCGAAAAGGCTTTTAAAACTTAGACAGTATACCCAAAAAGAGATAAAACTTCCAAATAAACATCTATTCCAAATGTTTGCGATTCTTTCAAAGGGTCGATTCCAGCCATAATCTCTAAAGCATTGTCAACAGGTGATTCAATATTTAATAACTCGACTGTTTGTAAGCCATCATCACACGGTGTTGGAGCACCCCAGTCCATACCAAACCATTCTAAATCATCATGTAATAGATCTTCAGAAAAAACCTCTGCAATTTGATGTTGTGTCCTATTTCTGATATCCATCATACCACTGTTAAAAATTCGATTTGGTGACTGATTGTGCTCTGTTCGTAGAGGATGATTGTTCCAACCAGTTACAAACGAATCAATCACTCTGTTTATTCTCGGCTTGAACACATAATGCAGGACAAACAAATGAAGTTCATTGCTTACATCAAGTATTCCTGCACAGTAAAAAAAATAAAAAAATAAAATAAAAATAAAAAAAGTAATATTTCCTACATTTGTGTTGCATTGAAAACATTTTTGGAAACAAAATGTATTGTTTTCTTATGTCAGCTATGGCCTATAAAGTCATGTTATCAAATGTTTTTGTTTATACACCTTTGTGTGAAAAATATTTTCAAGGCTTCCCAGTAACAATCATTGATTGGATATGAATTCGTAACAGAAAAATAACAAATCATAAAGTAAGATTAGAATATGAAACTTAAGAACTAAAAACATTAAAATTTAAGCAAAAATTACGAAACTTTTTTCTAATAAAAAAATCGTGTAGCAACTCACAATTACCTTGGTTCTCCATTGCCTGGAATGTGTAATAAAATTGATGACATACGTATGTCCAGACATCACGCCAAAGTCTCTCAATGCGCTGATTATGGACTGAAGAACCAGCCAAATAACTACCTCTGTTTTGTCCACGCATTTCTGTCATTCGTTCCCAAACCAGCACGTTTTCTCCACCTTTATCTGTTCTTACTCTTGATGGCAAACCCCAGTGTGATGTAGCATTATCAAATAGATCTAAAACTGTCTCCTTATTATTGTTCGTATTGCAATGTAAAAAGACAATAGCTCGAGAAAAGCCATCTATGCCACCGTGTATGACAAATTTCCAGTTAATGAGACTGTGATGTCCATCTATGTGCCACAAGCTATTTGGACCTGGCACTTTGTACTTTCTTCGATGAACTAAAAAAGACCATCTCATACGAGAACTTTCTGGATCAATTTTTCTAAGAGTTTCTGTCACCCTGGCTTGTTGAATCCTTAAACCCAGCGATTTTAGATGTCCTAGAGTCAGTGATCGGCCAACAAATCTTCCATGACTTTCTTTGAAAGTTTTAATGACATCTTCAAGTTCTTCATCACTTATATCAGAAAATCCAGTAATATCCTTCAACCCAAGCTCATCAACTCTTCTTTTCACTGTCCAACGTGAAACACAAAGCATTCTTGCGATTTCTATCCAACTAAAGCCAAGGTCACGGAAGTTTATTAAAGCTTCTGGAGATATATAATACTTAGGTCTTCCACGGTTGCCACAAGAACTTGATAAAGGTTTAAAGTCAATGCATACAGTGGATATTTTGGTTGATGACAGATAATCAAAACTCTCTTGCTGGATTATATGACACAACAATGTTAACATTTCCAAAGATTTAGTTAAATTAGTTTTACAGTTTATACTCAAGGATTCAATGTTGGATAATTCATATAAAACCTCCATAAACAATGTAAGTTGATGGCAAAGATCTTCATTTTTCTCAACATCATTAATTTCCCTATCTTGTACTTTGGACACAAGTGACTTGATCTCTTCAAAAAGCTGGAAGATTTCCCCTGCAGATATCGCGTTTGCGTCAGCCATGATGTAAAACATGAAATAGAAAAAAAAACATCTACTTTGCTTTGTATGTTGACGAATCTATTTTTGACAAAAAAAACAGACCAGATGGATTTTGCCGAAAACCTTGAATAAGAAAATTCTAGGCCATATATAATACTACCTTCCATGCATAATTATTTTTTGGCACATTATTATTTTCTTGCATGCATATATTATTTTCTTGCATACATATATTATTTCCTTGCATGCATATATTATTTTCTTGCATACATATATTATTTCCTTGCATGCATATATTATTTTCTTGCATACATATATTATTTCCTTGCATGCATATATCATTTCCTTGCATGCATATATCATGTTTTTGCTACAAATAAGCAACCATAGTGTCAGCACTTCTTGGCTGTTATACAAAGTAATTATAAAGAGTTTGGCAATCTGCTAAGTTTGCATCTTTACTTTATACTCTTGATAACGACCTATTTGTACCTTTAAATTCCTCTGAGTCAATATCAATGGACCATCCATTGTTTAATGATGAAAGCAAAGTCCTCTCACAGATATCAAATGTTTTGATGACGAACATGATGGCTCTGCAGCAGAAGAAAGTAAGGAAGTTGTAAATGGCCACAAGATCGAACTTGATGAATTATCCTCACGCATAAAGCCTTCAAAACTTAGTAAAATGTCTCTATTAGCATTTGACTGAGTTATGTCATAAAGTCAAACACGGTGACGTTTCTTTCATCAATACAAACGAAATTCTGATAACTTGCCCAAATCCTGCTTCAACAAAGGTCAATAATGAAAACCAAGTCTCAAAGTATGCGTCATTGCCAAAGAAACCAGAGACATCCTCATCATGGCACAATGGTATTGTGCGAAAATTTCTATTGACGGAATGGAGGAAAATAAAAATCAAAAAAAAAATGTTTAAAAGTGCTAGAAATCAGGTAACAATTCATAGCAGAATAGATCGAAATTTCAACTAGTTCGTTGGCTGCTATCTAAATTGACAGTGACGTCGCAATAACGTGTGTTGTGGAACCAAAGACTGGACCAGCTTGTGGAAACCAGATGGTGCCATTTAAGCATAAGTTAGCTGGTCAACTACAGGACTAATTTGACCTAATTAATTCTATCCAAGCAATTCAATCCGGGATGTTTGCAGGACACGACCTTGGATCCAAAAAAATTCCAACCCTTTTTCAACGAAGATTTTGTAGAGATAATTCATTGTCCACTACAGCATTGGATTGCTATTTTGTGTGGAAAAAAGGTAGTTCTAGTGTTTTGAATCTACAGTCAGACATTAGAACTGAGTTTGTCTGAACGTTGATGAGCATGTATTAAGGAATACCTATTGTGAAAGATATTCCAGATAGGTTTCACAATGATACCACTACACCAGAACAACAAGGTCGACCTTGCCATGCGTTCATTGGAAGGGTTCCAGGTGATTTTGAAGCAACTTCGAAAAGACTTGAGCCATCAAACACAAAAAAATGAAGTTAAAAAAACAGCATGTTCGAAAAACATTTTCAATAATATAACAATTTTCTTTGATATGTAAAGATATAATCTTTAAACAGGATTATGTATTCATATATTTCTCCAAACCTCCTACTCATGCATGGAACGACCCCAGTCAAAACAAAAACGTGATAGTTCAGATCATCCACGCGTAAAAGGATGTTGGTTCATCTTCATTTTTATTAATAGAAATTGTTGGCTAACATTTAATTGCAGTTAATTACATCAAATTTGACAAATTCTAACAGTATATTTTGGGATATTCCAATAGTTTTGCAGAAATTTGTGGGAGTTATAAAGGTATCATTTTTAATTGCATGTAGGTAAAATTATCTCTGACGATGAAAGTTGTATATGTAACAAGAATAGGTTGATTTAGAAATCGAGACGCAAACGTCAAACATCTCCGAGGAAAACCCAAAAAGACTGGGACGAGACATTCGTCACGTCTTCAATGAAAAAGAAGTTTCGTTCTGAACGGTAAACATAGCATTTTCACGTTGTGTAGAGAACGTGTGTGTGTACAAGTAAAAATGTCTGGGAAGGAGAAAAAAAAGTAAGTAAAATGTATTATTGCTGAGTGATTTTGCTGTGGAAGTTATCAAAAACCGATTATTGTGTTTCGTGAAGATTGGATAAAGCTTTCACATTTGCTATTTATATTTGTTTTTACTAAAAAAAATATAATTTCCGTTGTAGATCAATGAAATGGAATGAGCAAAAAGACATTCTCATGATGAGAGAAGTACTTGGACGAAACATACTTATTCACAAGGCTGGGAGTAAAGAGAGGTGAAGGTTGGCAAACTGTTGCAGGAGTACTGAATTCGTTGGATGGTGATATGTTTGATGTTACAGGACGTGGAGTGCGGGAACGACTGTTGGGACTTCAAAGAAAACATAAAGCTTTAACAATTAAGGAGGAAAAGGGGACTGGTTTAGGTGGAGACGAGCCTACTGAGTTCGATGTTTTGATAGAAGAGATTGCTAATCTCTAAGGATACTGAACAAAAGTCAGTCGAGGAGGCCAATCAAAAAAAGGCCTTAGCAGAAAAAGATCAAAATGCTGCATTGCAAGTACGTCAAGTAGAAATGGAAACGATGGGTGAAACGAAATCAAGGCAGAGAACAGAAGAAAGTTCCCCTTAACCAAAACGTAGTAGAATTTCCAGTACCGAAACCTTTGAGTTCCTGAAACAAAAAATGGCGTTGGATAAAGAAAACCGACAGATAGAGTTGGAAGAAAGACGAAAGCATAATCAAATAATGTTGGAAATTCTTCATCGAAGTAATGAGCAAAATCAAATGATACAACAACAAATGTTAACTATGATGCAAATGTTTGTGGAAAGAAACTAAACACTTGACAGTTAACTTATTTTTCTGTGAGTCTTATGTTGAAGTTATTTACTTTATGTAAATAACTTTATGTAGACAGTGCCTTGAACAGTGACAATCCTGTTCGGAATGTTCAACACATCAAGGGGAGTATACAAATCTCTCTTTGCAAAACGAAAATCAATAACAGTCTGTTTATCATCAAACATTCCTATATCAAATTTTTCATACTTCCAGTATGGATGTATATCCTTTGAATCATTCGCATCGTATAATAGCACAAATTCGTCTGCTTCGATTAAATTATCTGCATAGGCATATAGCAAATTATCTTGGAGAGCTTTCAGAGTTCTCTGAGTCGCCATGTTTGTTTATGAAAAATTTTCCGCGCGTTTTAATTTTTTTCTAAATACAAAATATTCAGACGACGCGACCGTTTTAGAAATATGAACCGTTATATTTTTAGACAAGTCCGCGTCGTGCACCTAAATCAATCTAATGGCAATGGCATTGACTAGATGTGTCATGGAGAATGCTGGCAATACTTTGCAGTTATGTACGCAAACATGTTGTAAAAGGATTAGAGGTTATGGAAGCGGATAAACTTGCAGAATTTTACTGGAAAAACTGTTCTGATAATGAAAGTATTACGGATAAAAATACATTGCAAAAAACAGTAACAAGATTGCTCAATAGCTCTGTTCAGTTGTGGGCGCCCAAATACAGCTCTTCATTTTTGTATTATGACAAAATTGAGAAAGGAGAGGTTATCGAAGAACTGCTTAAAAAAGCAACAAACAGCAACTCTAATGGAGCAGTTAATTTACGAATTTGGAGAAAAAATACATAAAGAGGTGAAGTCAATGGAAGATACACATCTTGACTGGCCACCGAATGAAGATGATATTGTCAGCTCGAAAAACGCAAATGCCTCCTCTTCTCCACGGACTTGTTTCAAAAATTCTGTCCTATGATAAGAAATAATAAAGTGGTTAAACCTTCTCCGACAGTATTTCCTATGATGTAGGTAACTGAATTGAGACACGTCTAGCTCATATTAACATTATAAGCTTTTGTCCATCTATTCAGCCTTAGATTTTCATGACGCTTACATGGAGACACTAATTGAAAGAGCTCTCGAATCCAACTCCAGCTGCCCTAGCCCAACTGGACATGGTTGGAAAGAAGAAGGTGAGTTTGTTTCGATTGCATAGAGGCTCATTCCACCAGCCCCTCTCAATTTATTACAGCTGATAGAATGTAGATGTAAGAAAAAAACTTTGAAACAAATGCTTACGTCTGCAAGGCAATAGCCGTGAGGTGCACTACTTTTATATTTCTGGATATTTGAGTTCTAAGTCAATTTATAATCATCACCCTAAAAGGAGTCTACACTAGATTTGTTCACCAAAAAAAATCTTAATCCTTTCTAAAGATGTGAAAAATTTTAATCCATACGTGCAGAAAGATAGTTGAATGTTGTACGGTTAGCTGGACATCATTAAATATATTTGAAGGCCCATAACATTTTATCCTTTCATTATTTCATAATGATCCTAGAGTGTATTTAAATCAGAACAAAGAGATCTATCATTTCATATAAATATTTTTAAAATTTGTCAACTTTTAAATTTTTTACTTCCTTTGTGAAGTCATTAGGACCAAAAATTCCCTGTAACTCAACCCTGAAGTAATTTCATGATGGTCAGTAAAACTTCTTTTCTCACAACATCAATATTGATCAATTCAAACAAGTTTCGCTATGTCCTCATTTCCAAAGAAAAATCGGTTGTATCGCCCTAACTACCCAAGCTTTCAAGAAAAACACCAGAGGCTTTGACAGAAGGAGTGGTGGTGTGATAATTCCTTCTATTCACACAATCAACATGAAACCTGATTCATGTGATCATTCAGCGCTGGAACTCAAACAGCGGTTGTTGGAATTAGATGACACGGATGAGGCGTGTTGATACAGACTGAAAGTGATTTGTGCCTATTTTAGACTTTATTTGATTTTCTTGCTCTTTTGTTGGATTTATGTTCCATGAAACCTGTACTACAATATGTCTGAGAAATGCTGCTTTCATTGATATATTTTTATCACCTTCAGTTACCTTAAAACAAACCCAAAAGTCCGTTACTGTATTTCAATATGTTTGTTTATGTTTAAAACAAAATTCAATACTAGAAGTATTCGGTAGCAGAAGCTTTTCATTTTCATTTAAATAATTTAAATCATTGTTGTTTATCATTTTTTATTTTAATCAAAATAAGTAATATTGATATAAGCCAATCTGTTATGTCTACAAAAAAATCTGTAATAACTATTTTGTCATCAAAATAAATAAACATACAAGATCATAACTAATGCCATTGCTAATTGTTTCCCTTTATCACCCATTACTCTAGACGCTGTTTACATTTTTTTGCCACTATTTATAATGGCTGCCAATCTTTTTCGTCCTCACTCTTTTGATAGCGTTTTTACGGGAGTAAGACATCTACTGAAATATATATATCATTGGTTACATGACTTTTATAAACAGCTCCTCTGAATTGTTAACGCAACAAACCGCGATACTACTGACCCCGTCAATGTTTACACACACACACATATATTTCAGGGACACTAAAAACAAAATAATAAAAAACTGGTTAGAAAACACTAAAAATAAAATACGTACAGAATATATGAATTGCACTTACTAAAAACACAAAATCACCAAACTTCACCTACACAAAGTATACCACAAAGACGTTAACACAATGACACATCACAAACTAAACTCAAACATCTATACATCCAAAAAGCTCATTAACTTCACGATACACGCAATACATAAGAGAGGTGATACAATACTGAAAACATAAAAAGAAATGACACAAACAAAAGAACAATTACAATACGACTATACTATCACCATAGCGTGTACAAACACGAGGAGGAGAACCATGTGCTCCCACATAGAGACGCAAGGCCTACTCGCTCTCAATGCGGGAACATCTGGCTCCCCTCCAGATTTTTGACATCTTGACAATAAATAATTCATCGTCTTTACGTCTTCACCATAGTTTGTTTCGTAACGACCGTACTTCTTGTTTAACGCAACAACCATACTTCTTGTTTAGCGTAACGACCAAACTTTGCATGCTTTTGGCTCCTTGTTGGGGTTTCTTTACCAGATTCGACCAGCAAAATGATTTTTGTCACTGGACGTTCTTAGACGTTACCCGTGGACGTTTCGACCTTTACACTTAGTATGTTTCCGTCGTCACCAGCCATGGTCTTCTTGATCCGCGCTAGACGCCAGTCATTACGATGAGCTGCATCGTCTTTTAACAGCACCACATCTCCAATTTCAAAGTTTCGTTTTTTGTAAAACCATTTTCTTCCCTGTTGCAAAGATTGAAGATACTCTGATCGCCAACGAGTGCAAAATTCATTGACAAGATGTTGAACTCGTCTCCATCGACGTTGACTGTAGAGATCTGCTGATGTGAATCTTCCAGGTGGAGCCATGACGACTTTCGACTTCGTAGTCAGGGGATCTAAACTGTTACAGTCATTTATCGCTTCTGTAGATAATGGTCTGCTGTTGAAAATTACTTCTGCTTCAGTCAAAACAGTTCTGAAACTCTCATCATTAAGACTGAGACCATGATTTCTCAGTAAAGATGATAAAATTGATCGACATGATCTTATTTGTCCCTTCCATATACCACCCATGTGGCTGGCTGGTGGTAGTGCTGAATCTCCATCCCATCCAATCAATATTGTTGCGTAAGAAGAACTCATTCAATTTCCCTTCATCCATTTCTTTTATTGCTTTCTTCATCTCTGCGACCTTTGACGTACTTCTCCTCTTCAATTGATGAAGCGACGTAACACAAAGATGAAAGAATCTGTATCAAGTGAATTTGTACTTTCTAAGTGAATTGCTTGACTTGATAAACAGGTGAATAATGCAACGTATCTTTTCAGCTCTTTCCGTCCTTCTTTTATCAAGAAATGACCAAACATATCAACGCCACCATATGTGAAAGGCGCAGATTCCAAACATCTTTCGGGTGGAAGATCAGCTATCTTTTTCTCTCCAAATGGACCTCCAAATCGTCTGCATGTGATACATTTGAAAATTTCATTTTGAACATTTGAACTTGCATTGACGATCATATATCCATTCTGTCAGATTTCATTCAAAGTTGCATCTCTGCCACCATGTTGTATTTTCTCACGAAAATGTTGTATCAATAAAGCTGTCATGGGATGCTTTCTTGGAAAGATGATAGGATGCTTTAATTCCCAATCTAGGCTTGAGTTGGAGATTCTTCCTCCTGCACAGATAATACCTTTTTCATCAATGATTGGATTTAATGGGGACAGTGTGTTCTTTCTTTTACTAAGCCTTTTATCACTTCCACGTACTAATTGTTGGTCAGCGCTGCAAGGTAGCTGATCTTTCATTTCCCCGTGTCTGTCAGTCCGTGTGTGTGTGTGTGTGTGTAATGTTGCAGTTCTATACGCCCCAGTTATACGCCCGTAGTTACTAATTTCAAATTTTCTTAGTTCAAAATCCGAAAGTTTAAAGCACAACATTGATTTTTGGAAAATATATCACTTGTGTGTGACGAATAAATATATTACAATATAAAAAGAGTTCTTTTCATTCGAATGAATAAGTAAATTATTTGTTTGAATGCGCCCTCCCTCCACCCTTTATTTTAACGTAGTGCATTTTGGGAGCGAAACGCTGATCAAACTTATCAACAAGAACCAAAATGTATATGTAGTAATACATTTATGGTTCCTCTAACAGTCGAATTAGTTTTACAGATGCAAATATATAACAACAGCATAAACTCATATTGAAGTGTATTGAATCAAGACATTAGCAACCACGTATCCTAATTGGATGGGATAAAAATTTAGGAGGAAGAAAAAGTCAGGCAAGTTGCAAATTAATTACCCTAGCTATATCTCTTGTCACTCGAATTATGTTTTCTCTTTCTTCAAAACATTATGTATTAAAGATAACATGTTAGCTTACATACCTTAAGGGAATACTAGGTGATTTTTACTGAGTTATTTATTTTATTGTGTTCTTGTATATACTAGCTACACTTCAATTTTGTAGCTTGAAATTTTGAATGTTGTTGAAAGTTTCCATACTGCAAAACCAGATCAGAAAATACGGGTTTGAAATTGAAAAGTAATGTTACTTTTTATGATAATTATCCAAGAATCATATATTGTAAGAAATCCTGTTACTACGTACGGTTGTTTCTCCGCAAAAATTTCTTGATATTTCAAGAAAAACACCGAATTCCCTCGTCAATTTTGGTCAAATCATACATGAGATGAAACCTTTCTTGGTAAATAAAGTTTCTTTTAAAAAAACTGCAGTTTCTTATAAAAATAACCGAAGTTTGTTTTTTAAAAAATATCTATTATTTATGAATTACTGTCTCGGTAAGAGTAAGGCATAATAGAACATTGGTATAGTGTGTTTTCGTTTATATATACCTAATGCTTTTCGAGAGGTAAATGTTCGAACTCGTCAAGTCAATTTTGTTTTTACTAGAAAATTAGGACGGCAACTACAAAAGAGTCATAGACAAGGATATTTTGATAACAAACTGATCAATTATTTATATTGATATTTGTTCCTTGGATGGTCAGATTTCGATTTCCACCTGATACCTATTTAATTAGGTCCTAGTTGTCATGTGACACGGTTGACGACACATGTCATAGTTTTGGACATGCTGAAAAATAAAAAAAAATGAAAGTGCAAAAAATCTTTACCATCCAAAGAGTATCAAAAATAGATCAAATCAAACAAAGTAAAAAAATTAGAATCTGAAGTTGCTTCTCCGAAGTCATCCATGACGTCAGTTGAAATTAGAAAGTGAGGAACAATTGTTATTATTCCGAAGAGAATTTTCTGATATGTATGAGCGGTTAAAACAGAAAAATTTAATTTTGTTTGAAAAATAAAATTTTGTTTGTTGTCTTTCATCGCCATCATCTTGGAAGGATTTTTGCGTATAAATTTTCTGAGTTGAAACTCTAATTATAAGTCTTAAGTATCCTAGGACTTCTTCCTTTTTACTGTCGTTCACACCGTAATGCTTAGCAATATTTTGTGTGGGTTCGATTCCCCTCTCGATCCGCTAACTTTGCACTGCAATTGGAAAAGTATATGTGACGGTTTATGGGAAAAGGATAACAAGCGAAAAAGCGATTTGAAGCACTTAATCGCTTTTCCACTTCACAGAATCGCTTTTCTGCTTCACATGAATCGCTTTTTGGCTTCACATGAATCGCTTTTTCGCTTCACATGAATCGCTTTTTTGATTCTGTATCACTCACTCAAGTGTTGATTAAAGTTCTGATAAACATTCCCCCCAAGGAATATACCAAAATAACGATCGAACAACTCAAAAAAGAATCATAAGGGACGGTTCCTATTGGCAATAGCTTTAAAACAAACATTTTTTGTCTTTTTTCTTAAGGTGAATGTGAACCACGTTCATTTCACATAAAAGCGGTAGAACAACTTAAACACAAAAGAATTATAGCAGACGGTTTCTATTTGTAGCAACTTGAGAACAAACTGAACCAGGTAATCAGTTCGGTATTAAACACTAAACGCGTGCTACCTGTAATTATACATCCGTCACATTGAGTTTTCAAAATAATGCTGAAGTCACGATAACAACAACATCTTTTGAGAGTGTAGACATCTTTATCAATGAAAAAAATGTTTTTCATGAACTTTTTATTTTTATTTGGCAAAATAGCAATTAGATATAATACTCCCGGTTATCTTTCCACTTCGAAAACTGGCGCATGGGAATATGAAAAATATAAGCATACACAGACGTTGAATGAACGAAACGTAGTGAGTAGGTGAATCCTACTTTTCATATTCTAAGAAAATACCATTACTTTTTTTATTTATATCGTTTGACATCAAAATCCCTTGGATGGTCACATACATGAAACATGGAATATACGATGTAAACAATCTTATTACGGCGATAGCAACGATTTTAAGTTTTTGTTTACATTAATTTTCTTTTCGAAAAATATTTTTTTTCTCTCTTGGCGCACATTTGTCTTTAAAATTATATTTTGCAGCTCATGCAAGTATATTTCTTTTGTTATAAATTCTGGTTATTAATTAAGCTACGTTTACATTAGCGAAAGACCCAATCACGTCCTTTCTCTAGTATTCGTCCGTTTCTTTCCGCATTAAATTTTCCAAAAGTGGAAAACAACCTTTAGTCTAAAAATAAAATCTTTTTTTAGTTTTTGTATCTATTCATATTATTGCGCCAGTTTATAATACCGTTTTTCACCATTTGGTTCTTGTTTACGAATCATTTTTTATTCTTATTATTATATATCTTCCAAATCGATTTCGAAATCACTTTTCCGCTTCACATGAATCGCTTTTTCGCTTCACGTGAATCACTTTTTCGCTTCACGTGAATCACTTTTTCACTTCACTTGAATCACTTTTTCGCTTCAATAGAATCACTTTTTTGCTTCTAATGAATCGCTTTTTTGCAGCGATAAATCGCTTTTAAAGAATCGCTTTTTCACTTGTTATCCTTTTCCCATAAACCGTCACATATTATATAGTTTGAATGATAGTTAAAATACATACACTGTAAGAAATTGGGGTTTCAGATATTCTGCCCTTTTCTTTAAACCATCTGGAAAGATAACTGATGCACATGAATTATATAGCCAATTTAATGACGTAATTGCATAAAATTATGGATCATATAAATAAATTATATAAACAAAAATTTCCCATTTCTGTATGATCTGGTTTTGCGGTATGGAAACTTCCAACAACTGAACAAAAAGTTACCGAAAGACCTTAATGGCACAAATGTAAAATATTTTAGAAGTTAGTTAGAGAATTTGTTATATAATTACAGTAGTAATAACACACATCAGCTCATAAGAAGACAAAGATGAAGAAAATATTAAAAAAACACAAACAAAAACAATTATACAATATACCTTATTCATACTCTTATAAATGCTGGAGAATTTCTTGCAGTAATTGCTGTATTTGTTTTTGTAATTTTGAGTTGCATAAGTTTGTCCCACAAATCTATTTGAATTTTCATAAACTGAATTTTACCTTTTTCGGAATGAAAAGTTTATTTTACTGAGTTTTGTTGACCAATATTAACTAACCTGCAGTGTCTGATCATAGCGGTGGCCCAACTGTCTGAGGCAATCATAAATTGGTTCGGGCCACCAAAATTTTTGAAAACCAGTGTCTTGGTGGCCCGACTGGACAGGCAGAAAAAGTATAAGTATAAATTGGAAATATGATTTTTGAGCTTTATATATAATGTTTGTCTTTGCAATTTCAGCTCATTTTTCTATTTTCTATCAGCGCATTTCTAAGCGTTTCCAAATGAAATTGTATAGTGTTATTGAATTTCGGGCAGTTAAAATATCCTTCTGGTCACCAAAAAAACCAATGATGTCAATGGCCTGGCATAAAACCCAGATAAAATCTTAATATAAGACACTGACCTGCCACCATTAAATTGAGAAATTCAGTAACTATTTTCCCTTCAGGCATAACATTAGAGTTAAAATTATGATTCTGTAATTGAAGTTTCTGAATTTTGTTAAATGGAATAAATTAGAATTAATTGGTACATTGTGCAGTTATACATATATAACCTTTTACACTTTCATTTTTAGTAATCAGCAACTGCTTGGCATTGGATCTTCACGTATCAACAAGAACCAAAATGTATGTATACATATGGTTCCTCTAACAGTCGACACTTGGTAGAAACGAAAGTTCACTAGCGTGATTAACCGAACACATAGTTTCTGTAAGAACATAAAGCTGGAAGCTGGAACTTATAAAACTGAAATTTGAAGCTTAAATAAAACCGAATAAAGTAACGAAGTTGTTGTAATTGTAATGCCCATATGATTTCTGTTGATGCGTATCGTATTGCCGTATGTAGTTTATATGCTGTCATAGAAACTTTTTAACTAATGAGGAAAAGGATTGTTGTGGAAATGCAAAGTTTTCTTTTATAACGTTTGCCTTGAGATTTAGTTAAAGCGACTTCCATTAGAAAAAATACTCATTTAGTACGTTATTCGGTTCATTACATAGAACTTTGCGTTTTTGGTCTCGATGAGACATAAGTAGATAGGATGTTAAGTCAGAGGTAGTAATCTGTACGCAATGTCTGGACCCCTTTTTATCACGGGAGGTTTTTAATATATCTGTTTTGGGCGAATGGATTTACATTTTCAATTAGCATGTTCACCAACCGAATACGGGCGTACCCAGATACTAATCAAACTATTTTGGAATGCTGGTCATTTCGTTTGTAAAGTCATTATGATCTTTAGATTTTTGAGCATACAGTTCGCGCTGACCTTAAGGCCTAAGGCCTCTTGTTCAACTTCATTTGGAAACTGTTGCTTCTTAAGTAGTCTGATAATAGCTGACTCAGCCTTTGATAACAACTCAACGTCAATCTTCTTCTCTTTATATCTCCATAACAACACTGTTGCGATGATTCTTTTTAATTGATACCAACTGGAAACTCTCTCGAAAACCTGTAGCAGTGAACGATTTTGGTGGGCAGTGTTTGTGTTGGTTTGCATACATTTGACATCTTTTCTAATCTCAACATCTTCATCGTCTATATGAAATGCTTTGCGACATCAAAAGGTTGCCACAAGGACGTCGGACCGTTGAGCCACCATTTATTTTGGACAAATTTTTCATTGCTTTGACCACATGATGCGTTGTCAGCAGGATTCTCCGATGTTGAGACATAACGCCACTGCTGAACCTCAGAAGCATCATGAATTGGTTGTAAACGATTAGAGACAAACAAATAAAACGTTTTTGAAACATTCATGATGTACCCCAACACTACTTTGCTGTCTGTCCAAAATACTTCGAAATCTGGCTGCAAAGTCAGTTCTCTTTTTAACTGCGTAGCTACCTTTGTAGACGTTGTTGCTGCGGTCAACTCTAGACGCGGGACTGTGATTGCTTTCAAAGGAGTCATGCGAGACTTTCCAATCATGAAACAACAGTGAATCTTCCCACAGGAATTGACCAATCGCATGTACGATGCCTGTCCATAGCCACTTGTAGATGCATCTGAGAAATGGTGCAGCGATATTTCTTTGATGGGACCAAAATCATCAGGAAAGATACAACGGCGAATTTCGATGTCTTGTAATAAGCGAAGGGAATTTCTCCATTTTCCCCAAATTTGTCGTTGCTCCACAGAAGCATCTTCATCCCATCCCTTCTTTTCAGTACATAGCTGCTGTAACAATTGTTTTGCTGGAAGAACAAAGGGCGCACCAAATCCAAGAGGATCGTATACAGAGCTGATTGATGCTAGTATACCTTGACATGTCAGTGGACTGACTTTCAACACAATTCGAAAGGAAAATGAATCTGTTTCGATACACCAACTAATACCAAGAGCTCTCTCCACTGGCAAAGACTGAACAGAGAGATGGACATCTTTAGCACCCTTTGCTTTTTCGTCTTTTGGAATCTTTTCCAACACATCTCTCGAGCTGCTCATAAATTGAGTGAGATTGAATCCTCCAGCAGCGCACATGCCTTTCACATTCTGCTTCAAAACTAAGGTTGCGGTGACATCGCTTGCTCCTTTAAGCATGTCGTCAACGTAAAATTTTTCAGGAGTGTTGATGCTGCATCTTGACCGAATTCATCAACATTATCCATAGCAGTTTTACGTAGAGCATAATTGCAGGTACTGGGTGAGTGTGTACCACCAAACAAATGTACACACATGACATAATCTTCCAACTCAGCATCAAGATCACCATCAGGCCACCACACAAATCTCAACATATCTGGCTGTTGGACTGGGACCCGTACTTGGTAAAACATGCTTTCAATGTCACCAACCAAGGCAATTCGATCCTCTCGAAATCTGGTCAAAACTCCTACAATTTGATTAGTTAAATCAGGTCCTTGCATCAGCATGGAATTCAGTGAAACATCATCATAAGTGGCGCTGCAATCGATTACTACTCTTATTTTGTCCGGTTTCTTCGGATGGTAGACACCGTGATGGGGTAAGTACCATGTTCTACCATATCTTGGTTGTGCTGCTTTCTTTGCGTAACCCTTGTCAATGATTTTCTTCATGAAAGCAATGTAATTCATACATCTTACTATTCTTTAGAAGTTTCCGTTTGAGACTGCTTCCACGTTTGAAGGCTTAGGCTCTGTTATGTGGAACATGCATATCTGGATCTCTAAATGCTAATGGAAGCTCATAATGGTCATCAATAAAACTTGCTTCTCTGTCCATCAATTGAGGAAACCTCTTGTCGTCTATTGACTTTTTTTCCGGATGATTTGTTGGCTGATTCTCACTGAAATCTTGGTTAAACATAGCGATCATAGCGTCTTTCAATCCATTGTCTTTTAGTTGATCTTGAATGATGAAACGAACAGGTGTTTTATCTTCAGAAAACGCTACAAAATTACATAGAGTATTATTGGATGATTTTGATCTTGTGAACATAGGACCGGTCACACACCAACCCAAAATTGATCGAAATGCATATGGGCCATTACATTGACTTGGAATGACCTCGATTGGTTCAAGAGCTCGAGGACAATTAGCAGCGATAAGAATGCCAACCTCGGAATCATCATCGTCCTGGTGTATGTATTGATAAATAATGTCTAAGTAGCTCCACTTGAGAATTTTACTTGGTGTCAGTATGTCCTCGCTGTTGACAGGAATGAAATGTCTACTGAAAACTTTCGGTGGGAATATCTTACTGGATGGATCATGAACAGCTGATATTTCTAAATTGCTGACACACTGACATTCCTTAGTGCACACTCCATTTATTGTCTCAACTGAAATGCTAGTAGATACTGACTTAATATCTAACTGCTTCAAAATATTCTTGTGAATAAATGTTCCTCAGCTATTGTCAAGAAGAGCCTTCGTTGTTACCTCCGTGGATGAAGAAGGATGTGATATTTTCTCAGTAACTACATTGAGTCCGATAACTTCTGTTTCAAGTCTAGAGAAGTTGGAGATGATTGGTTTCGCATCATTCAATTTACCTTGAGGCTGTTGCTTCTTGACAAATCCATGCAGACCAGTTGGGTGCTCACCATTACATTCTTTACACTTTCGTCTCTTGGTACAGGTTCTAGCTGAATGACTTTCATTGGTGACACCATAACATGAAAAAAAAAGCCTTTTCTTGAAAATAAACTTCCTCCTGTCATCAACAGACATCTTGAGATATTCTTGGCAATCATCTAAATCGTGTTGGTCCTTGCATTTTGGGCACGTATTCTTGTAGCTTCCAGTCAGCATAGCTTTAACCCTCTTTGGAAATTTACATTGAAAATCTTCCTTTGAATCCAATAACACATACAAAACATGTTTGTTAGAAATCATTAATTTCATGACTTGAATTGTCAGTGATAATTTTCTTTTTGTTATATTTAATGTCTTAATGTTCACTGTCGTAGAGAGAATTTAGAAGATCTTCTGGTTCATTTTCGCCAAAAAAGGATACAGTCAATTGTATTTCACTGCCAAGTTGATAGAAAATTGCTGTTTACATTTACTTCTTTTCATTGTATTGTGGCAATGATTACACTTCACTTTATCAGCTTGCGTAGATGTTTGTTGTTTCCGCACGCAATGTACACATTCAGTTTGGCTGAAATAATGTCTTGACAGCATAAATTTTTTTGAACCACTTTCAATTCCATTCCGATTAATATTCACAGCGCTGGCAGATTGTTTTACATTGGTGGACACTGTCGTAACTAATTTTAATTGATTTCTCCATGTTGAATTACTTAAGTTTTCAAATTTATACATTACATGATGGTGCAACTGTGACATTAACGGCTCTCCCCAGACTGCAAGATTCAACGAAATACCCCACAAGTCCGTGAACCCAGTATCTCTGACTTTATAGCACTGACATAAACATCTCTGGTACTTTCCAACTACCGTATTTCACCAGTCACTGAAAATAATCCGGCTGGATGCTTTTAACGAATTACAGATACAGTTACATCCACATCAAAATTAAAATTCATTCCTTTTGAACTCACTTTATCAGTACATCGAAATACACGATTTGTTTTATAAGCAACCCCTTTTATAAGCAACATTATAGTATAGTATAGTAGAGCAAAGTTTCTCTAAAAGTTGCCATATTTGTTTACTTTTACTTCCAGTTTCGAACACCGTCCTGTTTGAATTGCTTAATGTAAAATGTAGTGGCACCATTGAAAACGTCTACTTTTAGAAATCATGTGATAAAATCCCGTCATTATTACTTCCCGTCCTGTTTGTTTAAGGTCACTATTGTTTGTACAGGTGGTTCACTTGCAAAAATCAGTGCTTGAAAGTCCATGTGATTAACATAACAGCATTCACTGGATCTGAAGTTTCTCATCTTCAAGAACCCATTCATGAATGTAAGATGATGGAATATCTGGGTTCTTGAAGAGTGAATTTTTTATTATCGCTGTAACATATGCTATTGTTTTGTAGTGGCACAAAAGAATATCTCTTAAGGCAGCAATTTGCATGGCTCTGCTGCTTCCTCCGTGGCACCAAATTTTGTATATCTTTCTTCGCTGATATTACCTTTTTTTAAGTTGTGGAAGCAGCATACAAACTGTTCCAAAACACTGAATTCTTTCAATTGGAAGATGAAAGAATCAATCATTCATTTCAAAGCCAAAACAAAATTTTGTGATTTTTACCTAAACCATGGAATGCATTTCCAGTGAAGGCATGCAAAGCAGGACGGCATTTATCCTAAAAATAATTTTAATTATAAACACAAATTCAATGACAGAATTTGTAAAGCTTTTGATTGGAAAGTCAACCAATACTATATGTTTATACAGGTTCAACACTCAACACTGGATCTAAATTAAATAAAGACTTTTAACGTGGGATACACAACCAAACATCAAAATAATAAAAATAATTGAAACAATGAAATGCCCTAGCGATATAATACCAAAAAGATAAGAAGTAGCAGATAAAAACATAATGCCAAACCGATAGGTAAAAAAAGAGTATCATATCAAAACAAAATGATTTTTTTTTTTGCTTTTCTTTTAATAAATTAATTTCTTCTTTTAATTGTTAAGCGTTCTGATCAAACGTTTTTTTATTCTATTTATTCATTTAGCACGTGCCTTTTTTCTCTCGTCCGTGTGAATTTTTTAAGACTGTTATTACTGTTATTACCAAATCGAATATCAGATATTGATTTAAGCTTGGGCTTCTCTGAGTGCTGCTTAAATGCCTGGAAGCCTTGACTAGAAAATTTTAACTCAGTATAACATAACAAACACTGTGTATACTGATCATTCTTTCTTTTGCACCAAAACTTCAGTTTAACTCCATTCTCATCTTCTCTTTCAAGCCAGCTATCACACCACTTCACCATCTTAATCTAACTATTTCAATCTTAATCTTACTAACTACAAAAAAGAATTACTTTTTAGTTTTAACTAGATAAGCAACTGAAGTTAAGCTCCACACAGATGAAGGAACACTTTCTTACCTCTTGCTTCTTACTCTAAACTATATAAAAGGTAAACTGATACAAGTTTTCTGATAACAACTGAACATAACTGACAATTTGGGCAAAAAAAATGAATAAAATGACAAAACCATAGAAAAAATGAAAAAAAAATGAAAGCTCTTCAAAAAAATGAAAAACATGAAAAAAATGAAAAAAATGACGCACTTGACAGCCTGGTACTGCAAATCTTCTTAATTACGTACATAATGCCCAATATTGCAAACACAAAAATAAAAGTTAACCAAAATTTTGATCATGATTGTGGTTTTAGTTTCGTGTGAACATTCGCACAGAGATTTCAAAAACCCGCTAGGTTTGGACAGTACGAAGAAAAACCAAAGCCGGTTGTAAGGTATTTCTTGCTTTCGCTGAAATGCAATAATTTTGAGCAAGTGGTGATACAACGCAGGCTGAACATGGGCGGCGAGCGACGCCGCCATGGCATCTAGTGTTTTAATAGTTTTATTTCTTTTTTTAATTCTTATGCGCTTCAGAACAAACGTTTTTTTATTCACTTTATTCATTTAGGACGTGCCTTTTTTTCTCTCCTCCTGTGTGATCTTTTTAAGAAGAGAAACCATTTTCCCCTTACGTTTGATAGCACCCATGTTAGAGCGTGTAACTTTTTTAAAACAAAAGCTGATAAAAAGTTGAAGTTGTCTCTGTCTACGCTTTGAGTGTATTGTTGCACTGAAAAAAGATTGGTTTTACCAGAGGTTGTGACTTCGAATCTGCTTCTGTTTGAGCACAAGTTGTACGAGCTGTTTATAAGGAAATTTGACATTTATTGTTACAGTGATACAGAGCAGGTGGACATTGGCAGCGAGCGACACCGCCTTGGCGGCTATCTATATATTAATAGCTGATACAAAGCTAGAAAGCAAAAACAATGGGATGATACCGCCAACCGAACACTCACGACCAAGTCCCGGTCTCTGGAACATATCGTAGGGGTGGACGAACAGCACGGCGAGGACGAGAACGCTGGACAGGATCGTTAATAGGCTGTTCAGGCACTGTTGGATCGACCGGAGGCTGCTCGGTGACATCAGGTTGTACGTCTGAATCATCTCGGACAATCGGGTCCTTCACACTACTGCCTGGTGTCGTCGCCGTGGTGTCAAGTTTGGGTGGACTACTAGATACAGGTGCAGGCGTCATAGGACCTAATGTGTAGGGTAGCCCGTATGCCCTTCTGGGTGTTGCAGAATGGATGACAGGGGATAACCGTGTGAATTTCCGTAGAAAGCGTCTGTTACGTAATGTCACACGATTTGATCCATCGACCTTGACAAGGTACTGGTTGAAATCCCCAACTTCAGCAATGGTGCCAGACTTATCCCATTTATTAGGGTGGCTACCGTGCTGGTTCTGAATGAGGACATGGTCGCCAACAATCAACGGTTGCAGCTGACTAGCGGATTGATTCAAACGTTCTGATGAACGGGAGAAATGAGTCAGTATGGCTTCCTCTTTCTTGTGCCATGCTTCACGCCATGTTGACCGGATCAATGAATTAGTGAACTTGGGATGGCGATTGACGAAGGAGAAAGCATCACGCAATGGCTTGCCAAAAATAATCTCTGCTGGGCTTACCTAACAATCTACGTCTGGTGTGTTCCGCAATTGTAGCAAAGCACGTAGGAACCGGTCATTATTCAATGAGTCGTTCGGATTGATGTTCTCCATAAGCAGGCGTTTGCACTTCTTTACTGCGACTTCGGCACGACCGTTCGATTGTGGGAACTATGCAGATGAAATTCGGGAGCGGACACCCCACTTCTTCAGGAAAATTCAGGGCCACCATCGCTGGAAAGCTCTTCGGGCACACCGAATGTGCCAAACAAAATGCGCAGCGCAGCAAGGAGTCCCTTGGCCCCCAATTTGCTGCTACCATGAAGCGATTGGTAAACTTCAACCCAACCAGACAGTCGGTCGCCAGCCAGTAGGTAATTGGAGCCAGCATACGAGAAAAAATCGGCAAAAATCATCTCAAAAGGAGTAGAGGGTGTTGATGGTGGCGCTGCAGGTAAGGCAGGTTGAGATGGAGCGTTGCGGTGGCACGGTATGCAGTTTGCGCGAGTAGCGTCAATGTCCTTGGATATGCCTGGCCCGTGATGTCATGGCAGAAACGCCTTGGTTTGATGAATGCAAGATTGATAATACCGCTGGAGGAAGTGATGGAGGTACAACAACGCAATCTTGGTATAGCACGACATCGTCCAAGATGTAGAGAGAATCAAGATATTTCCAATACTTGGATATCATGGCAATTTCATCAGGATGAATTCCAGCAAATCCTGTTTCCAAATGCTTACGCAACAAGGCCAGTGTTGCATCCATGGTTGTCTCGGTAGCTAAATGGTTCCAATCGATGCTGAAGGTGTCACTGGCATCTGCGCGAATAGCGGCGTTTAATGCATACTCCACTTGGTCTGCAAAAGTCAGTAGATCAATAGCAGCCGACAGATACCTTGAAGTTGCATCAAAGGCAAGGTTCGTTTTACCTGGGAGGTGGTATATAGTAAAAGACCAAGGTAGCGTGTGTTGTTTGAGCCGGAAGATACGGTCATTGGCAATTTCATCAAGTGTTTGATCTCCCAGGATTTTAACCAACAGCTTATGATCAGTGACAACAATCAGGGAAGAGCAACCTAGCGTGAAGTACTTGGTTTGCTCCAATGACCATGCTACAGCTAAGGCCTCGCCCTCGACAGGGGCATAACGCTGCTCCGCAGACGACAAAAAACGCGATCCGGCAAGTACAATCTTCAACCCGTTTTGGCAACAGTCGGGTGTGTCGGAGGTACATCCACAGTGCTGCTGATAAAGGAAGTACCCGATACCTCTTCGGGACCAATCAGGATGCAAACAAGTTTTCCTTGACGGATCAAAGATGATGACACCATCATTTATGGCTTGTATGATCCCATCATCGGTCCCATGAAATCTCGAAGTTGTGCGTAATTCGAGACCTGGTTGACCAGGCCAAACCAGCCACGTATGTCGGTGATCGATTTCAGTGTTGGGAAGCTACGTATTGCATCGGTATATTTTGGCAACGGCGCAATGGAACAATCGAAAATGCGGAATCCTGCAAAGTTGACAGTACGCTGCGCAAAGTGGAATTTATCTGGGTTCATAATAATGCCAGCTTTACCTGAAGTGATCAGCATTTGCAAAGTTCTCCACCAATGAGACTCGAGAGAGGTGTCGTAGTGAAGAACGTCATCAGTGACACGCTCCTTCCGCTCAAAATCTGATAAGACTGCGCCGAAGCGACGGTTGTATCCATCGCCTGAACCGGAAAATCCTTGTGGTGTCGCATAGTATCTCCACCGGCCCAAAGGCGTGATAAAAGTGGTCAAGTGTCGGTCAGACTCCCGGAGAGGTACACTATGAAACCCATTCCACCCATCATTAACAGTCTTCCATGTGTTTGGTGGTATGCGTCTAGCTGACTGAAAAGGTGAAGCAGTTGCAAATGTCTCACGTTGGCAGTGCCTATTGAGAGGAGACAGGTCGACAGTTCTCCGTGGCGAGCCATCATGCTTACGGGTGACGACCATGCGATGGCACCATGTTACTGGCTCGCCATATGGTACTCTCTCAATAACAATAAGTGCTTCATCCCTCAGAAGATCCCGGTGAACCTGTTCTTGCCAGTGGAGCGGAATAGAGGCAGGTGTGTGTACAGCCTTGGGGATGGCATTAGGTTTTAGATGGATCTCAACGGGTGGACCTTCCGATAGTGGCAAACGTTGGTGCGGGCAAGTGTTGAAAGTGGATGATGCAAAGTAATCGAGTAACCACTTTCTCATTTGAGCGTTATTCACTGGTAAACATGCGAAAGGCAGCTCTTGGGGCATCTCTGGGGCAGATGTGCGAACTGGGCAAGAACAGCTCTTTCCTGGGTCAACATCAGATACCACAGTATTGGTGGGAGAATTGTTGTAGAGGTCATTGCAGGGAAATCATTCGACACTATGCCCAGATCAATCATATTTTCCAAAGACAAGTAAAACCCCTGAGCCTGCCTGCTTATGTAAACCATTGTAGCGCATGACCATTTAGTGCCGTCTGAGGCAACCCCCTCCAGGCGGACTCGAGCAGCTCCCTCAATGGTTATAGGAGATTGGTTGGCTGCCATAAGGTTGATGTCAACAGGGATCAGGTCGTCCTTTGAAAATCCAAATGACTCGAACTCCTTCATTGACCAGAGACATGACTGGGCACCAGTGTCAGCCAGCGCAGAGATCCGGTTGGGGGTCACCCTAGGGCATCGTTTATCCAATTGACGATAATCTGATGGCGAAACAGATAGTACAAGTTCTATTTTAGGATGGTCCTTGAACTTCGATTTTCGCCACTGTCCCTTGGTGAAGATGTTGTGCGGCATAGAGATGACATTTTGTTGAATGGTGGGATTACCACCGGTTACACTTGCAGCGACACTAGATATCTGTGAGAACATGGCACCAATATCAACACTGCTACCAGATGGACCAGATTTTGGACCAAATCTCGGGTCAGACTTCTCCTGACGACTGGCACGTTGAGCCCGGTCACAGTGGATGCATTGCTTGTGAGGCTTCTTGTTGCGTCCAGATTTACCCTCAGTAAAACGAAGGTAGGGCTTTCCACATCCAGGGCAAGGAATAGGTGTATGAGGTGGGGTAGGGTCAGAACGATCCAAGTTATTGCGCCGGTAGGATGATGATGACACACGTCCAGTAGGAAGTGGCAATGCATCACGAGCCATCTCCTTTCTCTCAACAAGAGCAATAGTATCGTTAATGGAGGTAGCAAGAATGTCATTCACACCGAGGATCTCACGTCGAACATCTGAGTCCTCAATACCAGCTATCAATATGTCCCTGATTATGGAGTCGGTAAAATCAACAGTATTACCACAGGTGCATCCCGTCTTGTAGTTGCAGGTTTCAGCTTTGCCTTGTACTCTTGAAGCAAATATACGAAATTGTTCGTTGCGTTCCTGATGCATGTTTATTAGTTCAGTTCTGGTGACGCAAGTAGCAACAGCCACAACAGCCAACGACTTCATCGAATCAAACAATTCATTGGTAGGGCAAGACATGATATCAGGGTTTGACCGAAGCAAGCTATCACCAAGTGAATCACTAGTACCGTCAACCAACAAAACTTTGAACAGCGTCAAAACTTTGAACAGCTAAACAACCGTATCAACAAAATAAACATACCACATCGAACCACACAGCACATAATACTATATTACCAAATGAATCTTTCTATCACAACACAGCTCGCACGCTACCCATCAATTAGCCATCAAGTATAATTCCCATAAGAGTGCTTTCCGATTCATATCGCACCGGTAAGGCTATGTGCACATGGAACAATGATCATATAAAATAGCATATAAAATTTCCTTTAAATCTTTTAATGAAGTATTTTCAAAGAGGTAATTTTTGGCAAAAAAGTGTGACGAACTTGGGCTCCATCAAGTAGGAAAAATTTACTCGTACGATACACGCTTTTTTATAAGCAACACTTTTATAAGCAACAAAAGGCTCAAAATCGACAAAAATTTAGCAAATATCAATGAAGAGTTATCATCCGAATAAGGTAATTTTATAAGAAACCGCCACCCCGTGAGGAAATTTTTAATTCATATTAATAGCGGCACTTTGTGAAAAGGACACACAGCGTCACAGAGCGTGAAGGCAACTATTCCCAAGAGAGGGTGATGCTGGGTTATAAATTGATAATAAGCTAGTTCATTGCAATAAGTTGTGTGCGAATTTTGATTCCTTCTGTTGAATCATCGGTTGTACTATCATCATTTGATTTCTCGTGTATTCATTGTGTAAAAAGTGTCGTCGAGATTTACGAAGGCAGAATTGGAAGCTGCTAAATCTCTGGTTGAAGAAGGTTATACTTACCGCGAGGTATCAAAACTTTATAAATACCATTTTTCGCGTTATTTGATATTTGTACATGAGAATGTGTTGTTAATCACATAGGGAGCGAAAGTGAAATAACCAGTCCTTCTTCCCACGGTCTAAAATCTCAATGTTTTGGCCATTGGCCTTAGGTGTTATTTTCGGAGACTTTACCGACCATATTCAAAAAATGATTCAAATTAGGGCCGATGCAAAGAAGGACCAGTGTTAAGCTAGGGTTGGACGTTTTAGCGCCGATTATAATTAAGTCAAAATCAAATGTTTTCTATTTTTGTTGCACAATCTATTCTTATACTTTTATAGCAAATTTTCAGTTCACCATAAAATAGACATGTCTATATCGACAATCCACTGTGTGTGTATTGTTTTAGGCACAACAAGCATATCCAAATATTTCTGTGGGTACATTTTACAATAAAGTTCAAGGCATGCATACAAAAAACAATGGTCGTTCCCCAACCATGTCGGTGGAAATGGAAACTGCCGTTGTAAAATTGTTGAATGCGCTAGCCGATTGGCATGTACCTTTAACAGTTTTAAATTTGAGAACGTTTATCCAGATATAAATCAATAAACTTGGTAAGAATGTATATGGTCGCCGAAACAGAATCAGTTATACTTATTATACTTATTATACTTGTAGGAAAAACATGTACGTGTTCGAATAAGTAATATTTCATGACAGAATTTTTAATGTTTTTAGTTAATACGGAGAAATCATAAATTTAAAGTCAACTCTCTTTTTCAATCGGCTTTTTCCTGCTAAGTAAAAAAATACATTCATTTTCTTACAGGAAAAACAACAAATTTTAAAGATAATATCCCCAGCGAGGCATGGATAAGGCGCTTCGTAAAAAGAAACAGTTTAACCTTGAGAATGGCGGACAAAGTAAAACGTGCCAGAAGCTGCATAAATGAAAAGGAAATAAATGAATTCTTCGATCATTTAATTGATGAATTGAAGGTAATCTTTCTTAGTTCAAGTTTAATCGTCCATGGAGGTTCAACTACAACCCTAGTAATTGTAACTGAAGGGAAGAAACTTTCGTTTGACTTCAGCTTTGCAGATGCCGAATGTCGAAAGATTCTACAAAAACGAAATTTTTTCTTCTCTCGAAAGTTCTCAATTTCAGTTGAATCTGACAATTACTGTCCGTCTGTCCATTTGTCTGTCCATCTGTCCACAACACTTTGGGGAAGATTGGGTTGTGACAGCTGACTGAAATTTTGCATACTTATTCTTTGACATTGACTTTAATTACGTAGCTTTACAGGCAGGTGAAGGCAAACTTAGCTAAAGAATGTAGTTGAGCACAATACGGTTAGCGTACGTTACTATTTCTTCATAGTAATTTAAATCTATATACAGGACAT
Source organism: Turritopsis dohrnii (assembly GCA_027922465.2). Taxonomy (NCBI): domain Eukaryota; kingdom Metazoa; phylum Cnidaria; class Hydrozoa; order Anthoathecata; family Oceaniidae; genus Turritopsis; species Turritopsis dohrnii. The sequence continues at coordinate 326,691 of BQMF02000122.1, read as the reverse complement.
ACCACCGACAAACATTATAAACTATGATGAGACCAACCTGAGGGATGACACAGGTAATGAAAAAGTGCTAGTTTCGAGAAGATATGGAACGCGAGTGCAGAAAACCCAACAGCATTCAAAACAGTGTTATAGGTAATGATAAAAAAGAAATAGTAAAGAGTAGTAAAGAATTTTTTGCTAACATTTCATACTTTTACAACCGTAATATTTTTAGTGTTATGTTTTCTGCCACCGCAAGTGGTCAATTCCTACCACCCATGGTGGTTTACAAGGCAAAAAAACTGCTATGAGGAGTGGACAGTGGATGGTCCAGATGATGCTGAATATGCAGCAACAGCTTCCGGCTGGTTTGATGGTGATACTTTTGCACAATGGTTTGAAAAGGTAATAAAACCCGATAATTATATGACTCACACTTGGACGGTGTTAACCCTTCGTAGAACCTTTGACTCAAAAATATATTTTTGTTTTTTTACGTCCATATGGTAGAACGAGAATAAACACTGAACGGTTTCGAATTATGAAATAACAATTTGATACAGTGTATGAAATCTTACTAAGCATTTGTGTATAAAAAATTTCGTCACATGATGACGTCATCATTCTTTGTGAATGCCATTTCCAAAACGGGGGTAATGCGGGGTTAGTGACAAAAAATTTAGAAAGTTATTTTCGAAATTTGATTTTTTTGGTCTATTACTGGACCACATTTCAAGTTCATAGGATTTGTGGTTCTTGAGATTTTAAAGAGTACCATGGAACTCTCTCAATTCTGTAATCACTCTGTAATCACTAGTTTTCATAACAAAATGTTTGCACCATATTAACTTTTTACTAGGATAGAAATATTCGGATACTGAGAGGTGTTTACCCTTTTGGTTTTCATAGGTTAGGTGGTAATCCAACAGGGGGCATACCAAAGGAGGTGTTTCCCTCGCTGTTAAAAAAACTAATGCCGGCCATTCCAAGTCGCAACATAATTTCAGGGTTTGCTGCTTGTGGAATTTTCCCCCTTTCCCGAGACGAAGTCTTGAAAAGAATTCCGCAAGAAGTAAACCTTGACAAGGATGTACTAAATGAAGCCACGTGTGAGCTATTGACAACGCAAATGGGAATTGGCAAAGAGCAGTCGAAAAAGAGGAAGAGGCCGAAACAAGTCATCCCAGGAAAATCGATACAAACTGAACACCTCAAAAAGCAAAGGAATGAAGGAGAAGCAGCAACGGCTCAAAATGAAGGAAAAAGACAACAAGAAGAAGAAGTAGATGTCGAGGTTGTTGAAAACGAAGAAGAAACCTATACGTGTTTCACATGCGCAGAAATCTATGAGGTAAATCATCGCGGGTGGATATGTTTCGATGATTGTGACCAATGGTATCTTGAGTGTTCCGGCCTGAAATACGACGGGAGACGATATAACACGCTGGACTTAGAGTCTATTTCATTTTCATGCCAGAATTGTGAATAGGTCATGATTCTGTTGTTAAATTAGATTAATCTAATTTTGTATCTGTCCTGGCAATACTATTTTATAGTTAAGCCAGGGCATGGTTAGAAATTTTTCATTTTGATAACTTTTATTGTCGTTATTTGGGATTTTACACCCTGGTCATTAGTTCGTTAGTAACTAATTTCATCACTTTTCACTAGATTTAAACTTTTAATTTCTATACCTGATTTTATGTTTCAAAAAACACTCACGCTGTCCCATCGGACGGGAAGGCGAAAGCTAATTTTCCTTTTATCTCTTATCAAATCCTCTAACCTTTATCATCAATTCTTGAACGCGATTTAATCATTCACGGCGGGTATGCACCATTTCTTCGTCTCCCATAACTGTCCTCGCACACAACTCTTAATTGTGTTATCTATCTTGTCTCTCACAAGATCACCGTTTTACGACTGAGTTTTTTGTAATGGAACGATCAATAAAATTTCCATCTTACTTTAAACAATAGTACTTATTTTTCTGTTCTCCTATTTTATCTCTACCAAACAAGGCCTTTGACTTTAAAAGTAGGAGGAGCCACTTTGGTGAAGAATCTCAAAGTTAAATACCCGCAATAAAATTTAGAAAAATATTCTAGAGCTAATACATTCGAAAGATCCCAACTAGCTTTGCGGCGAGAAAAGAATGTGATTCCCCCCATGGGCCGATTCCCATTCATACATGGGTGCACAAAGATACGCCAGTAAAAGCTTAAATTTTCAAGCTTTCAAAAGCGTATCTTTGTGTGCTAACTATTTTATTGACATCATAATCACTTTAAACAAAAGGCAAAGCGTCGGGCGTTTATTTTATTTATTTTTTTTTTTGAGGTGGGCACATATTAGAGAACGGTGCTTATTACAGGGTGGATGCTTGTTAGAAAGTTTATAGTGCGTGAGAAATAAAAACCTGATAAGGGTCTCTTTACATTAGGGAGCTTACGACCGAATGACAAGAACGGGAACGGCAACGTCCGTGAACAACGAAGTTGCCGTCCTCGTCTTCCGTATTATTTTACTTACGATGTTTTGCACGGGAAGCCTGCAACTCAGCAAATGTAAACAAACTTGGATCTGAGGAGATAACGTTTAGTAATAGTTATGCCTAAGTTAAGAAAAGTTAGAGAAAGTCTTTTACTTGCATATGCTGATAACATAATAAATGACGAAGAGTTTGTACTTTTATATGATATGAACACATCAAAAAATGCAGACCTTCCTTACTGGACATATGAACACTTTAATCTTGACATCTTAAGTGATGATGAGTGCAAAGCAGAATTTCGCTTCTTACGCAGAGACATATATAGTCTACAAGAAGTTTTTCAGTTTCCTGAACAGTTCACTTGTTACAACGGAAAAGTGTATGACACGATAGAAGCACTATGTATATTTCTTAAAAGGTTTGCGTATCCTTGCAGGTACTTGGACATGATTCCAAGATTTGGCAGACCTGTACGTCAATTAAGTATGATCAGTAACCATGTAATGAATATTTTGTATGAAAACTGGAATCATCTATTTCGAAATTTGCAACAGAATTGGTTGTCTATAAACAATATGGAAAGTTATGCAGATACAATCCATCAATCTGGTGCCCCCCTAACTAACTGTTGGGGCTTTGTAGATGGAACGGTACGGCCAATCAGTAGACCAGGTCGAAATCAACGCATTGTTTACAACGGTCACAAAAGAATCCACGCACTGAAGTTTCAGTCTGTAGTCACACCTAATGGTATGGTAGCGAATCTTTTTGGTCCTGTTGAAGAAAAGCGGCACGACAGTGGGATGCTGGCGGATTCTGGACTACTACAACAAATGCGTCAATACTGTTTTCAAGCAAATGGCGATCCTTTATGTATACACGGTGACCCAGCTTATCCACTATCTTGTCATTTACAATCTGGATTCAAGGGAGCTAATATAACACCTCAACAGATGCTATGGAACAGTAAAATGAGTAAAGTAAGGGTAGCAGTTGAGTGGGTGTTCGGAGACATAACAAATTATTTTAAATTCCTTGATTTTAAAAAGAATCTAAAAATTGGATTAAGTGCTGTTGGCAAAATGTACATTATTTGTGCCTTATTGCATAATGCTCGTTGCTGCTTATATCACTCAGAAACATCGAACTATTTTCAGTGTGAACCACCTGTAATCGAATCATATTTCACATAAATCATGACACTAACTTTTGTATCACCAAACTTTTTCCACAGTGTATATCAATTACATACTTCTATATATAAAAGAATATATACAAGAAAAAAAATAAAAGAATATAAAAATAAAGCCTTGGACGGTTGGCATTCATGATCACTCAAGAAATAAATTACTGCTTGAGTGGAAGCAGAAAAGAACAATATTAGGAACTACAAGATTTGACCAGGGTCTATATATACTACAAAACATTCTTATGTTTATGAAGAATATACATCATAAAAGTATTACTTTTTATCATTGAGTTTTTCAATTAATGCCATTAACAAAGCCTGTTGTTGCTGTTGTTGTTGTGCTTGTTGTTGCATGAACAACATAGTCATTTGCTGCTGTTGCTGCATGTTTGCAGACATTTGTTGAAACATGTTTTGCTGTTGTTCTTGCAGCAAATATGCTCCATGTGGTTGCCCAGAACGAACAAAACCACCCTCACGTCCACATACATTGCCTTTCGCGTGTTCACCAGAGAACAGCAGTAGAATGAAAGAATGGATTATGGAAAGGTTTTCGCCGTCAAGGTTCAATCAATGCCCACACCAACCTCTACCAGGAATGACTGGTCCCGTCATATCTCTTCATGTTGACCCTAATGCTATCAGCGGGTCCACACGCCAATTGCAGTACCACTCCACTGGCAAGATTCTGTTAAAGAACAGCTTGAAAACGACGTTCACTTGGGAGTGTTGGAGAAGGTGCCGATTGGAGAGCCCTCTGCATGGTGTCACCGTATGGTACTTGCACGGAAAGCAGATGGCACCCCATGCCGACTACCCCGCGTGGAACGGCTTTCACTCTGTACCTATCAGACCAGAAGACCGTCACTTCACCACTTTCATCACGCCATGGGGTAGGTACAGGTATCGAATGGCACCTCAAGGCTTCCTCGCCAGTGGCGATGGTTATGCCCGACGCTTCGATGAGATCATCACAGATGTTGAACGTAAGACTAAATGTGTTGATGATACACTACTGTGGGACAGGGATATCAAGGAGCATTGGTGGAGAATGCTGGATTTTCTGGAGCTACTTGGTAATAACGGTGTCATCCTTAACAACAAAAAATTCCAGTTTTCCAAGAAGACAGTTGACTTTGCAGGATTCACGATTACGGACACCGAAATCAAACCTCTCCGCAAATTTCTTTCTGCAATTAAAGAATTCCCTACACCAGCAAAACTCACAGATGTCAGATCTTGGTTTGGTCTAGTTCATCAAGTATCCCATTATGATCAGCTCTCCAAGATCATGGCTCCTTTCAAGAAATTACTCAGCCCGAAAACCAAATTCTTGTGGACCGAGCACCACGATGAAGCTTCTCAGAAGTCCAAGGCGGAGGTGATCAATGCCATCAAGAGCGGTGTTGAGATCTTCGACCCCAATAGACGCACTTGTTTGCGCCCAGACTGGTCGAAAACCGGTATAGGTTTCTTCCTCTCGCAGAAACATTGTGGCTGTAACCGCATGTCACCTGGGTGCTGTGATAGAGGCTGGAAGATCACACTTGCCAGTTCCAGATTTCTTAAACCTGCAGAATCACGTTATGCACCGGTGGAAGGCGAGGCGTTAGCAATTGCCTGGGCATTAGAACAGACACGCTATTTCACACAAGGCTGTGATAATCTGCTTGTCATTACGGATCACAAGCCCCTTGTTAAATTGTTTGGAGATCGAACCTTAGACGAAATATCGAACCCTCGCTTGTTTCGTCTAAAACAACGCACTTTGCTCTGGAGATTCGACATCGAACACCGCCCTGGTAGAGACAACCATTTCTCTGATGCAACTTCACGTCATCCTGCCCACACTATCTCGAGGCATCATCTGCGTTATGCTGCATACGACTCACCGATGACGATGACGATGACATGGAAACCGATCTCACCCTCATTGCTGCTAACGGTTCGGAGGAAATTAAAAGAATCACATGGGATCTGGTGAAGCAATCGATCGAGTTTGGGATACCAGATGACAAATCAGCCATGCCTGATCGTCTCAACCAATTTTGGGACCAGCGCCAACATCTCCACATCATTGATGGTGTCGTCATGATGAAACACCGTATCGTTGTACCTCAATGTCTGCAGAGAGAAGTCTTGGAATCTTTGCACGCTGCTCATCAGGGTGTCTCGGCTATGAATGGACGAGCTAGACGATCAGTGTATTGGCCTGGAATTACCCACTGTATCCAACGTACAAGAGATGCTTGTACACACTGCAACAGGATTGCCCCATCTCAACCTCGTTTACCACCTTACGAGCCCCAGATTCCTACAACTCCCTTTGAGGCTGTTTGTGCCGACTACTTCTTCTTCAAGAATTGGTATTACCTCGTTGTTGCGGATCGACTGTCGGGTTGGACTGAACAAACAAAGATTCATCAAGGCTCCATCAACTCTGGCTCCACCGGTTTATGCAGCACTCTCCGGAAACTATTTGCTACATTTGGTGTTCCTGTTGAAATTTCTAGCGATGGCGGCCCGGAATTCAGTGCTGATGGAACCAAAGATTTCTTCAGAAGATGGGGTATCCGGCACAGCGTATCCTCCTTCTTCAAACGGTAGAGCAGAGTTAGCAGTGAAAGCAACCAAGTGACTTCTGATGGATAATGTTGACCATCATGGTAACCTGGATAATGACAAGATGGTGCTAGCTCTACTTATCCAACGTAACACCCCAGACCCTGGGTGTCAGTTGTCGCCAGCTGAGATTCTCTTCGGTCATCCATTGAGAGACACATTACCTATTATTCGTAAAGATGTTGATACATTTGGAAATGAGCAATTTGTGGGCCACTGGAGAGAAGCATGGCGTCTTAAGGAACAGGCATTGAAGACTAGATATGTCAAATCACTCGATGATCTGCATGAACATACTCGATCACTACCACTCCTCCCTGTTGGATCTACAGTCTTTAAACAGAACCAGACTGGGAATTACCCAACTCGCTGGGATCGCAGTGGGATAGTTGTTGAGGTCAAAGACCATGACCAATACGTGGTAAAGGCTAACGGCACCGGGAGGCTTACAACACTCAACCGACAATTCCTTAGACGCTACAAGCCACACTTGCTGTACGGATCTGACTCAACCCAACCAGTATCACCTCCCGCAAGCTCTCTCCAACCCACCTTGGTGCATCAACGTACTGTTCCCATGGACAGTACACCCGTCGACGACAATGACGATCGTGCTCTATCTGGGACCACTACAGATGTGCCACCACAGCCTCAGTCAACACCACTTGGTTCCACTGGAGACAAGGTGACGGTAATGCCTTTGACGCCACGGTGCAAGTTTACTCGCCTCCAACAACCTCCGACTCCTACCGACGTACTACCACCTCCTCAGTCACCACCTATTAGTTCTTCTGGGGACAAGGCGACGGTGATGCCTTCATCGCCACAGTCCAGGCCTACTCGCCTCTGACGACCTGCCAAAATTTATGAGCCCGAGACCGGCAAATTTGTCCCTAGAACAGGGCCTCGTTAGAACTATTGACTAATCAAACCCAGGCCTACAAAAGTAGACTGAAAACTTAACGCAATACCACGCGTGCCTTGTTGTATAGACTGTCGATTGATGCGCCTTCATGACACATGCAATCTGGGGGGAGATGTAGAGACTATGCGTTTAATGACATTACGTTATGTTTGTATTCTTTCTTTTAGATAACCACATTCTTTTAGTATATAAATATTACAACTAATAAGAACGACATTTGTTTATTATCTAAGGCTGGTTAGCAAGGCATATGAGTTAATAGTTTGGAATCCAGGGCAAGAGGTGAGGGGAACCTCTGAAAATAGCATAGCTAGTGGGAACACAGGACCTCAAAAAAAATGTAGTAGAGGGGATAGTTGTATAAGAATATTAATTATTGAGAGAAGGGTTTTTGAGATGAAAAAATAGAAAGAGGATTGAGGAGGAAAGAAGAAGAAGAGAGTGAGTGAGTGAGAAGGAAGAAGGAAGGAAAGAAGAAATGTTGTTATCGAAATGAACGCAGGGATGGTGCCAGAGTCAAGTGTCCGGGAAGAATGTGGGAGAGCAGGGTCATCGAGCAGAACTTATCATGGTCAGGCTGGGGTTATGTATGATCTTAGGATGTGAAGTATGAGAGAGAGACATATCAACATGAAAGTAAAATAAGAGGAAAAAATTAACAAATAAAAAAAAAAAAATAATAAATAAATGAATTTTTCAGAGAGAGGCAAGCTTCATGATCAAATATGCTTTAATATGAGTTGCTAGTGTTTCTTTTGAGACTTTTTTAAAGTCTACTTTAAGGTTTGGGACAATTTCATTCCAGTGTGAAGCGACTAGGTTTTGGACACTGTAGGTACCATATCTCACTGTTTCTGTCCGTGTTATTTGAAGTTTAACCTTAGAAGACTTTGTGTTGAGACCATGGGTGTTTCCCATTAGTTTACAAAACAAGGAAAAATTGGATGGTAATTTCCCATTTAGTTGATTGTGTGCAAATGTACAGTTTTTTAGTTTGAGGTTTAGTGCAAACGGCAGAATTTTGGCTTGAATGTATAGAGGTTTTGCATGGGATCTAAAATCTTTAAAATGCATTATCCGTAGAGCTTTATTTTGCAGTTTAGAGAGTCTGTCTTTGATAGAAATAGAAGATTGACCCCAGGATTGAGCACCGTAGTTGAGGTGGGATTCAAATAAAGAGAAGTAAACCGACCTGAGGGTTTGATAGTTGACTAAGTGCCTAAGTTTTGCCAGTATACCAATGGCTGTAGCTAGTTTAGGTAAAATGTTGTTTAAGTGGGCATTCCAATTTAGCGACTCATCAAGGGTGACACCTAGGCAATTGACAGTTTTTGATGGACTAAGTTTTTGGCCATTAAGCCTGAAATTTAAATGTTTTGTCATGGTTTTATTTTTAGGTCGGAATATGATAAGTTCAGTCTTACCCGAATTAAGTGCAATTTTGTTGGCTCTAAGCCAGAGGACCAGTAATTTAAGATCTTCATTAATGTTCTTGTTAAGTTTCTTCATCGATTTGTCATGGCATAGGATGTTTGTATCGTCTGCGAAATGCATTGTTGTTGAGTGTTTGATTGCTTTGTTTAGGTCGTTTATGTAAATAAGGAACAGTAAAGGCCCTAGAACAGATCCTTGGGGAACACCATGTTTGATTACACTGTAACTAGAGTTTAGTACCTTCTGAGACCTTTCAGTTAAGTAGCTTTTGAAAAAATCATTGACAATACCTCTAAATCCATAGTGACTAAGTTTTTTAAGGAGGATCGAGTGTTCAACCGTATCAAATGCTTTTTGCAAGTCGATGAACACACCAACTCCAAATTCCTTTTTATCAAGAGCATTTCTAATGAGTTCGGTTAGAGAAATTAGAGCATGATTCGTACTATGGCCTTCTCTGGACCCAAACTGATTTTGGTAAAGAATTTTATTGTCTTCAAGGAATTTATAGACCCTGTTATAAATGATCCTTTCAAAGAGTTTTCCAATATTTGAGAGCAACAAAATGGGTTGGTAATTACCAGCAGATAGTTTTGAACCTTTTTTAAAGACAGGCACTACCTTTTCAAATTTGAGACATGATGGAAAATGTCCAGTGAGTATACATTCATTAAAAATTTCTGACATTATCGGTGATATGGTAGGAGTTATGAGTTTCAAAATTTTAGTTGGGATGCTTCCTGGTCCTACTGACTTGTTGGAGTCAAGGTTTAATATTAATTTAGCAATTTCAGAGCTGTCGGTGGGATCTAGAAAAAAAAGTTTTATTTACAGGCTTTTTCAGATAATGATCATATTGTCTATCAGTTTGAGGAATTTTGAGTTTTGTTTTTTCAGCAATGGAACTGTAGAACTTGTTGAAATGATCAGTTATTTGTTGTTGATTAACAATAGACTTATTTCCATCCATAATCATTTTTGGGAAGTTGTTGCTTTTGATTGAACCTTTAATTATCCCATTAATACCAGTCCAAATTTTTTTGATGTCACGTTGGTGATTTTGAAAGTAATCTACGAAATAATTAGTTTTGCTTTGTCTTTGAATAGTAAGGAGTCAGTTTCTATACATTTTAAAAATGTGTTCTTTATTAGCTTTATTTTCTTTGTTTTTGCAGGTGATGAATTTTTTGAATAGTTTGTTTTTTGTTTGAATGGATTTTATAATACCTTGAGTTATCCATGGTTTGGACCCGTCTTGTTTAGAGCTAGAAATGTTTCTTAGAGGTGTGTTTTCTTTAACAAGTCTGTCAATCTTATCAATCATTAAATTCATCTTCTGCTCTGGGTCAGAGTTAGAAAAAAGTTCATGCCAGTCGATAGAGAGAAAGTCAAGAAGGAAATTTTCTCTATTAAAATTGTTGAAGTCTAAAACTGTTTTAGGTTTTTCATACGTAATGGTTTTGTCAATGCCAAAAATTGAAAATTGAGGCAGGTGATCGGAAATAGAGCAGATAAGATTTCCTGAAACAAAATTGTCCTTAGAGAAGGTCGAGAAAATGTTATCAATAAGTGTTGCAGAGTGACTTGTCACCCGTGTAGGTTTTAAAATAAAAGGTTTCAGAAAGCTTTCAAGGTTTAGGTTTAAGAAATCTCAAGTTAGAGTATGTTTTTCAGAGTGTAAGAGGTTTATATTAAAATCTCCCATGATGCTGAGTTCTTTGTTTTCGTTAGTGAGTTTACAGAGAAGTTGGTGATAAAGTGCATTAAAAGTTCCAATATCAAAGTTTGGGTGTTTGTAGATGTTTCCAACCACAATTTTTAGTTTTGGCATTTATGATTTCAACAATAACAGAATCAACACCTGGTTCGTTATCTTGAAGTGTAAGATCTTTGCGTGGAATATAGTTTAAGGCTTTGTTTATATAAATTCTGGATCCACCTTTTTTTGTGGTGGTAAAGCAGTCTTCATGAGCATAGTTAGTTAAATTAGGAGGTTGGACTGATTTATCCTTGAGACCAGATTCTGTGATTCCAACAATATCAAATTTAGCTTTAGTGTTTCGAAGTAGTTCATTTAGCTCTTCAAAGTGTAGGTTTAGAGAGTTAATATTATTATTATTATTATTATTATTATTATTATTATTATTATTATAAACATATACAGGTTGACTTTTTCAGAAATTAAAATTCTGCTATCAATAAAGGACCTGTTTTATAAATTACAATAAAAAACTAGAATATACAAAAAAGATACAAGACTAATTAGACAGCTGAATAAATTAAACTTTTAAATTTACAGATGGATTCTTCTCTTCTTAAGTTGTCAGATAATTCATTGAAGGTCAGGGCACCTTGGACAGCAAATGATCGTCTTCCAGACTCAGTTCTAGATTTCGGAACAACCAAACGATTCCCATTTCCTCGAGTTGTAATGCTATGTTGGAATCTTTCGAAATGGAATAAATTGTTTTTGATTCCATGCAGATGTTGGAACACTTCAATAGCTGATCTTTCCTTGATCCTGCTGGTTACAGATTTCTGATTCCCTGCTCCGATAACTTCGGAAGCTTTCTTCCCCAGACGATTTAATTTTGTACAAACAGGTGTTAATCCAAGGTATACAGGAGCACAATATAGCATTATCGGCTCAATCATTGCTCTATAAATTGCTTCAGCAGCTTTACTTGTCAAATTAGAACGTACGCGTTTCAATAACTTCAGTCTTTGACTCACTTTCTTGATTAGTTTCGAACTTTGATCAAGCATCGATAAGTTCTTATCAAAGATAATGCCCAAATACTCATATTTCAGTTCCTGGTGAATGGTTGAGCCAAGGATGTTAATAACACAGGATGGTTGCGTCTTCAATTTTTGGGCAGTGCCATATATGACATACTCTGTTTTACCAGGTTTGAGATTTAATATGAGATGATTACTTTCAAACCACCTGAATAAATATTTTCCTTCTCTACACAATGTATTTTCGATAGTTGTGGTAGACTCATGAGAGTACAGTAAAACAGCATCATCGGCATACATCAACAGTTTGCATTTATCAAGTCCTAGATGTGCATCATTTACTAGCAAAATAAAGAGCAAGGGACCAAGTATGGATCCTTGCGGAACACCAAAGATTATCTCGTACATTCCCGAATAGGTTTGATCACATGACACGTATTGCTTTCGGTTGAAGAGGTAGTCAGATAACCAATCCAATTCAATATCGCAGATACCATAGAACGGAAGCTTACTGAGAAGGCATGAGTGACTAACAGTGTCAAAGGCCTTTCGTAAGTCAATGTACATTGCACCTGTGCATTTTCTTTTATCCATATTCTGTCGTATCTGTTCGTGTAAGTTGAGAACAGCATCCTGAGTTGATTTTCGCTTCCTAAAGCCATATTGATGTTCATATAATAGATTATTTGTTTCTAGAAATTCAGTGAGTTGCTCTAAGACAATTCTTTCTAAGATTTTCGACATGACATTGAGTATAGAGATTGGACGGTAATTATCAAAACTGGAGCGTTCTCCAGCTTTGTAAACTGGTGTGACCTTTGCAATTTTTTCTGATGTAGGGAAGGATCCAGACTTCCAGCTTGTATTCGCTAAGTAACAGAGAGGAAGTGATAGTTCTCTTTGAGCGTCTTTCAGCAATGATGCAGGAATGCTGTCATGGCCAGTGGCTTTAGAGGCTTTCAATGATCGTAGTAGTTTCTGAATGTACTCTGGGGAAACAGCTTTAAATTTGAACACTTTACGTAATTTATTATTAGTACCAATGTGCATATTGCTATATGATTTCCATGTTCGATCACGTATCGAGGTAATTTCACATTGTAACTTTGAACCAACAGTCGAGAAAAAGCCACATAGCGAATTTACTATTGATTGTTTGTCAGCACATTTTTCGCCGTTAACTTTCATCGTTGAAGGTATACTATTATTTGATTTCGGCTTAGATGGAAAAAGTTTTTTAATGCATTTCCAAAAATCTGCAGGTTTGAATGAGTTTTCCTGCAAGAGATTACAACAGTAGTTACTTTTAGATCGCCGAATAGCGTAAGTAGTTGAATTCCGAAGGCGACGATATTTGGACCAGTCAGTTGGAGAATTAGTACGTCGTGCTTCTTTCAAGTAGTGATCACGTTCATTTATTAAGCGTTTAATCTCGACAGTCAGCCAAGGTGCTGGTTTACCACGAACCATTTTTTCTTTAATGGGGGCGTGCTGGTTTACTATCTCAAGTAGTTTCGATTTAAAGTTATTCCAAGAAGTATTAAAATCCGAGCTTGAGAGCTCTCGATACCATTTAACATTTTCTATATCTTTTCTGAATCCGTTAGGATCATACTTGGAGAAATCTCTGGTATATGTCTTATGTGGGGAAAACTTTTGTGTGTGTAATTTTCTTACGATACCCACGATGTCATGATCACTCATTGCTGATGGCTCAACAATTGTTTCTGAAATAGTTCTTTCATTGCTTGAAAACATAAGATCGATAAGTGTTTTTGTGTACTCAGTGACTCTTGTTGGTTTTTTGATGAGTTGCTTGAAACCATTGATTTTCATGATGTTTTTTATTTCATTATGATCGTTTTTTTCCGAGTAATTGCAATTCATGTCTCCAGCCAATATGATCTCTTTATCTTCGTAATTTACGGTAGAAATTATATCCTCAAGTTTTTGACTAAAGTTTTTATCGAGATAACGAGATGAATCCGGGGGTCGATACATGAAACAAATAAAGATAGATCGAGAGTTTTGGATAGAAACTTCGATCCAGATAGCCTCAATTCCCTCAACTTCGAGATCTTCTCTTCTTTCATAAGTTATGTCATTTCTAATGTAACACATAACTCCGCCGTGGCTTCCAGATTTTTGATCAAGTCTTTCAACAAAATACTCGTCAACCATGATCTCTTCATCCATTATAGAGTTGCTGAGGTGACTTTCAGTGATACCAAAAACATTAACCTCCTTATTTCGTAAAAACTCTCTCACATAATCGATTTTCCCACCAACTCCATTGAGGTTTTGATGTAAAATCTTCATCCCTTTTTTCCGTAAAAATGCTTTCATAGATGGTCCAGGGCAGGTTTCAACATCTCCGGCCAGGATTATAAGAATGGCGAGCCATGATCTACGTACAAATTTGTGCTTCGGTGCGTAATTTTTCTTCATTAACCATAAACTTGAGTATGTATGGGTCATATCACTATCACTATAAATTTCTTCAACATTCAATGTACAACTAATACCATCTGGCGTAATGTAACTAGCTGTTCTAATGTTTAAAATTATAAACACTGTTGAACACAGTAATAACACGTCCGCTAACACTGACGCCATGTTGTCGTAAATTCTTGAATTTCCAACAAAATCTTAAAAAATGAACTCAGTCAAGGCCCAATTAGCTCCTACCTCTCCTTTGTTCATTTTTTTAAAGATTTCTGCAAGGTAATGCAAGGAAAAGAGCAGAAAATAATGCTTTTTACTCAATTTCCTCAGACGTCAAATATTTGCGTCTGTTACGGAAGCCATTACATTGCAAGATGTAGGGTGGAAAAGGGTTTTCCTTGTATTTTTATGTCGTTCAAATCAGTTAGGGTATAATATGAGCAAGATTTTGTGATTTCGTTGAACTCATTAATTCCTGGGAGAATGGTGTCAATTGCTTCAAATAACTCAAATTGAGAAGAAGGAGGATCTGTAATTTCAGAGATGGAATTGTTCATACCTTGTAATGTTTGCTTGAGGTGTTCGTTAGATATATCATTAAAAGGAATGGATGAATTGGTACAGGATCTGCAGCACCAGGTGATTTGATCTTGAGTAAGGTTGTTGTAGTTTCTTGCACTTGTACCATTGCATTTCATGTGGACACAAAGGTTGCAAATGTCCCATTTGATAGCTCTATGTCTATGGGAAACTGCTCTACCACATTCTACACAGGGGAACTTAACAGGCATAAGAAAAAGAAGGATCAGAGGAAGAGTATAAAAGACAGCAAAAGAGAGATAAGGAGAATAGAATACAACTATATATTTTGTGAATGTACTGTATAAGGGTAGATTTTTTCAGCTGTAGCTGCAGGTAAAGTCAGTAACGTGGTAATGTGCTAGTAAGGCAGAGATAAGTTCAGTTTTACCTAATGTCTAGAATAAATCAAAATGAACTGGAATAAAGGAACAAAATCTATCAAAAGTTAAATAAAAAAAAAAAATTATTGAGCACCTTTTCTCAGAGAGTCAATTATGTCCTTGCCAAATAAGTCAATGAGATCTTTGATGTGGGTAATTGATTTCTTTGTGTCGTGCTCTTCGTTCGGTTGTTCCAGGGTGATAATGACTGTTCCCTTGGAGGTATAGAAGCTTTTTATTTTCTTGGCTTTCCTGAGGGCATTGCATTTTCCAAGAATTTGTCGGTAGTAGGGACACAGTGACTCGTTTATGTAAATTTTGGGACTAAGTCCAAGTCTCTCAAGGTTTTGTTTTGATGCAACATCCAGATATTTTAGCTTCTTTTTATTCTCAAAGATTGTCGCTGTTGTTCTCCTGTTGACAGATTTTAGGATCACAACGTTTTTGTCTCTTAGTTTATGGATCGAGTGAAAGTTATCAGCCTGGGCAGTCACGTCAATTGCCTTGAGCACCTCAAGGGCAGCCTCTTCAACGTTGTTGTTTTCAACATTTTCAAATCCATGAATTTCAAGGCATTCCTGTCGGCTGTATTGGTCCTTCCCATAGAGTTTTCTTTCCAGCTCGATAAGTCGTTCCTTAAAGAGATCTTGAGGATTACTGCCAGTGTTCAGAGTTTGTGTTTTAAAAACGTTAAATTCTTCTCTGAGAGATGTTAACTCACCGGCTAGTTCATCCTTCTGAGTTTTCACCAGGGCCAGATCATTCTTCATCGATTGCAGATCACTGGAGAGCAGATTGTTTTTCATCTCGTAGTCATTGACGAGCGCAATGAGTTCTGGCTTTGTCATGTTATCCAGTCTCTTCTTACCACCAGGGCCTAATGTAAATTTGTGATTGGCGTCACAAATTCCCATCAAAACAATGCCGTGTGTTATCTTGTAATTAAAGTATGATGACCCTGAATTAGCTGGTGCTTGAATAACAATATGTTTTCCATCAATTAAAACTTGCCACAAAACATCACAGGTTTCATTAATTATGTAGCCTACAACAGCTTGGCTCATTCTATAACTTGCAGATATTGTTACCTGGGTGTCTCCAGTAGCCAAGTAATGTATACAAACACATAACCTTTCACTGGGTCCAGTGGGCTCTCACATTTTCTTTCTTTATAAATGGGCCTACAAGGGAGACCAACTCCTCCAAGATTCCTGGAGGCATACGAAAGCAACGAAAAAAGTATTCTTTGTCAAAAAGTTGTAGGTTCTTTACTCTGTCCTTTTTTCTGCCTATCCATCTAAATTTTACGAATCCAAAATGACTTTCTTAAATCTTCTTCAACATCTTAAAAGTAAAGCCTGGTTTTCACTGATTGTCTTAACGCTTAAAACACTGCGATCTTAAGCCTTAAGACAAATATAATTTTTTTTACTGTTTTAAGATATTTGTTGCTCAAGTGAGAACATAGCATGAACAGTTCTAAGGGTTTAGAATTCTGTAGCAACATGTTTCCCGTCAATGGAACCAACACAATGTACCATATCCCAATCTTCTAAAAAGCCATCGGCAATTTTGAACCAATCCGCCTCTGAACAACCTCCGAACATAAAAATCACATAAGCTGCCCCGAATTTTTTCACCCGTGTCAGCTTAAATGTTAGTGATGGCAGTACGACTGATTTGAAATGAAAAGCTAAGAGACTGCTGCGATTCTCCACTCGCTAAATATTGTAATGTTAGTGTCAAACGCTCACTCTGTGATATTGGTTCGCAAAGACGAGTCTTATGACGCTGTAATTTAGGACCAACAATGGATAAAAGGGTACTGGTCTGGTGATATTCTCATAAAGAGAAAAAAAATTTTGCAGTCGAACACTTCTAGTTCCATTGTCAGTAGGTGAAATCCTGAAATCTTTCTTTCTTGGTATAACTTTCTCATCTAGAATCGTTTGGCTTTTCTTTCCTTTGCTACAGTCCTTTTCTTGTAAATATCAAATACTATTGTTGTTTATATTTAAATCAATCTGGTCTTCCACCAAATTACTTTCTGTGCATTTGTTTGAAATTTTCTCATGCAAAAATCTCATTACTTCAAAATATTTACATGTAGGAAGTGATGAAGCAGCCGCACCGGATCTGGTCATAGCATTTCCTTTTATCAAGACATTTTCTAATGGCACTAAAAGAAGAAAAAAACTAGCAGAGGTGACGATAATCTTTCATTACTTAAACTGTATGACTGAGAAGACATTGCATTGGATTGCATTGGTGTTTACTTTCTCTTGATGCTTTTGGTGGTCTTCTTGAACATAGTTCGTTTCCTCAACTTTACATATTTTCTTCTGTTTTGAGCACTACACAAAACTATCTGTGCTGCAAGTCATATTTTAGCTCGTTTGTTTCTAGTCTTATAATTTTTTAATACAGTGAGTGTTGTGTTTTTGATATACTGTAATTACTTTATACTCACAGTCAAATAAATAGATCACTCTCAAAATACACAAAATACAATGTGACACCCACCATTTTTATTAAAGCATGAAATGACCGTTACCTCAAGTTATATTGGCATCCAAAGAATGAAAACACGTTGTTAGATTCCTCTTCAACAGTAAAACTAATATTCTTATGTTTCGAATTAAAGTATGATAGGAAAGGTTGAACTTTATCTAAAGAAGAAAATAAATCAAAAATATCGTCTACATAGCGACTATAGTATAATGGTTTGATATCTTTGGGGCAATCTTTAATCCACTGTTGTTCAAAATAACACATAAAAGCATTAGCTAATGTAGGTCGCAATGGTGAACCCATGGCTACACCATCAACTTGCTTATAATAACTACCATTAAACAATTAAATAAATCAATTAAATTAAATAAATTAAATTTAAATTAAATAAATTAAACAAAGCAGACAAAGGTAATACAGTTGTAGTTCTAGATAGAGATGCTTATAACAAGAGTGTTCAATCTTTGCTTAATGACACTTATAAATTTTTGTTATTAAACATTCCAGAAGCAAAAGATCTTAACGACATCATTAATCTAGAGAATGAGCTCAAACATTTTTATAAGGATTTACTTAAAGGTTATGTCTGATAAAAAAACAAATCATATTTTTTAACTTCAGTTATGCATAAGAAAATATAATTTCTATCTCATTTTATGTATAAAAAGCTTAAACGAGCACAATACACAAAAACGTTTTTAAAATTTTCACTTCGAAGCTTCTTCTTCCTTCCCGCTCTGGAAAATTTAATCAAAATCATAATGGCCACCATTTACGTCACAAAATGTAAGACCAGGTCGGCGAATGTGAGTTAACGGTTGAAAAACTACATATTTATGAAAGAACACCCTGATTAAGTTGTGATGAATTTTTATGTGATGAATTTTTTTTTTTCTATTATTTCCTTCCTTTCTGGTCTTTCGCTTGGAGTTGACGTACAATCTCTTCCTTGACACTCTTCCATGCATTTCCCTGTCAACTGCTCTATAATCAGATCCAAAGCTATCTCTCGAAGAAAACTATAAGACTTTTCCTCTATTACTCATTTGGCAACAAATTGCTTAGAGTACCAAGATATTTTAAAAAAGGGAACTCTGCGGCCTTCTTTTGATTTAGGATTACCTTACAGCTAAGGGGAAAAAAGGTATCGTTATTGCCATTATTGTTCGATACTTAAATTCATTAACAAGTGAATAGTAGTGAAGTGTAGCTATTATACCTGTCTCCGACCAATATTGAGATTATGATCAAGAGCTGCAAGTTCGACACCAGTTATCGTTTTCTCATGTTCGAAAAAAAAGTCAGCTTCGGTAGGTAGCCGATTTTTAGGGAGTGAAACACTTCAAGGTGCGTTGTGAAAATGTTTTCTATTAGTTTTTGCAAGTCCTTCACGAGTTGTTTATCGTCGAAGATTATAGATTTTAACGCCCTGTGTGATGGTGAATCCGGTCTTAGCCACCTAATTTCATGTTCCATATTTCATGCTTTCATCTAAACTATAAAAAGCATTAAGCATTGAAATATTTTTCCAATCACTTAAAAGCAATATTTTAAAATTATCAACTTCTTTCTGGTGTCCCTGGTATATGCTAGATATAGCCATCCAGTTTAACTTAACCAGTTCAAAGCTAATTTACCCTTTTATAAAAGTCATGCAACTTTTACTTATTAAGATAACATCCTAGTTATATTTAATAAATTCAATTATTTAATAAATTCAATTATAAAACCAAGTTGTTGAAACAAGAAGATTATTTCGTCCCTTTGACCCTGTAACTCCTAAACTGCCTGAGCCAGTACTAGCATATCTAGTAAACTATAATTAAACAATGATTCGAATATTCAATTGAAGTAGCAATGAAATGGGTATTTTCAACAGCTTGGTGAACACTAAGGGAGCCGGGCCTAGACCAAAGCCATAGAAATTCATACAGATTTCCCTCCCAAAGAAACCAGAGTTATTTTTATTGACTCCTTTGCTATCAGTATTGTGAAATAGGCATACTTCAGATCTGTTCTCTGCACACAGAATTTCTTTCAATGTGGCACTCAAACTAATATTACAATGAAAAATAAATAATCTAATGAAAAACTGTACATAACTGAAACAACTGAAACTGAGAAAAAGCAAAAGGAAAACCTACCAGCTGGCCTAGAGTGTGCTACCATGATATGTAAATGAGTTTAACGAGTTGCCTACCTTCGATGATGTACACTTTCATCAGGACGAATCAAAGTGTTGTCTAGATACCAGTGTGCTGATCGGTTGGGTGATTCCAGTAGACATCCATAACAATACTTAAAGCCACCTGCGAATGTTGTTCAAGTACAAGAACACAAAAGCCCGATGTTGTGAAGTCTTTCAGAACAGTTGTGAATTTTCCAATGATAGACACACCTTGACTTGGAAGTATTCGTCCGGTATAGTAAAGAATGTCATCTGTTTTTTGGTGATCTCGCTGCACTTTGATAGAGAAAGAAAGTGTTTGACTTCAATGCTTAACGATAGTAGCATTTCTCTGACAACGATTGGTTTTGCACAGGGTCTGACAAGATTCAGTAGTAAGTTGCAGTAATGAATGACATATGCCAAAATTCTGACGAGTTTTGTGAAGCAGAAATGATTCAGATCAATGATGTACTTTGAAAACTCAAAACGCACTTTAAATTTTTCAACCATCTTTGTGTTTTGCAATATTTATCATAAGAACTCAATGATTAGTCACATGGGAATGAAATATGCGGGCTCGAAATAAATACAAGCTGAAAAGAATAAGCAGTGAGTCCAAGACTTGACTAAAAATGAGCAAGCCTTCCTTCAACGTAACCATAATACAGGGAAAAGGGTGAAGTGTTATATGCAGTTGTTCTTTGTATAAGCGATCAGCTCTCTTTTGATAGAAATCTATATATTAATAGCTGATTCTCCGTCTGTTTGTTTGTTCGTTTGTTTGTCTGTCACGCAAAATGGTAGATTAAGTTGTGAGCGAAATTATTTCTTTTCTTGTGTGCGACGTGAGTTCGAAGCAAATACATTGCAACCCTAATCGAACGTGACTTTTTTGGCTGATGAACTAATAGGAATAACGTTTTGTTTTTATCATTATTGTTAGTTTTATATTCCACGTTGACTTGGCTTTGAAAGCAGAACATCAACTAAATACAAAGAAACTAACTGATTAAACATTTTGGACAAAAAGCAGCTGTGGCAGAACGTGACAGCATATGTTCGGTTTGCCTAACTCTTGCCTGACTGTCTGAGATGGGTGAACTTTTTTTAGAGCAATCAAAATGTTTAAAAACCGATAGGTAAAAAAAGAGTATCATATGAAAACAAAATGTTTTTTTTTTTTTTGCTTTTCTTTTAATAAATTAATTTCTTCTTTTAATTGTTAAGCGTTCTGATCGAACGTTTTTTTATTCTATTTATTCATTTAGCACGTGCCTTTTTTCTCTCCTCCGTGTGAACTTTTTAAGAAGAGAAACCATTTTCCCCCTGTTTGATAGCACCCATGTTAGAGTGCGTAACTTTTTTAAAACAAAAGCTAATAAAAAGTTGAAGTTTTCTCTCTCTACGTTTTGAGTGTATTGTTACACTGATAAAAGATTGGTTTTACCAGAGGTTGTGGCTTCGAATCTGCTTCTGGTTGAACACAAGTTATACGAGCCGTTTATAAGGAAAATTGTTACAGTGATACAAAGCAGGTGGACATGGGCGGCGAGCGCCGCCGCCTTGGAGGCTAGTGAATATAATATAGAAACTGGAGAATTTCAAATTTTTAATTGTTTTTAGTTTTGACAGTATGCCATATATTCGTATTACTTGTCACCAGAAGCTGTTGGGAAAAAAGATCCCCACTCAAGCTGTTTGCAACAAACTGGAAGTCAATGATTTGCCACATCCAGGTGACAATCGATTGGAAAAAACTTTTATGTCAAACCGAATGCTATTCAAAAAAGTTGTCATAATGCCACAAGGAATGTTTCCCAAAGTTTAAGGAACAATTTGTAATGCTCTGATAGATACCGAAACTATGAGCAATGTTGTTGAAATTAAAAGGAAAATTGATGTATCATGGACATGCTTACTTGTGTAAGCTTAAGACTTTTTGAAAGATACTAATTTGTACAGCAATGTAAAACATTGAGTATGTGTTTAACCTTGATGATGATCTGAAGTCACTGAAGGAATAGCTGATGAAAATGAAAATGAAGTCAACGAAAATCCCTTAGACAAGCGTTAAAGGGGTTCCTGTGCCCTAAATATTTTTAAGGATGGTCATACACACAAAATTTTGTTTCCTTGGGCGGAATTTCAATTTAACGATGCATAATTATGATGAAGATAATGGAAATTGAAATTTCTCACCAAACTTCTATGTTAACAGTATGGACAGAGGAATGGGCAGCATTGACATAATTACTGCATAATTAACTGTTAAAGAGTTTTATATTATTCACATCAAATTCTATTTGTAACATAATGTTAACTGTGAGACTTTTGTACTCCAATTTTGTTGACTTTGGCAAATGCATGTCATAACACTAATGATTGATCAATTGTTAACATAAACTGATGTTCCTAAAATTCAAATAACCACATCTAACCATATGATAAAGGACACATATTGATAGCAGATTTTATCTGAAATGTAAATATCCTTTTAAAATATTCAATACAATACTAGATTAGGAAATTCTCCTAAAGCTAATAAGCAAGATGGTTGGAAAAATCCTAAAAACCTAATAGGCAGTTTCTTTCTCACAACTTTGTTTGAAATGGTAACTAATAAAAGACTACTCAAAAGTACTTCTATAATATAAAAGAAAATATGAAATCCAAAAGAATAAAAACAGAAGATAACTGGGGAATGTTTATTAGGCAGAGTAGCATATACAATATGATGGACATATTGTCAATTTTTATTGTCATTGAGTGAAGGAGACTTTATTAATCGATCTATAGTTCTTCTCTAAAGAAGTTTGAAAAAACTGCCCTATATTCTCCATGATCAACATAACAGCCTTTATGCATAAATCCTTTTGCCTGCAAGGGCATCTCCTTCACTTTCCAAGGGAAATCTTCATATTCTACTTAGCTCATGGGCCAAATCATCATTAAAATTCATAATGTGGCGTTCATTGGTGATAACATCTTTTCATATTAGAGACAAATTGAATCAATATGTAACAGCACTTGCTAACACTTTAAAATTTCTCATCATCATCCAGTTTCCCCTTTCTCAAGGAGATGCTAATAACTTTGGCCACCATCCTATCTCATTATACTAATTCGCAATTGTGCATACCACTTTTATTTCAGAGAGTGATATATTTAGTTTTAATTTACGGTCATCGTCCTCTTATGTGCGCGTAAAACCACATAGAGGCGAGCGACAATTTTTTCATGATCATTCCAAAAGCACCTGGCATTTGACGTCCGTTTTTTTATGATCATGGGGAATCATTGCATTGCATCCTCAACCGAACGCGACGATTTTGGAGAAATATCTTGAGAACTGACATTTTTTAGGGTCAGCGATACGTGTGATAGGGTGACACATCATTTAAGCCTAAATTTAATTTGGTACTGCGGCTATGACGTCATCAAAATCTTCAAGCGGCGATATCTCTGCAAAGGTTTGTCGTAGCGAAACGATCCCATACATTTTTTTATCAGTTTTTTGAGCTCTACAACATAGGTACACTTTTGAGTTGTGATTCTACGATTTATTTTTTCGTCACGGGGTACGTACACGGGAATGGTGGATTTGATTTAATGTTTTCAAAGTTAAGTTCGGTAAAAAGTTTTTACCCAGGTTACTAGTCTACTTATACTAATTTGCGTAGTGTGTAACACTTAGAGAGTGTTTTGTTTTTATTTTTTTAATGGTCAAAATCTTCTTAATCGTGGTCATATAGCAGCAGTTCGACCACGCGAGACACATTTACCATTAGTATAATAGCACGCAGCGTGATGTGAGTTATTTTTTTGTCGTATCACGGGGAAGCCATTGCATTGCATCCCCAATCGAATGCAACGTTTTGCGGAAATTTCTCGAGAACCAATAGGGATAACTGTCATTTTTTGATACGGTCGACAGCATGATGCAAAATTTGGGCCTAAATTGAATTTGTTACTGCGGCTATAACGTCATCACATTGATTGACGATATCTCTGCAACGGTTGGTCGTAGCATAAATGATCCAATACATTTTTTTGATCAGTTTTTTGAACTTTACAACAGTGCGCTTTCCACTCCTGATTCCGTAATTGAAATTTTCGTTATGGAGTCCGCACACGGGAACACAAGATTCTTGCACATCCATTTCGAAAATAAAGCCGTAAAAAACTTTTACGCAAGTTACAGGAACATCAAGTAATTATTATTCAGAAACTTCAAAATCAAAAATCAATTTTACAAATTATCTCGATTCATGATTACTGTTAATGTTACAAAGAAATATTGGAGCAACTAAAATCTTTATGTACAATTTTACTCTTTTACATAATTTTTTAACAGATTCGAGAAAGAACAAAAACTTTCAAGAAAAAG
The DNA here is from genome assembly GCA_027922465.2 of Turritopsis dohrnii. Taxonomy (NCBI): domain Eukaryota; kingdom Metazoa; phylum Cnidaria; class Hydrozoa; order Anthoathecata; family Oceaniidae; genus Turritopsis; species Turritopsis dohrnii. Next base: position 302,834 of record BQMF02000122.1, on the reverse strand, counting down.
ATAACATATGTTCATATGAAAAACTTTTATAGATCTACTAGAGCTAGTTATATTGATATTCATATTGGCTGACCTGATTTTGAACAAAGTGGTTCTTCTTGCCTTTTCGTTTTTCTTTTTCTTATCTGAAAATATAACAAAAATAATCTACATAAATCCACCACCCCTGTTACAGAACAAAGTAGGTGTTTTTAAAATGAAGAAATGTAAATAGCAGGAAATCAGGGCTGTGTGGAGGCTGAAATAACTTTCAATCTAAAAACATGCACTAAAAACTAGCCTAACACATGAAAAATATTTTATTTATCCTGTTGATTGTTTTAGTGACTCTTGCTAGCATGAGGTATACCAAGAAAACGAAAAATGATGACTCAAAATCACAGGTTTCCTAAAAAGACCTGATCATAATTATCCAATTATGAATAATTAAGGAGAAAACAAACAATTAAGACTTGGTACCTCAAAGGGTCATGGTTGTATCAGATACACATGCTAACAGTGGTCATCATTGAAACCCGAAACCCTCTTTCGATGCTAACACAAAAAAAACACAAAAAAGAGCCTGACAGAGCACTCTTTAAAAAAACCTTTATACATATTCATGTTGTTCACGTTACTGTTATATCCGAGACTTGCCTTGATTCTCTCGCGGGTCTCCATTAGCATATATATAGTGTCTATTTTCAGGAATACGTTCAGTTGAGCTGAGGCTCGAGACCAGTATACACGCACACAAATTATCATTGGCGACGAGGATAAACATGGCAGCTACTTTTGGGAAAATCAACGAGTTTGAAAACACGAACGAAACATGGGAGGATTATATAGAAAGACTTGAACAATTCTGCATAGAAAACGACATTTGTGATGAAGGAAAGAAAAGATCCATTATATAGGGGTTGTGGAACAAAAACTTACAAACTTTTTAAAGGATTGTATGATGTACTTGTGAAGACGATGATGCAGCATCAAAACCCAACACCCAACCCGATTGCTGAGCGTTTTCGATTCAATACTCGAGACCGCATGATGCTGAAGGCATCTCAAGCTATATTGCGGAACTGAGGCGACTAACACTATATTGTGATTATGGAACGACATTGGACAATATGATAAGAAATCATTTGGTATGTGCAATGCGTAACACGAAGATGAAACAAAGACTACTCAGAGAAGGTGCGAAGTTAACATTGAATAAGCGATGGAGATTGCCATCGCCATGGAAACAGCTTCGAAAAAATCAACAGAAATCCAAATCCATCTGCAGAACAGAGCAATTGAGACCGTCAACCAGAGTCATCGTGGAAAGTCTGAGTCGAATGAATGTTTTCGCTGTGGAGGACGTCATCTTCATTTGACATGCCTGTTTAAAGCCAAAGAATGTTTTTTCTGTCACAACAAAGGACACACAGTTAGAAATGCATGGTATCAACTTCTCTGAAGCCAATCACAGCAAAAGTATTTATTAACTGAGTCACCGCGTATATGGAAATGGACACAGGCCCATCTATGACTATCGTAAGTGAGAAAGTTTTCAATTTGATTAATAAAGATCATTCTGTGACATTAAAAGCGAGCAAAGTTAAATTGAAGACATACACTGGGGAATGCGTTGATACTATTGGTGAAGCTGATGTTACTGTATCTTACAAGGGACAATTATATTTAATGACTTTATAAGTGGTCCCAGGGGATGGTCCAAACTTAATGGGGCGGAACCGGCTCTCCAGGGAGAGATTAGACTGGCCTGAACTTTTCAATGTCAACTCTTACTGTAATAATGAAACTGAACTTGATTAAATCTTGAAACAGCATAAAGAGGTTTTCAGTCCTGGATTAGGAAAACTCAAGGATACGAAAATTAAAAAAAAAAACCGTGTAGTGTATATTTCACCTTCAAAGTGAATAAAATATGTTTTTATCTTGTCATTCAAATGGCTAAAAGGCAAAAAGATCTTGTTGGGTTTATACACCAAGTTTCTTCAAAGAAAAAGAACAAAAGCCTTGGATTCCAAATCCAATACGATGGTACCACCTATAACTTTCTAGAGGAAGTTCTCAAAGGCTTTTAGTTGTTATTATAATGATATACCCACTCATTGCACACTGCTTCCAATTATTTGTGATTTGTAACATTTTTTTCATATGAAAAATGGTGTTGACTAGTTGTTGGTACCAGTCAGATACAAAGTACTCAACTCAATTCCAAATGAAGCTCTGGCTATTCTATTTTTTTTACAGGATGGTGTATGCAGAGTAATTTGACTAGTGGTTGCTATACTGTAATCACATGACTTACGAATGACGTGTTTTATTTTTATTTGACTTGATCAGGCAGATATGTAACAATGAGCAATCAGTGTATTTCAAGAGAAGCAAAAATGTAGGTTAAAGAATAAAAAGTCTATGCTAATCTATGGGTTTGGAAGTCATCAAGCCCCTGAATAACCCATAACCCGATATATAATTGCAAAAATGAAACCTCTATGAGTCACCACTAAAAAACAAACTTACCTTCTCCAACTGCACTTTCTAAATACTTAACCAAAGCATGAAATATTTTATCATCCATTATCAAATTATTCTCATTTTATGCTTTGTCGATGAAGCCATTCATTAAAACTTTCCTCAATTACTTGTGGAAAACACAATTATGTTGTTTGCTGTTCACCAAAAATTTTGTATACTAGCCGCCAAGGCGGGGTCACTCGCCGCCCATGTTCAGCTTGCTTTGTATCACCACCTGCTCCAAATTATTGCACTTAAAACCAGCGATAAGACTTCCTATGCTGCTGGCTTTATCGCTTAATAAAGCTCGTTTGCACGTGAAGAGAAATACGTTCCTGGTGTTTCAAATCTTGCACGTTCTTAACCTTGCATGTTCTTAACTCAGCCGTTCATTGTCGCGGTCGCATTTAAAATGTTAGTAGACTTTCTTGCTTTACACAATGCATTCCGAACGTGAACTTCATGTGGTTTTTATTTAAGATTTTAAACCAATCAAATATCAGTTTAACAATACACTCAAAACGCAGAAGGAAAAAACTTTTCAACTTATTATTAGCTTTTGTTTTACGCGCTCTAACATGGGTGCTGTCAGAAGTAGGTGAAAAAATGGCTTTTCTTCTTAAAAAGATCACACGGGAGGAAAAAAAATGCACGTGCTAAATGAATGAATTGAATAGAAAACGTTCGATCAGATTAAAATAGATTAAAAGAAATCGATTAAAAGAAATTAAGACAACTATTAAGACAAAAGCTAAAAAAAATATTTTGTTTCATGATTCTCTTTTTTTATCGGTTTTTAAATATTTTGATTGCTCGAAAAAAGTTCACCTGTCTCAGACAATCACGAAAGCGTTAGGATACACTGGCAAAACGAACATGCTGCCACGTCCAAAATGTTTAATCAGTTAGTTTCTTTGTATTTAGTTGATGTATTGTTTTCAAAGCCAAGTCAACGGTGGTCCTTGGAATATAAAACTAACAATAATAATAAAAACAAAACGTTATCTCTATTGGTTCATCAGCCAAAAAAAGTCACGTTCCATTGGGGTTGCAGTGTATTTGTTTCGAACTCACGTCGCACACAAAAAAAGAAATAATTTTGCTCACAACTCAATCTACCATTTTGCGTGACAGACAAACAAACAAACAGACGGAGAAACAGCTATTAATATATAGACTACACCAAGTGGTTGGCTACTTAGCACACAGTCATCAGTGACTGCTTTGTACAAGAAACAACTTTGTATAGACCACCACCTAGAGAAAATGAGCTTGATATGTTTTACAGAACTCTTAAAAGCTGTCCCATACAGACAGGGATTTTCAGAATTTTGCCAAACTTTCCAAGCCTAAGTCATTACAAAGCCCTATACCAATGTTATCAGGCCTTTATCACTCAACTTTGTGCATTAAACAAAGAAGACGTCGTTTGTACAGATACGATATTGACATCCATTTCACTTTTTCAAGTGTATCGAACGTTGACAACTGGTATGGCAAGTGGTGTATTACTTTTGCTGCCTTTGCATGAATCTCATCTAGTGCATCAATATAACTTTTATGACAGCTACCCCAGATAGAGATATTATATGTGACGGATGGTATTACAGTTCTGAAGTAAAAGTCCTCAAGAACTTTGCTGCTAAGGGCTTGCATTCGTTTGAGTTGCTTGACCTTAACCTTAAATTTGGTAATAACTTTATCAGTGTGAGCTTTCCAAGTTAACTTGTTGTCGATGGTGGTACCCAATACTTTATGGTTTTTAACAATTTCGATGTGGCGATTTTCAAGTGCTACGCTAGCAGTTGGGCCGATAAATTGTCTTCAAGATAAGACAATTATTTTGGTTTTTCCTGGGTGGATGATCATCCCATTAAGTTTCGCCCATTTCTGAAGTCGGTTGCAAAGATCTTGGATTTGAGCGATTAGTATATCATAATTTGATGTGATGGTGATACCATTCGTGTCATCAGCAAACATTTCGACTTGGTCTTCATCCTTTTGATCTACGGTATCTTCAGCGGTATCAGGTAGATCGTTTGCATGACAAGAGTAGAAGCGAGGACCTAAGAGAGAACCTTGAGGTACTCCTTGGTCAACTGATGCTAAACCAGATTTAGAGCCATTGACGATGGTAAATTGCTGCCTGTCTTTTAGGTAACTACTACACCATTCGAACGTATCGCCACTGATTCCAATGGCCTGCAGCTTTTTTAGGAGTGTTGTGTGGCATACACTATCAAATGCCTTGCTGAAGTCAATAAAAATCATCTCTACATATTTTCCTTCAATCAAATGATGAGACAGTTTTTCAGTTAACCGTAGAAGCATTAGTTCTTTCACAACAGATAATGGTAGTCCTGCACCTGGCTTGTAAGAAGGCTTTTCATTATTGAGGGCCTTGTCCGCTTGAAATTTACACCAACTATTTGGCTCACTGGGCAATGTTCATGCCACGTATTTTTTTTCAGATGATTTATTATTATTATTATTTATCAATATTTATACAGGGTATACATTTCAGATAAAATATGCTTTACAAATGTGTCCTGTTAAAAAAGATATAAAGATGTAATAAAATCTAAAAGCTGTGGCTGATGAATAAAACTGTATACTGTCTTTTCTTCTAGTTTCCCAAGTGTAATGTCCGCTCCGCAGTCCCACGGCACGAACGCGCATCTATCCAATATCCACTTTGCTTTTGATGTAGCATGTGAGAATTCAACCAAGATGGCGTTTGTGTAAACATGTCTTCTGATTTCACATTTCACAGATATCACATTGGCGCTGCGAGTACTTGCCTTCATCGGAAAGAAGATACTTTTTCGTGTTCTTTACATTTCAATTTCATTCGTTGAGTTTTACGGACATTTGTCATGGCTCGAGCTGTTGATATCGCCTGTCCACGGGGACACCACAAGCCTTGGCACTCGTTGGCAAACGTGGAGAGAGGGATTCGACCTCTACTTGATTGCGGCAGGTATAACTAATGCTGCCCAGAAGAAAGCTTTGCTTCTACATTGCGGAGGGGAAGATCTCTGTGAAATTTTTAAAACACTACCACCTCTTGTTATTGCAGAGGGTGAAAACAACCCTAACCTGTACAAAGAAACCTGCTGGATGCGCATTTTCTTCCACGCAAGAATAAATGGTACGAACGTCATGTATTTCGCATGAGTGCTCAGAAAGATGACGAATCTGTGTCGCAATACGTCACGCGACTCAGATCTCTGGCAAAGTTGTGTGAGTTTCATGACGTTAATGATGAACTTGTCGTCCAAGTAATTGAGAAATGTACATCGCACAAACTCCGAAAACGGTTACTGAAGGAACACAATCTCAATATTGATAAACTACTTGAAATTGCCATCATCATGGATGCCGCAGATCACCAAGCCAGGCAATACCACCTCCCTGTTGTAGAGCCAAAAGATGGCTGTGACAGCTCTGACGACGGAGCTGTCAACAAGATCTATTACAAAAGATCGAACCGATATCCCAAGAGTAAGATCACCCGTCCCGTCTCTACTGGTACTGACACATCTACCGTCGCCGTCGAAACGAATCAACAATGTTATCGATGTGGCAGCAAATCTCACTTAGCAAACGCCTGCGAACAAACAAAAGGGAAAACCTGCCATAGCTGTGGGAAAATGGGGCACTTTAGCAGTGTGTGTAAGTCAAAACCGGTAGAATCCAGATCTGACAATCGGAACAATCGGGTGCGCTACATCGTGGCAGATTCTTCTTCCGATGATGATTTCTGCTGGGCCCTTGAGTCAGATAATACCATTCCGCTCCACCCTGTGAACATGAACGGGACTACCATTGACATTCTAATAGATAGTGGTAGTAGTGTTAACGTTATCAGTGATGAGGCACTGAACAAACTTCCTCAGAAACCTGCACTACATCCTTACAACAAACGCGTGTTCGCATTTCATACCAAAGAAGCACTCCCTGTGTCAGGATGTGTCTGGATCACCGTCACCGTTTCCAATCAGAGTACCTCTGCTAAATTTATTATTGTTCCACATGCGGATGCAGTTATCCTGGGACGTAAAACCGCTATTGCTTTGGATCTCCTTCGTGTTGGCCCTAACAGTATTCAAGGCTCAGTCAATCACCTGAAAGTGCCCAATAATGATCGTCTCCATCGAATGTTGAACAAATACAGTGATCGCTTCGAGGGACTCGGAGAACTAGCTGGTGTGAGTCATCACATACAAGTCGACCCCACTGTTACACCTGTCGCCCAGAAAGCCCGCCGTTTGCCGATCCTTATGCAAAAACAAGTGGACCAAGAGCTTGACAAGCTTCTTGAATACGGAGTAATTGAACCAGTGCAAGAGGCGCCTACCTGGGTTAATCCACTTGTGATTGTCCCTAAGAAAGATCCGAATGCCATTCGAATGTGTGTTGATATGAGAGCTGCAAACACGGCCATAATCAGAGAGCCCTACCAAATACCCACTCTTGAAGAGCTGCTGCATGAGCTGAATGGATGCACCGTTTTCACCACACTGGATCTCAGCAGAGGCTATCATCAGATTAAGCTCGAGCCTGAGAGTAGAGATCTTACTGCTTTCGCCACCCATCGAGGAATTTATCGCTACACACGCCTATTGTTTGGCATGTCTTCAGCAGCTGAGGTGTATCAAAAGGAAATTGAGCATGCCTTGATGGGCCTTCCAGGAGTCAGAAATATCTCAGATGATATAATCATTGGCGGCACCACGCAGGCAGAACTTCTTGATCGAATGGAACAGGTATTTCTACGATTACGAGAGAAGAATCTGACTGTTAATAGGAAGAAGTGCAAATTCATGAAGAATGAGCTTATTTATATGGGACACAAACTGTCTGCAGACGGAGTCTCTGCTGACCAAAATAAAATCGACGCTATTAGTCAGCTGAAACCCCCATCTAACCTGAAAGAGCTGCGTTCATTTCTTGGCATGATAACGTACTGTGCCAAGTTCCTCCCGAACTTTGCCTCCATCACGGAACCATTGCGACAGCTTTTCAAGAAAAACTCACATTGGATATGGGACTCTTGTCATCAAAAATCGTTTGACATGCTCAAGGACATGCTCATTTCCAGTGAAACACTTGCCTACTTTAACGCAAACTCTTATACGGAAATCGTTACTGATGCATCACCGGTGGGCCTAGGCGCAGTTCTTACACAACAACAACCAGACGGGACATTACGCCCAATCAGTTATGCTAGTCGATCACTTAGCCACGTGGAACGACGCTACAGTCAAATTGAAAGAGAGTGTCTCGCCATTAGTTCTGCAATAGAACGATTCCGTATGTACTTATATGGCATGAACTTTACTGTTAAAACCGATCATAAGCCACTGGTTAGTCTTTTCTCGTCTCTCAACAGAACCTTGGATCATTCGACTGATTCCTTACAAGTTCACCGTCGTATACCAGCCTGGTTGTGCTAATGGGTCCGATTACCTGTCCTGATCTAATCCCCGTTGAAACCAGACAAAATACTAATGCCCACCAACCTGCCAAGGAGTATATACGTTTCATTCAGGGGATAGCCATTCCGCAAGCCATATCGCATGAACTGAAGACTGCGCAACACAATGATTTTGCGATTTCCACCGTTATTAACCATCTCAGCAAGGACGAATTTCCAAATAATGACGTAATATCTGCCCCGTTCTACTCTGCACGACATGAACTCAGTGTCGTTGATGGGATTTTGTTGATGAATCGGAAAGTTGTCATACCTGTTTCCCTGCGTCACAAAGTCATGCAACTTGCACATGAAGGCCACCAAGGAGTCGTTCGCTCGAAACAACGGCTCCGTGCAAAAGTGTGGTGGCCACGTATGAAGTGTGACGTAGAGGGTTTTATTTGCTGTTGCCATGGATGTCAATTGGTCGGACCGAAGGAGCCAAAAACACCTCTCAAAATGACCGAAATTCCCAAGGCGTCTTGGTTGTTGGTTGGCTGTGACCTCTGTGGGCCGTTCCCTACAGGAGAACATTTGCTGGTCTGTGTAGACTATTTTAGTAGATATCCAGAGGTCAAACTTCTCCGAAAAATAGACACTGGCAACATTGTGGGAAAGCTGAGGAAAATGTTTTGCAGATATGGCGCACCGAAAACACTGATCACGGACAACGGGCCCCAATTTCGGGAAAATAAAATATTCAAGTCGTTGATGAAGGAATTTGGGGTCAAACACCGTAGAGTAACTCCATACCACCCGGAGGCGACCGTCCTCGCATGTTAAGCGATACTACGCCAACGCACAGCATGAAGGTGGATCTTCCAAAACACCTGTTACACCGTCCAGTTCCAGCAGTGACGACTTCGCCCTGTCCGACCAGGATGATCCTCCAGACGCAGCTGATCCCACAGGAAGTGAAATTGGAATTCCGCAGTCGTCTGATCGTGGACCAGAATCGTCCGATTCCGCTGGGGACCACACAGACTCGACGATCAGGATGAAGAGGAGCAATTATTTAATCCAGGCCTGGTCATGAATAAAATGCTTGGAGTGCGGCAATCGCACGCCATTTTCTGTATTTTTAAATATGGCGTGCGATGAACGCACACCATACGAACTCAAGGCGTGCGCTAAAAAATATAACAAAACTACAATACTATCCTTAAAATAAATAAAAAACAAATAACTTTTGCTGACAATAGAACACCAAAGATTTCTGCAAACCAGATGTTACAAGCTACTCTCTACCTTAAATTAAAAATATTTTAACAAATAAGGAAACGGTGACGTTTAGTTTTTTTACTTTGATTTAAAAAACATGCGCATGATGTGTTGCGATAAACGCTAAGGACCAAGGACGCTAACTCAAAATGTAGAGATTTCCTTCGTTACACCTTTTCTATCCATCGTTAGCGAAAATTAGTGAAAATGCATCCCACCTCATTTTTATTGGAAAGTACTCATGAACACTCCTTCGTAGAAGTTTTAAAGTTCATAAAAAGTTCTTAGTAAAACAGGAAGTAAAACAGATTTCTTTAGAAATTGATAAAAAATTCTGAACGAAATAATAAAAACTTAGTTCTTAAAACTTAGTTCTTACATGTGGAAACACTGTATTTACAGTGATTTCATTTTTTTAAATTTTTTTTTCATTTTCATTTCAAGCACAGTGACGAATTGAAAAAAATGTATTCGTTGAAACGCGACTTCATTCATCAAACAAGTTTTTCTTTCGTCTTAAAGGAATTGAAAAAAATATGTGTTCGTTGAAACGTGACTTCATTCATCAAACAAGTTTTTCTTTCGTAAATATGAACGTATATAACACCTGTTGATTAATCTACCAGCTGATGGAAGAAAAAATATGTGATCAAATGTGACGTTCCAGGGGATTTTGATAACAAACGATATTAACGTTAATATCGTTAATATCGTTATTATCGTTAATATCGTTAATGGAACTACAGAGTATCGCTATTATCGTTAATATCGCTAATATCGTTAATATCGTTAATATGGTAAGAGCACAGATTACCGTTACTATCGTCAAAAAGTTTTGTTCAAGACGTTTGTTTGTACATTTCACATAGGTGTGTCGTTTTATGAAGTTCTAAAATAACCGTGATTTAATTATTATTTCGCCAAATAGCAATCAATTCAAAACAAACTCGCTTGTTTATGACATGATAAACCTGATTCATTCAATTATGACACACGGACATATATATTTTTCTAGAAATAACAAAGCACTTTTTTTTCATTTGTTATTCCTGTAACTTCAGCACAAATTTGAAAAGCCACTTTAAAATACCGTTTCATTCGATTTGGTAATGTATTATTTTGAAATGTACATTTGCAGGTAGCACGCGTTTGTGTATTAAATTGAACTTAATTAACTGGTTCTTATATTCATTTGGAGATTAAAGATACAGAAGTAAGTTCGAAAGCAGGCACGAGTAGAAACCGTCTGCTATAATTCTTTTTTCTGAATTGTTCGACGGGTTGCCATTCTATAAGCTCTTGGGAAAAAAACTTTACATTATTAAAGACACGTTACATTAAAGTTTTTTTCGATAGCAAAACCTTTATTATTATTCTTTCGAAAGACATTTCACTTGCACTGGGTGAAGATGTACCCTTAATTAAATCGATCGCAACGTTTTCAGTGATCATTATTGATTTTTGTCATTTCGTCGATAATGTTTTCAGGTTCAACATTGGGATGAGGGACGAATGAAAACATTTTAACGTCGGCTTGACGAGTTGCAAAAGTTCTCTTTTGAAATACTCACCTTCGTTTAAATATAATATTACCTGTTTACTTCAGCTTGTTATGAAGTTTATGTGAAAGGTTGTCTGAAAGTTGTGTTTACACAGGGCTCTAAAACTTTACTTGAGGGTAATTCTAAAAATATTGAATTTCTTACGCCGTAATCAAGCGAAAGAAAGATTAATATATACGAAATGGTTTTCTTGTCACAAATAAAATGATCACATGTTTAATATTAATGTTATTATCGTTAATGTCAAAAATATAGTTATTTTCTTACTATAATTTCGTAATTATAGTATATATAATATATATAACGATAATAGCGATAATAACGATATTAACGATAATAACGATATTAACGATAATAGCGCTATTAACTATAATAACGCAACGATAATTATTAGCGATAATATCGCTAATTCTATTGTTTTATTAACGATATTATCGTTAATAATTATCGTTAATATCGTTTGTTATCAAAATCCCCTGGAACGTCACAAATGTTCCGTTATTGCGAAAAAAACGTAAATATTCTGCACGTGCGATTTATAAATCTGTTTGATTGCACGTGCGGTAATCGCACGCCTAGGGTCCGTTTTTACGAAATTCACGTGTGCGATTAACGCACGCCTTAGCCGATCTAGGCGTGTGTGGGCGCGTGCGCGTGCGATCGCACGCCATTCATGACCAGGCCTGTAATCCGTGCCGCCATCCAAATACAACAAGACCACAACGGCAGAGGTCGCAACCTCAACGTCTGCTGGACTACGAACTTTGATTCAAATGGACTGTGTGTACAAGCAGGACTTATTGATATGGCTGGACTTAAGGACCGCCTCATTATGTATTTTGTTTCTTTCATTTGTGGTTGGGGGAGAGATGTGATGTCCGCTCCGCAGTCCCGCGGCACGAACGCGCATCTATCCAATATCCACTTTGCTTTTGATGTAGCATGTGAGAATTCAACCAAGATGGCGTTTGTGTAAACAAGTCTTCTGATAGTCCATTTCACAGACATCACACCAAGGAAGTTGATTAAACAAAATTTTGGAGGGATTAATGTTGTTCTTCAGTGAGAGAAGGCTGATTTGGGTGGCGCTCACGCCCACATCCTTTGCATTTGTCGCTGGCTATCTTTTTCTTCGGTGGGTTGGGGGGACGAAGAGTTTTGGACTTGCTACGTTGGTACTCCGATTTGATTGGGTTGACAGAGGATGATGGGTTTGTTACATCGGGCTGGAAGTGTGTAGTGGCATGCGCTGTCGATTCCAATGTCAATAGCCTCTCTGTCAGTTGCGACAGGTTCCTGATTGCAGACATTTCACTGAGCACTTTGCTTTGGTGAGAGGAGTTTGAAAGGCCTGTGATAACTTGGGACATGATCATGTCCTCTGAATAGTTCGTCTTGCACGGTATGTGTTGTGCTGCTTGAGGTTGTATCGGTTGGGCTTGTGTCGCGACGTGTTGATTGCAGTCACAGTTACACACAAAGTCACCAAGCATCGCCTGCGATTTTATTCGAGATATGAAGTGGGTTATTGACTCACCATCACTTTGGCGCATCGAAAAAAATCTTTGGCGATATATTCCTGGGTGTATAGTCTTGACGGCGACCGATTTGATATGGGCAAGTAGCTGTGGTTCAGTCGCCTTGTCCAGTGTGTCGGGCCCCACAAAGTTGAACAGCATTTCATTAACAGAAGTGTCACAGGTAGACCTAAGTTCATTTCGGATTTCCTAATCTGATGTCAACGTTGTCATTTCTTTGTAGCGCCTCCACGCGTCTGTGAATATGATCCACTGGTTGTCCGTACAGTCGGCGGTTATGGTCGGTCTGACAGGCTTTGAACATCGGTGATTACTGTGACTACTGTCGGTTGAAATGGTAGGAGCAGTCGGTGAAAGCATGCGTGACATTAACTGGGTCATTGTTTCCTGCATCTGCATCTGCTGCCGCTGCATATGTAGAATCATCGACATTGTGGCGGCCGTTGGGTCCGCTGGGTTAGCGGCGGGATCGGGTCCGGCGTTTGGGTCGACCTGCGCGGCCCCGGCGGGTCCACTGGCGGGGTTCGCAGGTGGTGTACTCATTGTGAACTAGCGTTTTTAACTTTGCGGACGTAAATGGAAGCGCCCAAGACGAAAGTCCAAGATGGCGGCGTGCTTAGCAAGATGTGTGTTCTCACGAAGCGAATGTTATTGTCTGGACTAGTACAGAAATATTTCGAAGTAAATTGTTCGGAAGAAGTGTGCAGTATCGCGACTGGACGTATTTATGCGTAGACAGCAGCAAGGGAGTGAATACAAGTGCTCAACTTACTCTGTTGTGGTTGTGTCGTGTTCAAGCAAGGAGAGAGGTTTGTGTGGTCTCGCAAGCGAATAGTGTTTCTTCGTGACTTGGTTTGCGAACAAGCGTCGATGAATGAAAGGAGATAAGAAGTTCAGGTACGTTTTTGGTTCGTATAGCTTTACTCACAGCGCCATGTAGAGTCAGAAACAAGACGAGTGAAGACAAGGTCTTTCTAGTTCAGCGTCTGTTATAATCTGTCTATATCCAAGTAGGTAAAGTACCTTATATATATATACAGAGTCTGAAGATGGCGGATGGGCCGCATATATACAGTTGGTCGTAGCGAAACGATCCCATACACTTTTTTGATCAGTTTTTCGAGCTCTACAACATGGGTACACTTTTGAGTTGCGATTCCATGATTTATTTTTTCGTCACGGGGTACGTACACGGGAATGGTGGATTTGACCTAATGTTTTCGAAGTTAAGCTCGGTAAAAAGTTTTTACCCGGGATGCTAGTACCTGTATATGCAGTAGTAGCAACTTTCCAACCTCTGGCCCTACATGCTGCTTTCTATTGCCTGGTTCACATCTGCGACGCAAACGCAAACGCAAGCGACGCACGCTTGCGCACTAGTCAAAAATATGACATCGACGCAAGCACAAACGCAAGCTGTTCACATATAATAGTGCGACGCAAGACTTTTCTCTCTTTTTGCTCCTCTTCTTGCGTTCCTTCAACTTCTTCTTCCTCGTCGGTGTCCCCGCAAAGGTTTGTTACCGTTTGGCGATTTTGGACGTAAGGAGCTAACCAGGACATGAATTCATAGTTTTTCGTTTGGTTCGCGATATCTTTTAGACCTGAACCACTTCTTTTCAGAGAAGCAAGCCTTTTCTTTTCCCTTCCATACTTATTTCTCAGGTTTCGGAACAGGGATTCCACCTTATCACCTAAAAATAAAAAATAAAAATGGTTTAATGTCAGAGCAATATATACATTGCATATAAACATAAAACCATTCCACCTATTCCAACCACGAAAGCCGTCATCAGATGAATAAATTTTATAAAGTCGTTTTGACGCTATAAAATGGAGTTTACGTGGCAATCCTGTCTCTCGTGCAACATCATCCCATGCAAGCTGCTTTTTTCTTTTATCCTTGAAGTGACTCGATGCTTTATCATAAAGTACTGGATACTTTCTTACAGCTTCACTTAATTTTTCTTCCATTTTTCTGTTATTATTTTTTCTACAGTAGTCTATTTTCTCACACCATTCAACTGTCACAAACTGACAAAAAAAATTTAAAAAATCGTTTTCAAATAGAAAATATCGCATTTTGAGCATGTTTTCATTGTTGTCAAAAGTTTTAACAAAAGAAATCAACGCAAACGCAAACGCAAGGATAAAAATTTTTTGATCCTTGCGTCTGCGTCGCTGCGTCGACCTAATGCACACTACTCTTGCGTCTGCGCATGTGCTTACGTCTATGCTTGCGTCTGCGTCGTAGATGTGAACCAGGCATATATACTAGGACAGTGTGAAAAACACTGGAGCGACCGCCTGCGAGGACCGATTATTACTTTACAACGGAAAAACACGTGGTGGATAAAACGCGTATTTGGAGTGTGTCTATTTACCACCTTCTGATCACCAAATCTTCTTGGTAGAAACCCTTATAAAAGTGTTTGAATAATGAAGGCTAAGCCTGTCCCTTACCCTCACTAACCCAGACAAATTTTACAAAGTTTACCCGCGGTAACAGGTGAACAGAAATTGCAACTCGAACTGTATGTTTGACAAGCAGACAGTTGAAGCAGTTGAAACAACGAAGCCAAAAATAAACTCGCTTATTCATGGCATGATGAACTCTGATTTATTCTGATTTGCAAGACTCGATTTTGTTGGCTGATTGCTTTATAGGCCGAGATAATCCCTTTTCTTAAACTTTCTATTGGCTGATGGAATATTTCGCTTCTAAAAGTTTCCGAAAGCAACCAGATAAACGTTTCAACTGACTTTCCACTCTCTGGAAATAGTCTAAGTGACCTCAAAAATTTAGTAAGCTACAAATAGCTTAGTTTTGTAGGCCTCTAAGACACTTGATGAGATGTCAAGGAATAGCAAAATTTTAAATTCGAAATGGTGCTTCTTCCAATTCAATTCCGGATGGAGTTTTAAAAAAATCTGCAAGATTGCTCTGAAATAGGGGGAAACAAAGAACAAGAATCATAAGAACATAAATGTTTGTTGTTTGAAAGAAAAAAATATCTCAAATATAACTTAAGTAAGTACTAAAACTCAAAAATACTGCAGGATAGAACTGAAATGCATTCAAAAAAAGTCTGCGTTGTAGTTTTTATAGCTCGTAAAAACTAGGTTTATCCATTCTGTTAAAAATATGTAATCATAATCATAGACTAGTCTCGTTTCTACAAAGAACAAAAACTAAAAAAACTATACATTAAAACAGACAAAAAGCAGGTCTCACAAAATTTTGTGGATTGAAATGTTCGTTGCAGGTAGTTTTTGAATTGATAAGGGGTTTTTCTAAAACTAGAGCAAGGAAAAAATCGATTGCGAAAAAAACAAAAATACACGTGTGAAAGAAAGAACAAACTAATGGATACAACCCTTTTTGTGAAATAAAGTGAAATAAAAAATAGTTAAGAAAATAATAAAACCAATTCAACAGAACTTTTATAAATAAACTAAGGAAACATGAAGCTGAATTTAAAGAATAACTAAGACTTGAGTTCAAATAAAAGAGATTAGTAAGATAAAACTTACTAAAAGAAAGTAGATATTAACAAAACTGTAAAAATATCAAAAAAGCACTGAACATGTAAAATGTAAAAATGTTATGCAAAGTTCTTATGAAGTGTGAGAAGACATTTCATCCACAATGTTTTTGTTTTTCAGGTGTAAATCAATTTCATCCATTTTCAGAAGTTTGAGTTTTAACTCGACTTCATTAGCCATGACATCAGCACCATAGAACTTGAACAGCACATCATCAAATATGGTTACGGACATCTCAACATTAGTTTTGGTAACCAAATCCAACATCACTACTTTTTTATTACAACTTGGCGTGCTGTTTATGACACTAAGAGAAAAATCTCTATTACAGTTGTTACAATGGCAGAGTCCAGCACCTGGGGTTATACTCAGCTTTTTGCGGCACAGTTTGCAGCATACAAAAGAATCTATTCGCACACTTTCCACACATGGCCAACATAAAATGTCGTTGCCAGCAGCATCTTCATTGAGGCTCTCCATTTCATCAAATTGAACTTCTAATTCTTGTGGAAGAAAACAAATGGAAGTGGAATAATTTGTACTGATTACAAGTTCCTCCATATACATTCTGGATGAAGCATTACAGATTTGGATCAGCTGATTCTCCTTCACCAACTCTACCAAATCTCCCCACAAGGTCAATCTGACAGTCTTCGTTCCATCACTGATAAGACATTCGCGCATTACATTAGTTCGCTGTTTCCCGTTTTTGAAGTAACTGATTTCTTTTGGTTCTGCTGTGAATTTTACTTCACCAACCATTGAATCAATCTGGCCTGGCTGTTCTATATCTACCAGTTTAACCGCATCAGCATCATTTAGGTTAAAACTAATAACATTGGTGACTGTTGAAATAGAAGAATATGCATTGGAATAATGCAATTGTTTATCATTAGATGGTAACACATTCTGGACGCAAATTGGAATTTTGTTGTAAAATGCATCTGAGAATTGCTGTCTCACAATTTTTGAGTTGGCATGATTGCTGACTAGGATTTTCTTGAATTCAGTTGGTGCTACCTTGATGTATGCAAAAAAGTAATTTCGTGTTCTCGCATTATTTTCTTTATGTTGGTTAATGAAGCTACAAATCCAGTGATATCTAAAGTGACACAAAAATTTGTTACAAAAAGTTGTTACAAAACAATTTTCCCGATTGTTTCTAAAATGTTCATCTTTTTAAACAACTAAAGCTATGGTCAGAAGAGCTCTAGTTGTTTAAAAAGATGAACATTGTAGTCATTTTGGTCAGAAGAACTAATTCCAAAAACAAACTTGTTCTGTTGTTCTTTCTAATTTTTTAAAAAGATTTAACATACCAATTGTTTGAGAAGGTGCTGTAGGAGAATATCCCCTGGATGAAGGACTGAATAATCTTTTAGATGGTGTATGTGCAGCTGAGGATTCAGCAGCTTTTCGTTTTTCAGGAGTACTGTAAGCTAAAGAAAAAAAGTTAATTATTCCCTGTTACACCATAACAAACAAGTTTCTCTGAAAGTGACTCTCACTAATTCTAAGATTTTGATGTATATAATAAATAAAGAAAACTTAGACCAACCGCATTACCTGTGGCTGCTGCATCATTGGTGTTGGTGTTTATGTTGTCAACACTGGTTGCCATGATGACATTACTGGTTGTGATACTATCACTAGAAGCTTTATCGTCACTGTTCGATTCACTCATGTTGAGCTGATCATCACCCTTTGCCTTATTATCATTCCTCTTCTTATTAATTTTGGTCTTTTTATCATGCTTGCTTTTATCATTGGTCTTCTTACCTTTTAACACTAAAAATGTAGAAATTTACAATGATTACATCTAACTTACAATTGAAATTCATAAATTAAAACTTATGCACATCGGCCAACTCATTTAATCTTTTTTCTTCATTAACCCTATATTCAAATGCACTACTTGACTTTATACAACTAAGTCTCTCAAAAGACATTGGCTCGATTATGATACTGTCCAGATTTCGAACTCGTGAGAGAGCTACATAAGTTAATCCAGGAGACCTCTCATTTTTTCCCAAATCTATCCACACTTTTCCCAATGTTAGACCCTGGGATTTGTGTATTGTAACAGCCCATGCTAGTTTAATGGGAAACTGAGTTCTTTCATAGTTATTACCTAGGGATTCAGAGAAAGCTGAGCACGGAGGTATTGGTACCAGGTTTGGAACATCTGGTGAAAACGATGGACCAGTATATGTACTATCAAACTGAACCATAATGGCCACTGGTAATAAAGGAGGTCCCTGACCAATGGCATAAACTAAACTATGAACAATTCCAAGGGCTCCGTTACAAAGTCCAACATCAGTCCAAAGGTTTCTTAATAACATTACTCGAGCTCCTACAGACAGAAACACAGTCTTTGATAGTCCACCCATGTCATCAGAAGAAAGTTTACTTGCTTGTTTTCTACTATGTAAGGCTCTCACTTTAGCAATAGGAACACCTTATCTTGTTAATGCTTCATAATTATCCTCTGCAACTTTTTTGTTTCCATAAGAAAGTTTCACTGCTTCATGAAAATACTCTGTCTGTACAAACATAAGGGGCTCTACTTAATAACAATTCCCAATCATCAGTTGTAACATTTCCATCCCGGATATTAGACAAAAGATCCTTAAATCTCTGATCAGACATCCCGGTCCCACTTACACGCTGATTATCTTGTCATCTGATCACAGTTTTAAATTCTGAATAGATGAGAAGCCCCTCAGAATCTAATTCAGTCGCTGGATTTGTATGGTAAAGTGCTTTTCCATTCACAGGTGGCAGTTGGGCTAAATCACCAAGAAGTATAACATTAATGCCCCCAAACAATTTATCCGATAAGCCTGTGGCTTGTTTACACCTTCTATTAATCCAAGCCAAGTCTCTTTGACTTATAACAGAATATTCATCAATAATAATATATTGAATATTAGCCAAGGTTTGTTGTAGTTGCAGTAGTGATTGTCCATCAAGATCATGATTTCGTTTTCCTCTTATTGGCAGTTTCAGCAAGCAATGCAATGTTTTGCCTGATACATTAAAAGCAGCTAACCCAAATAGAGCAGAAATAATACATTCATCGCGAAGAAGGTGGCGGAACCTATCAATAAGAAAGCTTTTACCCGAACCAGCTTTTCCTGTTACTAACAGTAATAGTTGAGCACTGTCTAATGTGAATGGACAATATTAAAAGCTCGTCTCTGCTCTGTATTTAGGGAGTTGATATTTACATCATCATTTTGAAGATGAGTAACTGGTATACAAATAGAGCTTTTCTGTGAATTGATCCACACTGGCATCTCAGAAATCATATTAGAATCAAACTGAGAACATTGTTCTTTCCAATATTCATGGTCAGTATCATTTTCAATACAGTCATCACTTTGATTTTGTGTATTGGAAAGAAAATCGGTTAAGAACATCCATTCTTCCCTTTCCTCAGAATGGGTCTGTTCATTGTCACTTGCAGCTTCATATATACAATTTGCTTCTATATTCTCTAACTCTTGGAGGTAGTTAGGTATCAATCTTTCCCCTTCCTCAGACCGAACAAAATTATGCCAACAGTTAATGTAATTTTCCTCAATGTCTTCTAAGTTATCCCATGCTGAGTTGGGATTTCCTCTCCAAACTTTAAATTTTAACAGACTAAATTTACAGTATAAATAATAGTAAACCCCATTTGGATTTGATGAGTAATTTGGTACAATTCTAACTACCACATTTTTTTCCCTCTCAACAATTTGATCATGCACTAAAGAATAAGTAGAAAAAAAGGAGACAAAGTTCGAATTTAATATTGCTGGGTTGTTGGTATAATCATAACGATTAGCATATATATCAAGCTTTGAGGGTTTTAAAACAATTTCACCTTCAACAGTCTCTGCTTTTCGTGAACCAAAAAGTGAAATGGTAACAACTTCGTAAGAGCTACTATACATTTTTAACTTCAAAATAGAATGGCATACTTCCTGAATACTCATATCACGTAACCCTACAGTTTGTATCATAAGTCTTTTTACAAGTTTCACAGAATCAAAATTCTTTTCATCAACTTTTAGAGATAGATTATAAAATGCATCTTTTGCAACTGTACTTAGTTTTTCAGGTTTGGAGGCATACTTAGTTAAATACGCTACACATGCATGATAGTCAATTACAACACTAATATCGCAATTTGCCCTCCAACCTTGGAGCTGAACCCTCTGGTACCTATTCAGTCTAGGATCATTTTTTGCAGTGATTATTTCTGCCCTATATGTAATTGAATTGTCCTTAGTATTAACTTTAGTAAATTTGATTGATGTCTTAGATTGGCACTCAAATGGATAGTTAAACCTACATTTCAATCCATTTCCAGAATCTCTTAAACAGTATGCTGAACTACAAACATGTTTTTGAACTGAATTTAACATATTTGCATGATCTGCATCAAAGTCTATGATCTCATTAAAAACACTTTTACATGGATGGGCTGAAGGCTTCACCCAAGTTTCTGGATCAATAGGGTTCAAGGTACTCAATAGTTTATCAACATAAGAACATACTTGAGACTTTGCTGTCCTTCCTGCACTGATATCAAAATCTAACTGGGCAATATCTGTGGGTGTCAAATGTTCATCTTTAGACCTTAATTCTTCAGCTAAGAAACCTTTCAGTGCTATTGCTGTGAGACTAAGTAGGTCAGGATCGTCACTTAATCTAGCAAGACCGTCACAATGGATAGAACCCCGAGAAGCATATTCAAATCTATACCAATGCCAGGAGGCTTTCAAATAATCATAAAGCCAACTCTTAACAAACTTTTCAGTTCTTTGAGTGAAATACCAATCAACAAGATGTGGGTTATCTTGAATCAATTTTCTAATATGTGACACATCATCACTAGAACAGTCTAATAAGGACAGAAAATCTGGCCAGTGATATTCAGCCATTGACAATGTGAAAAATATTGTTGGAACACCAACTTGTTTTACAATAGCCTTCAAGTCTTCCCTAACCCTATTCCAATAAGAACTGGAACCTGTCAATTCCTTGCTGTAATAAAAAATTTTTGATAGCATGTTATTGCATCTTTCACTGCCATTTTCAGACAGCATCTCATTAAACTCTTCCAGTGTGAAATCAACATCATTCGGGTTATCTTTAATATAAAGATTGCCTCTACTAAGCAACCTTTTTCTGTAAAGCATATTATATGCCCAATATGCAAACCGTGGATGGGAGGCAAATCTGTAATGCCATTTTCCATCTTTCATTTCCCCAAATTTTAGTAAGTGTACTAATTTCAATGCAAAAGATTCAAGTTCATTCAAAGAAATTTCTCTCAGATTGGAAAAACATGTGGGGTCACCTTTACCATCAGGGAATAGTGTTGGGAATGCCAGTGTTGCAATGTTTTGAACACGAAACTCATTAATTGGATGTTCTCCAATCAAGTTAAGTTCAACTGCCTCATTAACATGATCTCTTATCAGGTTCCTTTGTGTTTTCCTATTCAAATTCAGTGGGACAAAACTTGTGATTACTTCAGGTATTACTCTATCACTATACTCAGGTCCTGTATCATGAGGAACAGAGGAATCATAATCCACAGTATCATCAGTAATATGAGCTATTGCATCGTTTGCATCCCCATCAACATGAAGCTTATCCAACCGTGCCTGATCAATAGTTACATCCTGATACAAAGGATTGTTAGCGATGAGCCATGAAAGAGCATAAATAACCACATTTCTACGCACCCGGAAATCGTTGGACTTTGATTTCTCATTTCGCGAAGCTATTCTAACAATAGGAATATCTTGCAATAAGTTTGGTAAAACATTAGCAACAGTTTGTACATCTGTAAGAAATGTTATTACATGACCTTTATATGCTCTTTGGCCACCCCTTGGCTTGCAATAGACATTCATAAATGGAAGAGCTCTTGAAATAAGCATCTCCTCTGCTTGACTTAAATTTGAAAGTTCTGTAGGGATGACTGATGGGATCATATTGTTTTCAGAGCTGAACTTTTTTGGACATTTTTTATCTCGGTTACATCTGCTGCAAATTTTGTAACTTACTTTAGCAGGCCAGGCTTCCTTACAAATAACACATCGAATGATTTTAAGATTTTGCAACTTTGTGTAGAAATCTTTAATAATTATTTTAGCCGTATGTGGAAATAGAGTAGATAAAAATTCTTTATCAACCAAATCTTCTCTAGCAGAACTTTCTTGATCAGAAGATATATGATGCAATTCATAGCTGCCAAATTTTGAAAACTTAGTGTTATTTTTAAGAGATGAATTTTGCTCTACAGCACTGATTTTAATATGTGAACTATCACTGTAATTATGCTGATCAAATATTTGTTTAGAACTACTTAAATAAACTGATTCTTTTGACTGCTTTACATCTTGTTTGCTCAGAGCCCTTCCATTCTCAAACCCCATACAATAGTCATGATCATTGAAAAGTTCAGCTTGACGATTCTTACAGTAATTGTGGTCACTTACATTTTCCATAGTTTCCAAAACAGACTCAGGACTTAGTGTTTCATTACATAAATTATCAGTGTTTCTTAAATTTAAAGATGTCGATTCTAATAAATAACAACAAAAAAAGCAACCCTGTGGGTGACAAAGCTTTAAATCAGAAAAAGAATTGTAAAACTCAGTTGCCTTTTCTAGGTCATCAATAAATGCCCAATTATAGTCAGTTTTAACTGCAAGTGTGAATACCATTTAATAGAATTGTACTATGTATAGTAACTAAATTGCTTAACATTGGATCAAATTCAATAAACAAAACAGAGGCAGGAATCACCAAGTAGTTGAACACAGGGACACTATTTTGACACACAGTACAAAGTGCTTCCTGAGTACTGAAATTTTGTCTGAAAATTAATGATGGCCAAGTTCCTAGCTCTGACTGATCTATATTTGACACATACTGAACAAAAGTTTCAGTCGACCCACTACAATGGTTTCCACAATTGCTGCATATCTCCTCATCAGAATAACTTGTGACAAAACAAGCTTTTTCAAGATCGTTTAACTCAGAAAAAATTCGTTCCTGGAAAATTTCTGAGAACTGGGCATTACAATCTCTAGCACGAAAAGATAAACATTTTTCCTGGATAAAGGCCCAGAGAGGTGCTCTAACCTCAGAACAAAGGAGTTGATAGTTAAAATTAATTGGTATTTCAAGATGGTTTTTAAATATTCTTTCATAATTTTGACACGAGACAAACAATTTATGGACTATTGGTGACAAATGAGTGAACTCTTTCAACTTATTATACAAGCAATAATATATAAGCTCAATAAACGAGTCAATTGCACAACTATACACACCAGGTAATTCAATAACAGAATTCATTAAATGAAGGTAGGTGGAAGAAGTACAGACTGCTCTTTGATGATTGGCAAGAAGGAAACTTTGGACGTGTTTTTGAGCAATCGAACTTCTTCTAGAGTTTTTTTAAGCTTTCATGCTCCCTTGAGCCTTCACGCTCGTATTTAAAATTGAAAGTTTATTTTCTGTTGTAGTCTTAACACTCTTCTTTCTTTTCTTCATAATTAATGAATTCTGTTCTCAGTGTAATAAAATCAAAAAATTAATCAAAAACTCACTCGTTTTGTTGGACAAGTCACGTTTCGCTTCAAGGAAGTCGCGTGGTTTTCTTTGTTATGTTTCTGCCTGCTTGTTTTGATGGAGGAAACTGAAAATATTACGGAGGTATAGATCTTCTCCGTTATAATCAGCTTTAGCTCCATAATCTTCTAAACAGTGGTGAGAGTCACTCGCGAAAACAATAGAAAACATGGGGCATAAGCAGTGAAATGAATTTACACTCGTATGAAAACTTACGCCCGTGACCGACTGTATACGACCGCCTTCAGGCGGTCGATTAAGGACTAGCCGCCAAGGCAGCGTCGCTCGCCGCCCATGTCCACCTGCTCTGTATCACTGTATCATCAAACGTCAAATTTCCTTATAAACGGCTCGTACAACTTGTGTTCAACCAGAAGCAGATTCGAAGTCACAACCTCTGGTAAAACCAATCTTTTATCAGTGTAACAATACACTCAAAACGTAGAAAGAGTAAACTTCAACTTTTTATTAGCTTTTGTTTTAAAAAAGTTACGCGCTCTAACATGGGTGCTATCAAACGTAAGGGGGAAATGGTTTCTTTTCTTAAAAAGATCACACGGGAGGAGAGAAAAAAAGGCACGTGCTAAATGAATAAAGTGAATTTAAAAAAACGTTCGATCTGATTAAAATAGATTAAAAGAAATCGATTAAAAGAAATTAAGACAACTATTATGACAAAAGCAAAAAAAATATTTTGTATTATGATAATCTTTTTTTACCTATCGGTTTTTAAACATTTTGATTGCTTGAAAAAATGTTCACCCGTCCCCAGACAGTCAGGCAAAAATACGTTAGGATACACTGGTAAACCGCACATGCTGCCACGTTTTGCCACTGCTGCTTTATGTCCAAAACGTTTAATCAGTTAGTCCAAGTCAATGGTGGTCCTTGGAATATAAAACTATAAATTATAATAATAAAAACAAAACGTTATCTCTATCGGTTCACCAGCCAAAGAAAATCACGTTCGATTGGGATTGCAATGTATTTGTTTCGAACTCACGTCGCACACAAAAAAAGAAATAATTTCGCTCACAGAGACCACTCTGCGAAAAGAAAATAGCACCACTGAAAGAATAGTAACTTTTTGTAAGTTTTCTTGAAATGTATCCTATCAATGTAATGTACAATTTAGTTATATTGCGATTCAAAGACCTTATTACTTCAAATTATTACCAAACTGTGCTTCCTTGCCTCGTTTTGATGTGGTAAGTTGATGAAAACTATCAGAAATTGGCCCATAGCAATTTTCAGTTATGAAAACTTAATATCAAGTAATGTCACAATATAAAAAATCAAAACAAGGTCGGGTTTGATAGTCTGATAACGTGTATTTAAAGATTTGATTTTGTGAATGTGGGATGGAGATAGAAAAGAGAAGGAAAACAAAATGCTTTATGAATGAATCGTTTCCAGTTCTTTTATGCATAAGTACAGATTCAAAAAAATTCTGACATTCATATTCAATGTTCAGGTAACTTAACCCAGATATAATGAACAAAATCCATTGCCATTCGACAATTTTAACAAATAAAGAATAAAAGTAAGTGCGAACAAAGATATGTCATTGTTAAAATCCTGATATTTCGATTTATTGCTAAATCATCGTCAGAGGTAATGAATAAATAATGAACAACAACATCCAGTTTTATGTTGCAAATTTAAATGTCAATCAACAAAACTCAATTTGTATACATAAAACATTCTTGAATTGGTCACATATTCCTTTCAAATGAACGGTAACCGATTTGAATCAATGTTTCCTGACCACATATGCTGGAAATGCCTAACCCGTCACATTTGTTACTCCTGTCTTGGTTCAGCAGTTCCATTGTTTCAAGTGTACCAGATATTCCACGGCTATAGTGATTCGTCTCAATTCATAAATTGATATCAATTACTCTTGATAATGCCTTATACACCTGAAATAGTAAAACCAACAGACAAATTATTAAAAGCATGAATTTCCCATTCACGATACTAAGCAAAATCATTATATATTTAACAAAATTATTTAACATAATTTTGTGTTTTATTTCATTCGCTTGTGTATACATAATTCACAACACAACATACGCACAGGACATCTGTTTATTTATTCAACATAATTATATATATTTTATGTAATTATAATTATATTTACGCGGACAATATAGGAAATCCTACGTAAAATTTAGTTAAATATATCACTGTCTAAAATAAAAGTGGGATGCACACTACGCGATTAATATAATAAGATACAGTTATATTAATTACGTAACTGTAATTTTAGAAATAATTCAAATAGCATTATGTAAAGTAATAACAATTACACAAAAACAAATTAACTGATTTGTTTCTTTTGCTCTTCATTGTTGTTTTCTTTTAATTATCTTATCCAATTAATTCTAATTCTAATGTCAGTTATTTCTCTAGAATTTATAAAATTTCACCCAGACACATGTATTAAATACTACAATGGAGTTGACTAATTGAATTCCAAATCAAAGAATATTTTACAATATATAATGGATAAAATATTATATATATTGTTTACATTTTTTGTTGTTAAGCAGTCCAATTTGATCATAAAATGTGACTACGATTGTACTCTTTTAAATAGACAAATTCCATGAATGATGATGTACTGTATACTGTTTTGATGTCTCAGTGATTTAGACATAGAAAATATCAAAGCCATTTTTTTCTGCACACACACCACATATTCTCCCCTAACCTGTCGTCAGCATAAAGTTTATCATATACGAAACATGCAAATCATTTCCTATGAACAATAATAAGCTTGCAATCAAAAATTCAAAAAGGATATATAAATCTCTAAAAGGACCTATAATATGAATGAAACTTTATGGGGCATAGTGGTGTGTGTCTGCCGCACACACCTCATAAACATAAACATTTACATTAGATTTTATCATCATCATTGGACTTTTATGTCTTGTTTTGTGTTGTGTGTGGAAATAAAAACAGTTAGGTGGATCAAAATACAACACGAAGTTGAATAAACATGGCTTAAAGATAGTAAGTATATAAATATGGAGAAGAAATAACAGCTTTATCTTATATTCCTCACCGATACACAGCTTGTGAGCATCCATAGATGCACTTTCAGAAGCTTTGATCTGAATTTAAATTTTCAAAAGTATCGACAAGCAATATTCTCATTAACTTACAATATTATCGTAAAGGATAGGAGGTATTGCTGGTTTCAATGGAAGCAGAGAAGGGTCAATCGGAAAAAATATTTGTAACCGCAAAATGTTCTAAATTGTTAAATATTTTTGCAATCTTAATTTTAAATCCCGTTCAGTATTTGAAATCTAGAAATATATTTAGAATCAGCAAATTGTAATCGCAGAATATATTTGCAATCCAAATTTGCAATCGTGAAATATATTTGAGATCACAATTTGAAATCGTGTTATAAATTTTGAATCGTAATTTGTAATCCAAATTTGCAATCGTAAAATATATTTTAAATCGCAATTTGAAATCATGTTTTGAATTTTGGATCGTAATTTGTAATCCGAATTTGCAATCGTGAAATATATTTTAAGCGACTTTGTTATTGTTTTTGCGCATGCGCCATAAACTGACTATGATCATTTCGAAATGTTTTGCCTCTGAACTTCATATCATTTCAAGAATGTTTTGCTCTGGGTCACTTAGTGACTTCGTTTCAGGATCCTCGTTTTCCTTCTCCTCATTCTGCCATCCACAAAATGTGCAAAATTTGTTGTGTTGAGATAAACACTTCCCGCAGCCACCGCAAAAGATCGCCATTTTGGCATAACTCCAAAAGTACCCGAAATAAGTACCTGAAATAAGTACCCGAAAGTACCCGAAATAAATAAAATCCGAAACCAAATTGCGATTGCAAATTACAATTCTAAATTGCGATTACAAATAATTTTTTGGATTAAAAATTGCGATTACAAATTACGATTACAAAGTCCGATTATGCAAATTCAGATTACTAAATACTTTGCGGTTACAAATATTTTTTCCGATTGACCCTTCTCGGCTTCCATAGGTTTCCCAGTGTGAAGTTCATAACAAACCTCGGAGCATTCGGAGATTTCTCGGGGCAAAATGTCTACTTAACTCAAAAAGCAACCACTTTGTTTTGACCGCCACCGTACAGATCGACAATTTTGCCTAAACGCTATACCCTGAACACTTGTGAGCTTGATCATCCATATTATTATCTACCTCAAAATTTTTGAAAATCAAAGGTAAGTGAGCCAAATCACACTTTTTTTATGATCTGTAGGAGGTTGCATCCAGTTACGGCAGCCGAAATGCATCTCTCTGTTAGTGTTTGATGACAATATTTGATCTTGCCAGATGAGCTCCGTTCCGCTAAAAGCTACACTCTGCAAAAAATTTTTTTCAGCAATCTACCTAAAAAACTCTGAATTTTTCAGTGGTAAAGTTGGTTTTATGATTTTTTTACAGAGAAGTTGTTTATTTCCAAATAAGAGTTTTTCTCATTTATTAATCGTGATTTTCTTCAATTGATCTTTCGCACGTTTTTTGTAAACATTTGTTAATTAAAACTGACTACTCTTTTGAGAATATGTTTGATATATTCAGAGTTTTTTTATCATTAGTTGTTTATCTCGTTTCAATGAAATCGGGAACTATTGCTTTCTCTCCGACAAGAAAATCGGTATTTTTTCAAGTCATGCAATTAAGTTATTTGTTGCGAATTTGAAAATTTTTCAAAAGGTCAAGCTAATGGTTATAAGCCGGAATTTGTTGTACTTGTCTATTCAATGAAATCGGGAACTATTGTTGTTTTCTGACAAAAAAATCAGTATATTTTTAGATCTTGGAAATAAGTTATTTTTCGATTTTAAAATATTTCATTTCTCGAAATGTCAAGCTATCGCCATAAGTCGTTTGCATCAAGTAAAAAACAACAAAAAGAAAAGTTCCAGTTTTACTTCACCAGCTAAAAGAAGAATAATCTATAAAAAGAATAAAAATAAAAATTCATCAAGTTCTGTTCCATTCTCTGTTGTATCAGCAAGTCACAGCAAAATACTGACGCAGTTGCAAAGTTCAAGCTCAAGTGAATCTTCCTTGGAAGAAGAGTATGACGAACTGCATCAACATCTTACACTGTGTTGTTGGATTGTAGACATTGACCTATTGCAAGATTGCCTAAAAACATCTTCCTCGTGCAAAATATGTCATAGTGAAGTGATTTTACGGGAAGTACCGTGTTACTGTGCAGGATTGGCGACAAAATTTGAAATAGCTTGTACTAACAAGGAATGTTCAATTGTAAAAGGTTTCTTCACTTCAAAGAAGACTGGACATTCTTTTGATATCAACCGACAAAGTGTGCTTGCATGTCGCCTGGCTGGTAAAGGGCGTAAAGGTCTTATGAAAATTTGCAGTGGCCTAGGATTATCTAGTCCTGTAGCAAGAACTCGTTTTGTAGAATATGCAAGATTTTGGGAAAAACTTTCATTCAATCTCAGAGAAGAAAACCTCAAAATGTGCACAGAAACGTGTGATGCTAATGCAGAGGTTAACACTGTGGTTGATATTCCTACAAGTTTTGATGGTTCTTGGAGTTCTAGAGGGTGGACTGCAAACAACGGCATCGTATCAGCAATTGCAGAAGTTTCTTCGCAAGTGATCGATATCTCATTTAAATGTCGTTCATGTTCGCAATGTACAGCCATGAAAGAGAGAAAAGAAAACGGAGAAGTATCTGCAGTGTAGTATCTTGATTGGTTTATCAAGCATGAAATCAATTGTTTTAAAAATCATGACGGAAGTCCTCAGGTAATTTCTTTATCTCGAACTTATATTTAGAAATATTTAAGTTATAACGTAAGGCGTTGTGGACCGGTTTTTAAAAAAGAAAATATCACCAAAAATAGGCAAGTCATTGTGGTTGTTTTTGTATTATTTTTTAGGTTTAGAAAATGGAATCAGAAGGCGTTATAGAATTATATAATCGTTCAGTGGCAAAGCATAATATCTGCTACAACCCATTCATAGGAGATGGTGATAGCAGTGCGTATTCAACTATCGATAAAGAATGTCCATATGGCGCAGCGGTTTTTGTCAAAAAGGAAGAATGCGTAAATCACATCACAAAACACATGGGTACAAACTTAAGAAAGTTGGTTAAAGAATTAAAGGGTAAAAAGTTGGAGGACAGCAAGGGAATAAGCGGAAAAGGGCGGCTAACCCTTGCACGTATTGACGCCATGCAAAATTTTTACGGGCGCACTATCCGCGATAACAAGGGAAACCCTACCCGAATGTCTAGTGAAACATGGGCAATACTCTATCACTACTCAAGTACTTTAGCCAATCCACAACATGAAAATTGTCCGAAAGGTGAGAAAAGTTGGTGTGGTTACCAGAGGGATATAGCCACTGGTTCACAGACGTACATGCCATCAAAATATCCATTTACTGAAGCCATTGTAAAAGCCGTGACACCCATTTTCAATAGACTTGCTGACATTCACTTATTGGAAGGTTGCAAAAACGTTAGCAACCAAAATGCAAATGAAGCTTTCAACAGCTTATTGTGGTCTATTTGTCCAAAAGAACAGTACGTTTCACCAACAGAAACATCTTTGTCAATAAACTTATCAGTATGTTTATATAACTCGGGTACAGAATATACTATGATGAAATTATTCGAACGTGCTGGACTTGAATATAAGGAAATTTCAAAGCGTGTGTTATGGCTGGTAGTAAGTAGATAAAAAAAAGTGTGTCATCGTATTTGACATGTCACTAATCACGATGGAGTTTGATTTGACAGGAATAACCAACTGTTTGTTTAGTTTAACTCCAACCTGTTTTCTAGTTCAGCGGATCCAGTTGATGTGTGGATACCCACACGCAAACTGTCATCGAAAATTTGAACAAATGTTTAAAAGCGTTAGAATTAGAAGTAACTTTAACATCCACAATGATAGAATCATCCTTCAAATCAAATAATGCCTTAATCAAGTATGAAGATTCGTGTTTGACAATGGCAGCTTCTGGTTATTACGATGACGTCTTCTATTGTTCCATAGTACGGTTCCAAAGCCCTGAAGGTCCCTTACACATTTGTAGACTTTTTGAGTCGGGTGAATTTCAAGGGTTTTTTCACGAAGAAGGTGGTGCTTTTTTGAAAAGCCAATTATCCTTATCAGATGAACTTTTGCCGTATAATGTGTACACCACGGAAGACATAGTCATGGAAAAGAAGTGATCAAAAACCCTTTATCAAAACATGCAGAATCCTGGTAAATATTTACATATCAAAGTGAGCCTATGATTTATGTAAGGGGGAAACAGCCCCAAAATCAATAAATTTCTTAAAAAAAATTTTTTGTCCTTTTTTTATACTTTAACTACCGTAGAATACATCTAAGATATTGATTTTTTCATTTTGTTGTCAAAATATGTCAAAAAAGACAAATAAAATCCTTCATGTAATTTTAAGCTTTTTGTTTTCCTTAGTTACGCCCTTAGCAACGGGTTGTTTTCTTCCCAAATACCAGTTTTTTTCCATATAAAAAATTGTCCATGTCTACTTTGCTTCTCAAACTGGGCATTAGAGACAAGTTTTGTGCGGCATAAAGAAATTCAGTGTAAAAAGAAGGAATTTTCTCTTGGTGAACTTTCTGCCTATCTCGTTAAAAATTTCCAAGTAAAGTTGAACAATATGGCTAATAAAAAGAAAAGTGTTTATAAGAAGAAAAGAAAAGGTTTTTGTGGAGTTCCAACATGGGTCAAAGTAAATAGTACTAGTAACACATCCAATAATAATCACGTTTACAATGATGACAACGACCAAGATGTTCAACAAAAAAATTCATCTGCTAATGGAGAAGCCTCTTCCACACCTCATGTTAATACAGTTTCCATGGAAAAGGTTCATCATATACATTCTCTAACTCCTCAAAAACTTAAAGATATTACTGGATATAGAATTGTAGATATGGAAATACTGAATAGTCTTATTGGGACACTTCTTTGTCCAAAGTGTATGTTTGATTCACTGTCATTATGTGAAAGTCATTCTAAAAAGCAAGGGCTATGTTCTTGGTTGTTTATCAAATGTGATAGGTGCAATTTTCAAAAAGATTTTCTCACTTCCAAGAAAAGTGGAAAAGGTTATGATATAAACAGGAGATCTGTGTATACATTCCGTTCCTTAGGCCATGGACACACTGGTACAAAACAATTTACAACACTTATGGATATGCCGAATCCCATGGCTGCTTCAACATATGACAAAATTAGCAACTTTCTTTCCACTGTAAGTAAATGTATAGCTGAAGAGTCTATGCAGGAAGCAGCTGAAGATGCCAGAAGTGTCACTGTTACTGATGATAGTAATATTGGAAATATAGGAGTTTCAGTTGATGGTGCTTGGACAAAACGTGGTTACTCGTCCATAAATTGTGTTGTGACAGCAATATCTCTTCACAATGGTAAAATTATTGATGTTGAACCTATGGCTAGATCATGCAAAGTATGTAATTTAAAGGAAGACATAAAAAAAGCTGATCCAGTTGGTTATGCAAACTGGCATGAAAGTCACATATGCCAATATCCGTATCGAGGATCAGCACCTGCAATGGAACAGTGTGGAACAATTGCTCGTTCTGTTGAAAAGTACAAAGTCCGTTACACAAATTTACTTGGAGATGGGGATACTAAAAGTTTTGCAGCAGTAAAAGACATTTACGAAGGATTTCCTGTCACTAAGTTGGAGTGTGTTGGTCATTACCAAAAGAGGATTGGTTCTCGTCTACGCAAACTAAAGAAATCAACAAAGGGGCTTGGAGGGCAAGGACGAATAACAGGTGCAACTATTGATCGGTTACAGAATTATTTTGGGATGGCCATTCGTCAAAATGCTGGTAATCTAATAGAAATGCAAAAAGCAGCAAGGGCAACACTGTTTCATGTTAGTTCATCAGCCAATAACAACTGGCACTTCCCTCATTGCCCTACTGGCCCTGAAAGTTGGTGCAAATACAACCATGACAAAGCCACTGGAAGCAAAACATACAAGCCTGGACCTGGTTTGCCATTAGAAATTGTTCTAAAAGTGTGACCAATATTTTGAAGAACTTACAACTGACGGTAACCTTAGTAAATGTCTTCATGGTCGTACGCAAAACCAAAACGAGAGTTTTAACTCTACCATTTGGGATCGAATCCCCAAATCCAAGTATGTGTCGCTAAAACATCTGAGATTTGGTGTTTATGATGCCGTTTCAAATTTTAATATGGGCAGAAAAGCTAGTGTGTTAACATATGAGAAGCTAGACATGATACCAGGAAATTATATGTTACGTGGATGTCACAACTTGAATTCAAATCGTGTATCTAGATCTTTGTACAAAAGCGCACCACAAAATAAAGTCCGTCGAAAGATACATTGTCTTAAACGAATGAATAAAATGGACAAGGATATTGAGAAAGAAGGTGAAACATATGCCCCAGGGGTTTTTTAGAATGTTTCCATGTCATATCTAAGTTTATCTGCTAGCATTACATTCTTTTAGTTTCTATGTGTAACTTTGAATGCGTTTTTCTCAAAACATGTTTTTCAGCACTTGTCGAAAGATATCTCAAAAACTAATCATCGAAATTCCACCAAATTTTCAGTGAATGTTTGTTTTCATAATACCTTTGATTTAAGTGATTTAGAATTCCTTAATTTCATTTAACTTTTGAATTATTATTGTGGGAGTTTCAAAAAATTTCATGTCTGAATAGCAAAAAATGCATAGTCAGCAGAATTGAAATTTTGAAAAAAATAAATCACTTAAATGTTAGATTGAACTATTGCCTACATGCCTGCCAAATTTTAAGTGGTTTTGAGTATTTAATCATCTGCTATTCTTTTTCTTGTAACAGTACTATTCTTGTATTTTTTAGCAGTTTCCATTGTTACCATGGCAACAAGATGCCATTATTGTATTTTTTTTTTCAAATGAGTTAAAGATCTATCCAATGGCATGAGCCATTTTGAAATTAATGCACTTTTATTTTCAAAACCCACTAAAGGCTGTTTCCACCTAAGGGTGTAAGTGCTAGTTGTTTTAACCCGTTTTTTCATGTAACCGCCTATGATTGGCGAGAGGAGGGTTCTTGATATTATTGTTATTGATCCTTGAATTTTTTTCGTTTTCCTTCTATTTGATAGATAATTTTCTCTGATAAAAAGAAGAATGTGACGGCAAGGAACATAAAAGGCAACAAAAATAGCTTTTATAACACCATGAGTTCTGTTATGTCAACTATGCAGTCAGAGAAGGTCAAATGTTTGTTTCTGTTTGGCATCACGTTGCATAAAAGGCAGAAATTTGATGCTACAAACAGTAAAATAGAAAATCGGTATGAATTCTACTTTCAACAAAACATAAACTCGAATAAAAACGTCTTAGAAATAAAATTAAATTGTTCCAACTACATGGATGTCAAGTTGTGGGTCGAACGAACGTAGAAACAAAATATACAGGAGGTGCAGTTTTTTCGACGTTTCGACTACATACTGTAGTCATTTTCAATAAACGAATATGTGTTACATACAAATTTAAGTAAATGTTTTACAAAAAGTGTAACAACCGTGACTAAATAGATAATTACAGAAAGCTATCATATAGATAAGACGTAATAATAATAAATACCCTCTCCTCAGCATACTGAAACAAAGTACTCCCTAGAGGAGATGGGAGAAAAAGATAGTGTGATCAACCAAACAATAGTAATGGTATTGACGTGATGTTTTTATTCAAAACAGGGTTGTCTCTCATAATAAATAAACTTTCTTTCAACTCGAGATGAAAATTGTT
Source organism: Turritopsis dohrnii (assembly GCA_027922465.2). Classification (NCBI taxonomy): domain Eukaryota; kingdom Metazoa; phylum Cnidaria; class Hydrozoa; order Anthoathecata; family Oceaniidae; genus Turritopsis; species Turritopsis dohrnii. The sequence goes on along the minus strand of BQMF02000122.1, from coordinate 268,489 downwards.
GTTGGAATTAGCTAGAATACTAAAGTCTTCAAAACTCACTACATGGTTGCAAATAAGCATGTGCTCCTTCACTGCACTGGTTTGGTAAGGATTGCTGGCAAGCCTTTTTCCAGTGAGTGGAGAAATCCCAGCATGTTCACATGGATGTATGTTATTTTCACCTTTTAGTCATGTTATTTGCAATGATGACAACATGGGTTCTTTTCTTCAATCAAAGCTTGTTGATTATTGTTTGAAATCAATGTCTTCCATTGGAATGCGGGAAATTTTACTTCGCTCTCATCCATCCAACATAACTATTTACGACCAGTTTCGAATTATCACGAAATACCAAATCATCATAGATGGAATTGGATCGATTCCTCCTCGCAATTCAAATATGAACAACGGTTTTCAACTTCTATGAAGTATTATCCGGGATCACCAAGAAACGGTATCATACAGGCATGGGTTTTCCGGGATGACCCAATAAATATCATTGAAGCATGTATAAAAAACATGTTGGGTGTCAAGTGCGAGGTTCCTTATCAAAAAAAGCCGTGTAGGAAAGTTTTTGGAAGGAAGAAATCACAAAAGTTAAAAAGAGCCACAGTCTCCATACCGATTTACAAAAATTTGGGGAAAGATTTCAGTACAAATTTATTTGAATATTTTTGTGGGGAAGTATTTCGTCATAAGCATCTTCATTGGCGATTTCGAGATGAAAACAAACAAGTTATTGCAATGGGTGGATATAACAGCAAAAGTGGAAATTTTATGGTAAAACTTCAGCATACTTTTTCCTATGATGCTGTGGTGGTGTATACCTGACAAGAATGTACTAAAATCTTCATAGATTAGTTCTTTCACTTTCAGCACAACAACAAGAATCACAGTATTTCAGAACAAATGACAGTACTGACAGTAACTTGAAACTGGGACCGCAATTTGATATTTCATTTCCTGAAACCATGCATTCAATTTTCTGGTGTCATGTTATATTTTAGAACTACGAGTATGTCCATGTGACCGCCATCAAAACTACAACCACACCAATCATTAAATGTGAATGTAGAATTTTTCACACGTTGCAGAGTTCAATTGCTGTTGATCACAGCAACTATGCTGATACGAGGGAGAGAGTGATGTGCTGCCATTGTCGATTGATGAAGGAATTGCTGTGTATAGCTACTTTTGAAAACATCAATGAAACAGTTTCTGTCCCTGATCTCATCAATAAACAAGTGCGTTTATTTCGTGTTTATATCATGATACTTCTTAACTTCTAATACCACGCTGCACTAATGATTTATTCAGTCCAGTAAACATATTTTCGAATATTTTTTGATTTCATTAGATTGTGTTGGAGGCCTTGAAAGATGTCAGTTCAAAAGTTTTTCGGCTGCATGCCAAGGCTGGTGTTGAAAGGTTTTCCATTGCCGGTGATGAAGTGGAATTTGTAACAATCTCTAGTGTGGATAAGAGTGACCATCAGGTTGCAATTTGTCATTCCACAAAATGCCGTTTAGCTAAAAACATTAGAAGATCACAAAATCACCAGAACGTGCAAGATCATCACCTTGATCGGAGTGCTATCAACTTGCTTTCGTATGGGTAGAGATGCATCAAAAAATGCAGAATGTCAGAATGTCATAGTGGATAAAATCGATCAATCCAACCCGAGGCTATATGGTAACATCAAACTCTTACCTGTTTCGTACACACTCTTCCCCAGTGCTTTTACACATCTTGCTACATAACGAAAACACACATTTTGTGCAGCAACGTTGGAAGACATTGCAATGTTTTCCTAGCTTTTGTAGTATTTAATGTATCAGCTAATCACACACAAGAAGAACGGCATCAAATGGTTAACACGTTAAAAATCTTTTATGATTTGCAACAATCGTCTACCTTTCAGGACAAAACAAATATTGCAAGACCAGTGATTGATAGTGAAAGCATTACTGATGAAGTAACAGAAATTTTTTTTGAGGAATTTCAAATTCAAGTAAAACACTTGCAGAATCAAAAAAACAAGGAGATTAAAAAGCTAGTGAAAAAAGGAGAACTAAAAAATCCTGAAAACTACAAAGAAGAACATCCGATCAGTTCTAATCAAATGAACCAAGCAATGTACTTAGAAAAGAATTGCTATCCAGATTTGTTGCGTTTATTCACATTTTCTATGCTAATTCCACCAAGCACAGCAAATGTTGAGAGAGGGTTTTCTGTGCTCACATTGTTATCAACCAAGCAAAGAAATCAATTAAAACCCGGGAACCTCGACAAACTGATGCGGATTATTTTAATTGGTCCTGACTGGTTGGACGATGCCACCTGGGAGCTTCTAATTGACAAATACGACGCTGCTGGTCAAAGAAGGATCTTATTAAACGACTAAGTTTGGTTGCCAAACAAGAAATGCACATTTGTTTATTATCTCATTTTATCCTTTTCATTTTTCGTACATGAACGTGAAAAAACAATGTTGGCAAAAGTTTTTTAAGTCTCATTTCATCTTCTACTTTTTGTTGCGTCATTGATGGTCTCATCCTGAATTAAATAAATTTGTCTTCGGTAAATGCACAGGGATTCTAAGAAAAAAAATAAAAACGTCTCAGTAATCTGTATACTTTAACTTAAACCGAAAAGTCAAACACATTTTTAACGTTTTCATGTATGGAGACAGTTGTAACATTATGTTAAACCAATTTTGTATCATTTTTTCATCAGAATATCCCCGACAGTTTAAGGAAGTTGGACTCGGAATTTTATCTTTTTTATTAATTTTATTCTTTCATTCATTCTGTCTGAAAGAAAAAACTGCTTGCTTTAAGTCAGGTGTGTTTACTTTTCTGTAATAAAGTTTGTGTATGACGTTTAAGTGTTAATTTCAAAATAAATTATTTAACATCACACTTCATTTATTTGAATAATTAGATTTGTTTTCTCTTAAAAATTAATGAACTTGTGAAAACATTATATGACTGAGGTCTGCGTCCAAAGATTCAATATCATTCTCGCCTGATCAAAATAATGAGTAACATATTTGTTTCATCTTACAAAAATAATCCTTATAGATCATATCATAAGATTGTTTATTGGCTTTAGAGCGTTAACTTTAAGTAGAACCTATTTTCGGTCCTGATTTGCGCATGTATGGACTCACTGACAACAGATTTGTAGTCCGCTAATATGCTTTAAAAATTGAAACGAGGCTACTTCAAGAAGGAGCGATTCACTCAGGAAGGATTCCTCACGAAGAAAGTTTATCAAGTTGAACTTTTTTCTGCTTTCATAAATTATTTTGTGATAATTTTATTAGAATTTCTCTGTAACCAAGAGATTTTGCCTTGCTGCCAAGTGTCTTTGTACCCATTCTTCAGCGCCATTCAGAGCTCATATTTTCAAATTTTCTCAGGGCTTCGCCCTGTACCCCACTGGGGCAGGCTTACAGTACCCCCCCCCCCCCAGACCCCCAGCTGATAGGTTTAACTCATTACACAAAAACGCTATGCCCAATTTTAGGCTGGATATGTCCCTGATTATAGTATTATGAAATATTAATAAATGAACTTTTTTTATCTACCTATTCCTCAGCAGCAGCATGAAAATTCTGTACAATTGACTGATAAGAATTTTCCATGTTTAAATGGCCCTATACCAGAACAACTTATGGTGAGTGACACTACGCTGTGAGTGACACTGCAGATTTTAAAGTACTGATATGAGCTACACTAAAGAAAGATTACACTCTCTAGGTACCAATTGCTATTTACACATATGGATCATTTATAAAGTTCTGCTCACAACTCATTTAACACCACTTTTCTACCTAAAACATGAGCGACACTACAATGGAAATTACTTGTACTTAAGACTGAATATCTCATATATGAGTTACCTTCATCCAAATTTTTTGCATTGAATCTCTTTAAAGTACCCTATTGGTGATTTTGAATTTAAAAAAACTTAAAATTCCACTTTCAAATGTGTTAAACATTGGTCACAAAGCTTTCATGCAATTTGTCAAAGTAATTTTGCTCAAAGCGCTCTACTTTAGTGCACTGTGTTTCAGACATACAGTAAAAGTTTCTGTCTTTTTATGACTGATTTTAAACCTTTAATATGTTACCTTTGTGGAGTTTTTCGGCTCTCCGCCGGGGAAATGAATACACACAGTATATGCGGTATGTGTTGTAACATTAACGTTCGAAACTGAAATACAAAATACAAAGTACAAACGTTCAAAACTGAATGAAATAATACATAACTACAATCTTTGACAAAACCTAAGTGAATAAATTATAAAAAACATACCAGTTTGCCACATACACTAGTTGAAAAAGTGTAAAAGTGTAAATTGAATTACATAAATTACACAATACACAAATGACTAATTAAAGAACAAAAGTAAGTTATATATTACGTAAAAACAAAGTAGACATTGAAGACATTGGACAGAGTACAAAGTGCAACTACATGACTGACATATACAATACATATACACTGAATTACGCATGAAATTTTGGGAATGCACTCTACAACCTTTCCATGTAAAACAAGATGCCCTAAGAGGCAAAAGGATTTCTGCAAAATCTGCTGAAGCATGAAAAGTAAAAGATCACAAATGACATACTTGAAATGTGAAAAAAGATTATATAATTTGCAAAATGAAACATCACATTTCTAATCATGTATTCCCCAGGACATTGTCAAGAAGGATAATTAACACTACATGAGATTTATAATGTATACTAGTATCCCGGGTAAAAACTTTTTACCGAACTTAACTTGGAAAACATTAGGTCAAATCCACCATTCCCGTGTACGTACCCCGTGACGAAAAAATAAATCATAGAATCGCAACTCAAAAACATCCCAGGCGGCGTCGCTCGCCACCCATGTTCAGCTTGCATTGTGTCGCAGAATTTAACTTGTGTAAAAGATTTTTTGATTTTTTAATTCATTTCTTACATTCAGAAAATTTAAAACAGAAACAAATAGCAACATGGCTCAGAATATATATTCATACGCAGAAGAGAAGTAACTTTAATGTAAAAAAACGCAATATATAACACAGAACCGTTTACCCAGACATACAAAACCAAACATTGAATAATATTACAAAAATGATACCTTCCAACTTTTTCTTTTGTTCAAAAGTTACTACTGGACTGCAACCATTAATGAATTTTTGAAATGATATATTTAGTTCTTCCCAAAACCATCAACTTCATGATTAAAACCATGAGTTTCATTTCTTTGTGCTTTTTTTATTATTGCCTAAAAGAATAATATTTCAATTGTAATACCGAAAATAATAATAAAAAAAAAGAAACAAAAAAAAAAGAAATTCAAGTACGCATTTATCCTAAAAACAATAACTAAGAACAAAAATTTACACAGAAGATAAAAAGTGACAAATAAAATCATACAGTCAAAGTTATATACCTAGGCATAGTACGTAAACGATTACCATAACACAAAATATGCATGAATGCGATAAAATATAAACTTAAGAAAAATACAGCCAACAACGCTTATTTTTTGTAGGATAGTTTCATTGCACAGTCATTAAATTACATAATCCATTCTTCTCTTAAGTAACCCTCTCAACATTATAACCCATCATGTGCTTCATTTCTACTTAACAGATGAAAACATTCAAAAAACATATACAAAAAACCTAATCATGCTATGACGAAATCTAAAGAAAAACAAAACAAAGTTAAAGAAACTTTGAAAATATATTAACCTTAAAAATAATAATTAAAAACACAAACGTAATGACAGAATTAGTGAAAAATTTTTAACATATGAAAACATTCGTGGAGCCATTTTTTATTTCCAGTTCAAAGCTCCTCCTCTGCGCTGGAAAATTCAAAACACAACAGACAACATCCCTCTTATCCTTTATTTATCCACTAATACTAACTGTGTTTTAACTAAATAGATACTATTTTAACTTTACCCTTCAATACCAATTCACATCATCATGATAGTAAACAACAATATTGATCATGTTCTGTTGTAGCCATTATCAAACACTTCTAAACTCTTTTACTTTCTATATTTCATACCTGTAAACAAATTAATAACACTCGATTAACTTTCCAGCATACTTTCCTATTGTAAACATACACTTTCTATTTGTTTTCTACTGCAATTTCACTACCATTTTTATACAGTGAAAGACATAAAAATGCTATCTTCGTAACTTCATAACTGTGGAGCCATTTTGAAATAAATAAAATAAGGAACAGTTCGTTACCAAAACAAATCAGTAACTGCTCGTGTAGGACCTGCATCTTTATGATCTGATCGTTTTAACTCTGTTTTTATTCTCTTTTAACGCTGTATTTATTAAATCCGTTTGACTCATGTACTTACGTATATTACTTTATATCTTTTCCAAACAATTTTCCACGGAAAAAAAGTAAAACCATTTTCACCAATGTAAATAAACATCATCCTTTCTTCAACTTCATCTACACTACTTCTGTACTGCTGCACTCCCATAACTATTTGATAACTATAAAAAGAAATTCGTAAAATCAGCACGACTTTCTTCCACTCGTTCTTCGTTTGGTTTTCATCTGAAAAAACCTATATATATAAAAAAACAAACATCTGTTCAAAAACTCACCTACGCATGTGTGCTACCTGCTAACTAATCACTTACACACATGCTGCTGCCTGTTCTTTTATTAATCGTTCGATCTTTCTGCAGCTTATCTTTTAAAAACTTCACTGCACTTCTTCTGTATATCTAAATATGATTTTTCATTGTAAACAAATAACTAACTCACTTGCTACCCGTGTTGTTTTATTAATAAGAGTAAAAGTTTAGCAATAAACACGATAATAAAACGTTTTATAATAATAACAATACCTTCGTGCATACAAACTTGTGTTTCTTCGTCAGTTCTTTCGTCAATTTGCTGCCTAAAACAATCAAATTTAAATTGAAATATTCGTATACAAAAAGAAACACGTCTTCTTCGCGAAGTTTCTTGCTCACGAAATGATCGTTGACAAATTTCGAACGAAGAAATTGCATTGCTCGCACTCCTCCAAAGACGTTTTTCGGCTGATTTCCACTGCGCAAACCAAAAATAACAAAACGGAGGAGCATATACTAATCGCGGAAAATCAAAAAAAGTGTCTGTCGCCGCTGCGTGGTTTTACGACGAAAAGGGAAAAAATAAGAAGGTTTTGACCGTGCAAAAAAAACAAATATATCACTCTCTAAAATAAAAGTGTGACACACAATTGCGAATTAGTATAATAAGATACGTAATCAGCATCATAATGTCCCACATTTTTGGTAATTAATTAGTTTTAGTAAGCTCTCTAGCAGCAGAGCTACAGATAAATAAACTTTGGGGAAATATATAATCGCATTTTTGCAAATCTTCTTACGATATCGTAAGAATTCTCCTGGGAAATGTATTTTTCGACGATCTGGCTGTCACTTGTTTCAAAAATTTTTCTGACCCTCAGGTCCAACCATGGTGGGCCTATCGGATGCAAAGTTGATATATCAGGCTATAAGGCAAAAACGGTCGCTCGATTGAGGAATGTATACCTCGATTGAGAGATTATATTGCTTTTCCAATGCATAAAAGCAAATCACATCATGTAACAGTGCAATTCCAACGGTTCAAATTATTACCTTTCCAAAAACACTTCAAAATCAACGAAAAAGTCTATCCGAAACACAACGGTAGCAATGTGCGAGCCAAAAAATAAAATTATCCCTCATTTGAAGTATATAGGCTTCAATTGAGAGATACCTCATTCTATTTTGTGCCTAACTGAATTACCTGTAATTATCTATATATACTAATCCGCGTTGTGCATCCCACTTTTATTTTAGAGAGTGTTGTGTTTTTTTAAAATTTACGGTCAAAATCTTCTTAATCGTGGTCATTTTTTCGTTAGACCATTGATAATTGACGATTTGTATAGCACGCGGCGTGACGTCAGTTATTTTTGTCGTATCACGGGGGAGCCATTGCATTGCATCCCCAATCGAACGCGGCGTTTTTGGGGAAATATCTTGAGAACCAATAACGATAACTGACGTTTTTTAGGGTCGGCAACACGGGTGATGGGGTGACGCAACATTTGGGCCTAAATTTTATTTGGTACTGCGGCTATGACGTCATTAAAATCTTTGACCGACCATATCTCAGGAACGGTTGGTCGTACCGAAACGATCCCATACATTTTTTTGATCAGTTTTTCAAGCTCTACAGCATGGGTACACTTTCCATTTCCAATTCCGTAATTAAAATTTTCGTCACGGGGTACACACACGGGAACGCGTCGTATTTCTGCAGATTTTTTTCGAAATTAAAGTCGTAAAAAACTTTTACGCGAGATACTAGTCTACTTATACTAATTCGCAATCGTGTGTAACACATTTAACTTAGAGAGTGTTTTGTTTTTGTTTTTTTAATGGTTAATGGTTAATCGTTAATGGTTAATCGTGGTCATATAGCGGCAGTTAGACCACGCAAGACACATTCACGATTACGGAGGATCTAACGTCAGTTTTCTTTAAGCCAATCAAAACGCAAGAAATTTTTTTTTCGCCATTTTGATTGGCTTCCGAAAATCAAAACTCGGTGGCAGCAGAATCGGTTAGTAAATCCGTTAGTTTACAGACAGAAGCAGACGAAGGTGAATTTGGTTGAGCACGAAGCAAGACTGCGTGAATTTCTTATTACAAAAACCTTTAATCTTCGATCAATACTGGACCAATATCAAGTCAGAAACAGTGTTGGCAAACAAGAAGTCTATTTCATGTTTTTCAGCACAAAATGATTGCGAGATTGAGTGGGAGAAAGCATATTTCTGTGCATGTACAGTAGAAACTTACTGGAAAGTAAGGAAAGTTTACAGAGGTATTTAGTTCATGTTTGCAGTAGGAAAGTGTGCTGGAAAGTAAATACTTTGCTTAGTTATTTGTTTACAGGTATGAAATATAGAAAGTAAAGAGTTTAGAAGTGTTTAAAAATGGTTGCAGTAGAAGAGCAGAAAATGTTGTTTACTAACATGATGATGATGTGAATTGATTATTGAAAGGTATATATAATCGTCTTTTGTTTGAAGTTAAACCAAAGTTAAAATAATATAGATCTATTTACTAAGAAGACAGTTAGTATGCTGGATGAGTAAAGAATAACTGTTGTGAATTAGCCAGAGGAGTTTTTCACTGAGTTTAAAAATGGTTCCACAGATGTCAATGTTCTGTCATTACGGTTGTGTTTTTTAAGGTTGATGCTTTCTCAAGGTTTCTTTTAGTTTGTTTTGTTTTTCTTTTGATATCGTCATTGTCTGATTAAGTTTTTTTATATAGTTTTTGAATGTTTTCATTTGTTAAAAAATCTTTAGCTATAGATACAAATTCTCTTTTTAAGTTTGTGTCTTTAATTATTATTTTTATGTTTAATATATGTTCTCGAAGTTTCTTTTTTATTGTTTGTTTGTTTGTTTGTCATGATACGGTTAGGTATTCGAATCATTATGCATTCGAAATCTTTTTTCTTTTAGATAAGCAAAATAAAAAATACAATATATAACCATAAAGAAATGAAACTCATGGTTTAAATCATGATGTTGATGGTTGGTGAAGAACAGATTATCAATTTCAAAAATTCTGTCTAATGTAACTTCAACACGAAAGAAACACAGTTGGAAGGTATCGATTGGTTTTCAATTCACATTTTGTAATGTTATTCAATGTTTGTATTTGTGTTCTGTATTATGTATTGCTTTTTTTACACTAAAGTTACTTCTATTCTGTGTATACGATATTATACTTCTTTGTTGTATTGCCATTTGTTTCTGCATTAAATCTTCTGTATGTAAAAACATGATTTTGGTCTGAAGTAGGGCATTTTAAGTGTTGCAACGTTTGTTTCACGTCTCCAGGGTAAAAAATAAGTTTTCGAAACTTTTATTCGGTTCAGTTCCAGTGATACACATATGCATTTATACGCATTATTATAATAGTGGGATGTTGGATTCTTTGGTCTATAGGTTTGCATTAGTTTTATTATGATTTGTTTTACGTAAGAGTTGCTTTGCATTTTCTGTTTATCAAAAAAATAGTTTTCGGTCAATAGTAGGGCATTTTAAGTGTTGCAATGTTTGTTTATAATTCGCGTCTCCAGGGTAAAATTTTCATTTAGGTAAATAGTTGGTAAATATTTAATTGACTAATCCTCTCTCTCGGTTCAACTCACATTGACTAAAACTGGTAAAAATTATTACCAGTTATATTCAATACTCTACAACATGGGCAAACTTATCATTGGCAATTCTTTATTTTATTTTTTGTGAACTGGAGGCATGCTGGACATGGGTTGACGTTAGATTTTTCATCACGGGTACCATTGCATTGCATCTTCAATCGATACAATTTAATTTACAGAGTGAAAAAAGCCACACAGAGCGCGTTTTTGTTTTTGATGGTTTTAAGATTTTCCAAGTAAAACGACTGTTCTGCGCTCCTATATTTAAAGTTTAAAGTACTTACAGCACTGATACCCTTTCTTTTTCTTTTTTTTTTAAATGAGTTGCTCCCTGCAAGGCCGAAGCCACTACTAGGCAGAAAGCTACAAAGTGAGAAAAGGAAGAACAGTTATAAAGACAGATGAGAGGGATGAGAAAAGGAAGAACAGTTATAAAGACAGAGCAAGGTGGCGGTTAACCTTGGATTTAAAAGATTGCAGATCAAACTCAGCAGGAAAACAACTATGAGGGAGGAAGTCATGTGGGAGTTCATCATGATGTGATTTAATTTTTCGACACCAGGTTTGAGACGTCACTTTCAGAATTAAAACCCGTAAAAATTTTTTACACGGGATACTAGTCTTATTATACTAATTCTCAATCGTGCATACCAGTTTTATTTTAGAGAGTGTTTGTTTTTTTGTTTTTTAATGGTCAAAATCTTCTTAATCGTGGTCATTTTTTCGTTAGACCATTGATAATTGATGATTACTATAATACCACCGGGCGTGACGTCAGTTATTTTTATCTTATCACGGGGGAATCATTGCATTGCATCCCCAATGGAACGCGACGTTTTGGGGGAAATATCTCGAGAACCAATAGGGATAACTGACGTTTTTTGGGGTCCGCGATATGGGTGACATTTGGGCCTAAATTTTATTTGGTACTGCGGCTATGACGTCATTAAAATCTTTGATCGACGATATCTCTGCAACGGTTGATCGTAGCGAAACGAACCCATACACTTTTTTGATCAGCTTTTCGAGCTCTACAACATGGATACACTTTCCACTTACAATCTCGTGGTTTAAATTTTCGTCATGGGGTTTGCACACGGGGGGAACGCAGGATTATTGCACATCCATTTCGAAAAAGAAAGCCGTAAAAAACTTTTACGCGAGTTACTAGTCTTATTATACTTATTTTGCAATTGTGCATCCCACTTTTATTTTAGAGAGTGATATATTTGGGTTTTTTTCACGGTCAAAACCTTCTTATTTTTTCCCTTTTCGTCGTAAAACCACGCAGAGACGAGAGACACTTTTTTTAATGTTATGTAATCTAAAGTGTGACGTTTCTTTCGGGAGACCAACACAATGCGCATAATACCTGGTAGAGGCCGAGAGACACTTTCTAAAGTTACGTAATCAGTATACACGTATACATGATACGTCATCTAAGTGTGACGCTTCTTTCGGGAAACCTATACAATGCACATTTATTTTGATTGTTATGATTGTTTTGATTGACGTGAATGCTTTTTGACCAATCAAAATTGTTTTCCACAATCGGGCAAACTATAGCAACCAATTCGTTCAGAACGTAAACAAATTGATTTTTAATTTTCCAGTAAGGACGCTTGTGAAACAATATCGTATATAAATAAAATTATTTGTATTGTATTATCAAAGCGAAGATCAGGTAAACCGTTTGTTTAAAATTTTATAATAGGCTACTTACTGGCTAATGTATGACGATTTTTTTATTTAATTAGATCATTCTGTTTGTTGTGGTTGCTGCCCTGTTGATCGTTTTTGATATGTTTATACGTACAAAATATACGTCAACGAGGTGAGATCTCTTTATTTGTTTTCATAGCAATTTAAAAATGGTAAACTTTACGGCGGTTTATCATTTCCCAAGAGCTTTTTGTTGTTTATCCTTTACAACCTATTACTGTTTCTGTCTTCTAACACTTTTTCTATTTGCATTCCAAGTTCGTTTTTTATACGTTAGTTGAAAAGACGTTAGTTTTTAGATAGAAAGGTTTGTTTATTATCACAGTTTCGTCTATTTCCGTTTATTTTGTATTAGTCAGTTTGCTTCTCTGCTTCTACCTAGATTTGTGCTGTTTATTCACAGTTGGTAGCTATTTCTTTCTTTTTTTTGTTATTAGTGTTTCTGAACTGTGATGTTTAATATAAGAGGCACTAATATTATTCCTGGCTTCCAAGCAGTTTTTAGGAATGGCCAGTTTCTGCTCCAGCCACCTGATCAGCAGCAAATGCGCTCTGTTATTCAGCGTCGGCATGCACATGAAGATGTGGCTGAGGCAAGGCGCCAACAGCTTCAGCTTATTGATATCCAGCCACCAGACATTCAGGCAGATAATGAACGTCTTAGAGTGAACGATGCTGAAAGACCTGCTCAGTATCACCAAACTGAAGATGATGGTCAAAGATTAGCCCGGCGAAATGCTAATGTTCATCGCATGAGGGCTAGGCGGGGTGCTCAACGAAATGCAAATCCCCGATTGCATTGTGTTGCTCGGCAAGACCAACTACCTGAGCTACACTATCTTGGTGCCATGGACAAAGTCTGTCAGTTTTGTGGTGCCGGGATGTTTGCTGAGGAAACTAATTTTAAGTGTTGTCACAATGGTAAAGTTCATTTAGATAATGTTTATTATCCTAATGACCTTTAAGATCTTTTAGTAGGTGATAACAATCAAGCAATGAAGTTTCAAGAAAGTATTCGAAAGTTCAACAGTTCGGTTGCTTTCGCTTCTATGGGTGCGAAATTGGCTGTACCTTTATATTTCTTTTTACTTTTCATAGTTTTGGTAAAATCTTCCTTGAATGTTTCACCAAACAGTTCATCAGAGTTTGTTGTGAACATGGCTTTTTTGTCATTAAGAATGTCTTTAGCCTTGCTCTCCTTCATCATAGTGCTGAGAGCACTCAATCGTCAGTGATATGACATAGTGTTGTACACTTGGCCAAGAAGTATGATACTTTGTTCAGTATACTCCTTTAAATCATCAAGTGTAATTTCAACTTTTTGCCTTTTCGTGTTCATGACATTTTTGAGGGTAAACCATATTTTCCCTAATGGTCCCATTATAGCTAAAGTTTTATGTTGGAATATCTTTAACATCCTGTCAGCAGAGAGCTGAAGGTAACTGCCTTGTTCTTCCATCAGTTCTTTCAAGAAATCATCGAGTGTTAATGTTCCTATGATATTACTAGGAGCTGGTGTCTGCACATCTACTATCGTTCAGATCTTTTTCTGGAATATGTTGTGAAAATTGTTTATTAACATATAAGGCCATGTCAGCAGGAAGTTCCCATTCACTGTGGCTATCACTGGATATGGCTTGAAAACGTTTTATAAGAGGGGCATCTTCAACCTCCTCCTCAAAATCATCCTTATCATCAACATGCTGAGCAGAGTCTATTTGGCTTTCAGACTCAGTTTCACTGTATTTTCGTTTTCGTGTACTGTTACTGGCATTGATTACTGTCCCAGTAGTACTCGTTTCCTCTTGTACAACGACATCTATCTGTTCGTTGTTTTGTTGATGATCACTTGCATTCATGCTAAAGTGAAGATAGAGGAAATGAAGAAACAAACTCACATTATTATTATTCAAGAAATTACAATTCGCAGGCAGATCAGGTGTCTCTGTGAATTGCTCATAAATGGAAGAACTTCATTGGAATGTCCTTATTATTATTATTATTATTATTATTAAGAAGTTGACGATCGGATTTCTTTTCTACATTCTTTCGGCTGCCACCCTTATAAACTGCCGTAACGGTTTTAGGCAATTTTTTAAAGCGCGGCAACCGGAAATAGGTAGAGTTTTTTTTTTTCTGGCTATTTTTTCATACCCTTTCATACTATGAAGACTTTTTTGAATACCACTCAAGATTTTTGTAGTTCCTGGGTCACCACGTTATTCTTATTGTTACCACGGTAATATTATCAGCTACCAGGGTAATATGACAACTCCACCACGTTAATCTTATAACTTGTATCCATTCAATACCGTTAGCTATGCTATCAGATTATCAGATTTTAAATTAACTACCGAGGTTTCAATCATTTTGAACATTTTGTAGCTCATGCAATACAGTCAAACTGGAGTTCCTATTTAGCGGGCATTTTTCTTATAAATGGACTCTGAATTGCAGTCAAACTCGTATGTCTCTTTATAGCGGACACCTCTTTACAGTGGACCCTGTTTGTGTCTCCCGAATGGAAGGTTTGCCCTTTGGAAAACTTCTATATAGTGGACAGTGAAAAAAACTGTAATAAATTGTTACTATGTAATAAGTTATTCGTAACGTTCTCTGTTACAAGAGTTTCCAAATGACAACTACTGAGGCGTTGAGAAGCCTGGATGAACTGCTCACTCATGCGCAAAACCTAAATAGCGATTCCTTATACAAGGGTTTATCAGAGGCAATTGGCTAAGTAGAAAAGTCTAAAATAGCTAAAACGGGTGGGTGAATTAGTTCAGATGAGGCAATCCCTTACCACCTCAATCGCAGATGAAGAGTGAGTAAACGTCAATCAAGCTTCATATGTATTCGCTTAATTTCTTCCATTCATTCTCAGTTTATCTGCTCGTTTGGGTAAGTGAGAAATCAAATCCCCCACATTATTTTATCCTTATTTTTTTCGTTTTGTCCATCCATAATGTTGAACTACAGTACACTCCCAATAACTCGAACCCCCAAGGGACCGAAATAATAGTTCGAGTTATCAAATGTTCGATTTACCAGGGCATTCAATAACTTGAACTTTGGCCGATAAGTGAAAATAGTTCAAGTTACTGGAAGTTTCTTTTCTTTTCTATTGTAACAAGAAAGGTATATATACAGTAAATAGTTATACATCACTGAATAAAGTTCTAATGTCACTCTGTTTCATTTTAGCGGTAACGTCTCTGTCAATTGAAATTGAGAGTGTATTTAGGTTTTGTTGAATAGCTTCACCGCATAGACTGAAGGGCATAAAGTCCTGCAGCACTTGCAATGCCTCCCGAATATCACTAACTTTTGGGCAAACTGGGACCAACAGAACATCCTCCTCATCATCATCCTCATCACCATCATCTCCATTCGCTGCATTCATCACCTCTTCTATTAACTCTTCATCTGATAGTAAAGGTTCTGTACTCATCACGTTTTGGTCTGCAGAAATGACATCTTCAACTGTTATACCTGGAGGGTATCACCAAGTTTTTCGATCTGATTTTGAAGGTCTTTAAAAGGGTCATCGTCATCCGACTGGGCAGATGCCTGCTGATCTTTCGAAGTTCCTGCTTTCGCAAAACAATTGACGACAGTGGAGGTTTTCACTTTATGCCATGCAAGATCGAGCAATTTCATTGCGTCTAAAATCGAAAAAAAACAGGAAGATCCTTTCCTTTATCAATAGCTACGACGAGCCTTTGCAATGCTAAAGACCTATAATAAGCTTTCAAAGAGCGTATAACTCCCTGATCCATTGGTTGGAGTTTAGATGTGGTATTCGGTAGTAAGTTTTCTTACCACATTCAAGCTCAATGGATTTGAGATTATCCATTGTCGGATGTGCTGGGCAGTTATCCATGATAAGCGCTACTTTCTTCTTCTCTTTTGTAAACTTTGTATCCATTTCTCGTATCCACTCTTCAAAAAGTACGCTTTCTATCCAATTTTGATTTCTATATCTGCAAGGTAAGTGTTTAACTCCTTTGAAGAAGCGAGGGGATTTTGATTTACCAATGAAAGACATTGGTATTTTACCACCCATTGCATTTGCTGCTGACATTCCCGTCAGGCGAATTTTGCTGTGTTTCCCTCCTGTGCAAGACTCAGATCTAAGATTGAGTGACTTATTTGGCTGCATACGAAAAAATAACCTAAATTCATCTGCATTATAAATTTCATCAAGTTTGTACTTGGATAAAATTGTAGGGAGAGTTGTTTCTTTCCATGGTGCGGTCA
Organism: Turritopsis dohrnii; assembly: GCA_027922465.2. NCBI lineage: Eukaryota > Metazoa > Cnidaria > Hydrozoa > Anthoathecata > Oceaniidae > Turritopsis > Turritopsis dohrnii. Next base: position 252,257 of record BQMF02000122.1, on the reverse strand, counting down.
TTTCAGCCGTACAAGAGTTACCTTCTCCAGATATAATTAAGATTTTCTCTCTCTTGGAAATACTTGGAAACAGATTGCTCATCAAAATTTCTGGAGATCAGGACAAAGATACCTGGGATCAGTGTCCGTTTAGTGTCTAGAGAAGTGGTCAGCTACTAAGCTTTTTCTAGGTACGTCTGCTCTGATCTGCCCTAGGTGCAATCAAGATACTTTTGCTATTCACTAATATCGAAAATATTTCAAAATTACACGAGTAAGAAACAAGTTCATTACTAAGTTAATAACGAGCGTGATCTTCATCATCTGATCAACGCGTCTCAATAAAAAAAGTCTTTTCCCAAGCAAATTCAATCGCAAAATGTTTTTACGTGGGTGGCTAGTTAAGTGTGATGGTTTAAGTCTGCAATTTGTTTTGTAAGAAAGAGTCCATCATCAGTCATAATGGATAGAATGGCAGCTTGAAATCCTTATGATTATTCTCGTAACAAAATTTTCTAGGCCCAGCTGCCGTGTTAAGTATGTTCTTGCAAACGTAGATTTGTGTAACATACAAAATTTTGCATGAATTCCTTAGAAAAACCTTCTTCTTTCAGCCAGCCACTTCACGCCTTTGAAAGTCAGTTTAATAATCGGTTAGTTGGACTCCGCACAAGGCGGAATAGACCGCAGTGGAAGAGTTCTTTTCTCACACCAAGTCATTCAGATATATGCACATAAAAAAGAGTCAGCGGGGTAATGTTCCATTTCTTCATATTGAAAGATCCATTCAACGAACCCATATGTGCCAGACTTGTTTGCATTTATTTATTGTGTTTAGCAAATCAGTTGCTTGTAATGATTAGGTCAACCGGCTGCTATGAGAGCCATGACGAATTAAATCAAACTTAGGCTAGATTCCGATATGGAGGCTCTACTGTAAAGAATTTAGAAAATTCTGTCTCACGTTACAACAATTAGTGTAGCCAGGTGAGTAAAAAAGGAGCCCGACTGTAACAATGGAGTCCGTTAGTGTCAAAAAGGAGTCTGAAATTTGTGAAAAGGGAGTCCATCAATTCAGGAATTTGCAATTCTCCAACGAGTGTTTTCATCAGTTCATGCTCGTACGACAAAAACTCATTAGCGAGTCCTTGAAAAAAATTCCTACCGTCCAGCGTATATTTTTTTCATCAAAATCTTTTCACGCAATTGGGATAAGACATCCGCTCGCTTAAAGCGATTTTCCAGCAAGATGAAATCGATACCGTGTTACTTATTGATGCTATTAAGGTATTCAACTGCTTGAACAGGGTTAGGAATATACAATAATGAAATCATGAGTTCCATATCAGCAATCAATCAATACTTATCAGAAACCAGCAACCCCCTTGCCTTGCCATGGTACTCTTTGTGCGAAATAACGATTATTGATCAATTTAAAGAACTCTAGCACGCTGTTAAACAAGTGTGGTAAGCCAACAATGTTAGTGCTGCTAGAAAGCTACGTCCATCCTTCAATTGGTATCAAAAACTTGAAAGTTTAGGGGAAGTTATGCTTATTATGTGATATGATCCAAGTGTTGGCTTAGAGTCAAATCAGAACAATCAGTAAAAGAAACCAGTAAAATATTTGGCAAATCAGTTAAAATCACAACGAGAGGAAAAGGACATCATGGTGGCTGTATGCCTTAAAATCGAAAAATTAAATACCAACAAAATCTTTAACCGCGAAATTTTACACTCGCAATTTTTTCCGAGGGTAAAAGCTCAAATATTTTGCTTATTTCTCGTTTTACTTCCCATTTAGGGAAATTGAATACTCAGATAAAATGTGAAAACTTAAAAATCGCGAAATTAAATACCCTTGTAGTTTTCTGCCTTTCAGTTAGGTTCTGAAGATTTTCAGTTTGAGTACTGTATTAAAATTTTTGACGATTGGGTTAAACAGCTTAATAATTTATGCCAGATCAGTGATACTCAACCTCAAGCAGCATTCATTGCATATACTTAAGGATTTAAATCAAAGTTTTCATATTTCCTCAGAATGATTGAAGATTTTCAATCGTTTTCAAATTCCTTCGATACTTTACTAAACGACAAGTTTTTCCCAAAGGAGATGATTGTGAAATAATACGGAATCTCCGTGATCTCCTTTCATTAAATCCATCCGAAGGAGGTGTGGCATATGTTGACGCCATAGTTACACTGAGGAATGTAACTGAGTCAAATTTGACGATTTAAAGGTAGTAATTTACAGTGCCTCTCACGAATCCTTTCCTGAGTCATAGCTACGACCTTAACAAGTCTTTTTGACCACCTTTCGCGAGTTGAAATGACTTTTAAAACCCTGTAAATTTGACGACCATAAATAGTCGAACAAATAAAATGACGACCTTTCTTGAGTCATATGGACCACCTAAGATGAGTCAATTTCATTTGTTTTCGTATCACGACGGTATGCAGTTTAGAATTTTTTGTCGTCTCATCACCTGAATCGTAGACCCCTATAATCGTCAATTTTCCCTTTTGGCGGCTTGTAGCGTTCGACCAGAGGCGAACTCGGAACCTCTGGTATGCCAGCCGAACAAGCTACTGTTATGCCACGACTGCTTGTTGAAATAGTCAAAATAACTACTTTCTGACAACGTAGGTAGTCAATGACAATTCACTACCTGAGCTTAGTCAAAATGACTCAGGTACATTTCTCAGTGCATCCTTCTCCACATTCGTTTACCGCATGCTGACGACAATTGTCAAAAAAAACATACATCAATCGTGTGCGGTGAATAAAAAAATATTATCCATAAATTCAAAAAACGTAAAAGGTTACATGTAATTTATTCAGCTTCGCAGTCTTCATCTTCATTATAACGAATTTACAACGACGCTTTCAAAAGTGATGATACTTGTGGAAAAGTTATTTTCCTTTTTTAATAAGATGAATTGAATGCTTTAAAAATCGGGAAAAAAACAACAATTGTGTGACGTATTAATCTACGGTATCTACATCTCCATTTTAGTGTAAGAGCTCTCGTCACATTTTTCCATGTCACTTTCCTCAGAATTTTAACTAGTTTAGGTGTCTTTGTTTGATGGCAAGTATTAATGATCAGCCAGTCTGTAAGGGGTCAGGGTTCCTACAGCTTCCAGAGACCAAAAACGGAACAGGAAAAAAGACTCTTTTTCATGTCACGAGTCTCAGGCTTGAAATTTTTTTGAAAGTTAGGTATAAATATCAAGAACAGGAAGACGCAAAATCTGACTAAACATTCGGGTTCCTTGGCCGATCTGACCCCTATATAGATACTGCCTAAAATAGGAAAATTTTTACAAAAGATAGGTATATACATTAGGAAAACAAAAATGCAAAAACTGACCAAAAATTGGGGTTCCTTGACCGATCTGACTCCTAAATAGATATTGCCTTAAAATAGGCAAGAAAACATCATGCCAGAAAGAGCGTAACGGTAAAATGTTAGCAAATTTGAAAAGTGATGCAAAATCAGTACAGTTACAAAAAAAGAAACAAGAACTTGATATAATATATAACAACTTACTCGAAGAATTAAAGCCTATTATTCAACAAACCTGTGACAAAGGTGAAAGTGCACGGCTAACTCCAAGAGCAACACCTAGATCTTAATAAAGAAGAATTCAGAGATGCAATTTACTGTGTGTCATGCAATGATTTGTAAAGGTGGCTTTGTAGAAAAAAATACATGATACTTTTCGTGATTTCTTAACAGTGTTCTTGAACAAAACTTGTAATGGCGTCGAAAAAAAAAAAGAAAAAACACTTAATTCCTATTTACAAAAACACTTGCGATCTGAAATCTTTAAAGTCTGGTAATGAAGCACGTCTGAAAGCAAGAGGTTTTTGGAGGAAAAGAGAAACTGCATTTTTTGATATTAGAGTCACGTATGTTAACTCCGAGTCCTCTAAAAAACCTCGAAACATCAACACACGAAGATGCTAAGAAACGTGAATATCTACAACAAAATACTGCAAGTAGAACGTGGATCATTCAATCACCTTGTGCTCGGAACAAATGGAGGAGTGGGGGAAGAGTGCCGTAAATGTTTAGTCTGTCTTGCACATGCAATGTCAGAAAGTCATGAATGTTCTGTTCTGTGATGAATTTAATGATGGAAATAAGGGAAAATAATTTGATCAGTGAAAATCTGGAAAGTAATGTTTAATGCTAGCGATACGAACGGAGATTGGGGGAAGACGTACCATTTAGCTAGGGGGTTTGGGGGAATTTTAGATCTTCGGCTTATTTAAAGCCTTTTGGGGGCATTTGACCTTTTATTTTGAATGAAATTATACTTCATGTCATTGACGATAATGACTAAAAATTGAATTATTTTAAGAAATTCGTAGCTATCAAACGATTCGTATCAGATTAGAACACTAAAAATAGTTGAACCGAGATAAGTCCTTCTACTGACTTCAGTATACAAATACTTCCTGTTGGTATCTTGATGTCCTCCCATCGGTTGTTTCATTTTCCTGTCGGTTTTCACCGATTACCGACCGTTTTTTTGCATCAATGCGCTAACTAGATTTCCGATCAGATTATAAGACGCCGAAGAAATAAGTTTGGATAATTTTACTAGTGGAGATTATTATCATGGGAGTTTAACCACGATGTTTTTTCACTGGTCTTCACCTTACTGGCTTTTAAATTTAATGAAATATATGTGTTTTGTAAATTATCAAGGATACTTATCCCGCATAAAAACCTTGAAGGTTGAATTTCGTAAAACAACAAATCGCTGCGTTCCTGACAAAAACAAAAAAAAATCGTGGAAGAGAAACCGTTTTGTAAATAATTTTTACCTGGGAGACTGGATCTAGAGCATTTTTTCCGTAGTATTTTCTTGTTAATACAAGGGTTTCCCGGAAAAAACTAACGTCGCCTCTGCGTCACTTTACGTCAAATGCATAAAAAAATGACCGAAAAAAAAAATATATATCACTCTTTAAGATAAAAGTGTTATGCACACTGCGTATTATATATATGATGAAGCCAAAATCAACGTGAAATAGAAAACTGCCCGTAGAAAACGATCTAACGGGTGAACGATCAACTGGCTTGGAAAAGTGTTTTATATTTATATATATCCCATATACCATGACAAGCTTGCTTTGTCATGTCACGGCTCAACAACTGCACTAGTGTTGGATCCGAGCCTGAAATCCATATAAATGGTCACGTACATTATCCTGAAAATCTAGTGTAAGTTCCAAATTGAACCAACATAATAGAGAGTGGATAAAACGATATGCGCTTGATATTATGCTATCATCCAAATATGCACGATTACATTGATTGCGTCAATGTTTTATTAATAGCCTTGTTAAGACATAGCATGCATTCTTTAACCAAACTGTAAAACAACAAACTGCAATAATCTTACTTATAAAGCCTAGGAAAATTTAGTCAGGGTTGTGATTGAAATATGATGGTATCTACTCCTAAGATCGATATTGTTTTCCGAATGTTCTGAAACCACTGTTAAGTCTTAGTATTTAACTTAAGGGAATTTCAAATGTTTATTGACATGACCTAGATCTGGAACAAACTGCAACCCAGGGTCCTCTTGCCTTTCCAATATGCAGATCCGTATATCGAAAAGGGAAAAGATTTTGAGTTCGAGGTTGTTAAACGCTCTCTTTGATCGGTGTTTTGATTCCAATTATTTTGGATTTCCTTTTCTAATGTAAGGGATGAAGAATCTGATACGGATATTCATTGTGCTTACTATTCAAAAAGTCGAAAACCATAATGTTAGAAAGGACTATGTTGACTTTCCCTGTGACATCCGCCATTCCTAAATAACAGATAATTCACAACCTCGTTCCCAGGGCTTCTTTGAAACGAAGGAAAGCCCTGGCGCAGGCTGGTCCATTATAAAATCTGATTGGCTAATGAATTTAAACTTTTTTTTTCCAATGCAAATTGAATTCTTGAAAACAAACGCCTGACATCTCCATTATAACTCGCCATTTGTTTTTGAAGCACGGGGGCCCTAAAAAGACCGCTGAGTGAGAAAATCACCCATATTTTGGGTGATTTTTTATCGGCCTGTGCCAGGGCTTTCTTTCGTTTCGAAGAAGACCTGGGAACGAAGTTGAGATAATTCATGAAGCAATTATGTATGCTTGAGGATTGCCGTTCGATGAAATTGTGCAATTTTCCTGGAAAGGTAAATTGAACTGAAAATTTTGATGCTGGTCTTGAACCACCCGGCTCCAAACATTTTCCCTCAAAATGTCCGACTGGGCGTATGTAAAATTCCAGCCTCCTTTGTCCTGCAAGATCTTTGAAACACCCGGCCAGATGACATCAGGACCTGCTGCAGGAATTTTACGACTAAGAGGTTTGTTGATTCTTCAAAAATTCTAAATGGTCTGTAAAAATTAAGTCATGAGAGAGTAACATTTTTGTTCCCGGCCGCTGGTTTGGATGTCCGGATACTTTTGAACCACTTTGCCGAAACTTTTCAAACTCCCGCCTGGACATTTTGAGTGAAAATGTCCAACAGGATATTTCAAAACTAGTCTCAAAACTCCCGCGGGACATCTCAAACTATTTGGCCGAACTCACCGCAAATTGTCCAAATCTGCCGCGGTAATAAATGGTTGAAGGATACATTTTACACCATCTTTTCGCGTAGCTTTTATTAAGGAGTCCGTTGGTAAATTTTTTCCGACACGAAATTTTCCGAAACCTAATCAAATGGTTCAAATATTGATTACGTGGAGAGAATAAACGTTAAAGATGGCCTAAAGTATGACCTCGTTTTAAAGATTTTAATTGCCTTTAATTATCCCACTGCGGAATAGAAATAATAAGTGAAGATTACTAAGCAATAGATGTAATTAGTAAAACAATAAAAAACATAATATAGGGGCAAATCTTCATAACAAGGCATTAACACGGTGTTTCAACAGAAATTCGGGAAAGGTCTATATCTGTTTCACGCTGAATATTTCATCTATGGATAAAGCTGGTTTGGCTGTACGTTACACCTTACAAAGGAGTCCGTATAAGTTGTAAATGCAGTTTATCCGGGGCACCAAACATTTTATAAACATAATCCTCGTAAAGGGATAACCAATGCTTAACTTTCTGATCCATTTCGATGACGTATTGCAAATTCCGTAATAGCCCATAGTTTACCTTTTCAATTCACTTTTAGTTGGCTCTAATGTATTAAAACAACAGCTGATTACTTAGTACGAGGCCAGTTCAAAAAATTCTGGAATAATCTATTGATTTTCGTTATTCAACTTTTGTGAAACTCCTGATTTAATTCCCCCGGGAAACATTAAATACATTGAGACAAAGCACAACCCCCACCCATTGTTGACGAACCACTGTTTTCGAACGTTGATTTAACCAATTTAGCTGGTTATTTCTATTCCTTTGTGAGATGCCCTTCGAATTTACAAAATAAGTCATTTAGTATTCTATATTCATTTCATTATATTTCATGCTAACTGTGTATACTTTCTCAAAAGTTTCTGTAAAAAGAGTTGTTAAGATGAAATTGTCATTTCAAATGAATTTGAAAGTACTTGCCATATATGTTTTGAGAAATGTGAAGAGTTGTAAGGAGGTTTTTGTCAAAAATTAAAGTGGATCAAAGGCATTTTGGGCATTCAATCAGTTCCATGAAATTAGTCTAACACCAACAATTTAGTCCAGTACGTGGTCTTACCCGTTGACCCCAAGAGACGTCAGTAATTCCTTTTAGATTACCAGATTTGGGCCCTTAAATTAGTCATTTGCAATGACCATCCTTAGATCTTAGAGTAATGATATCTGGGTATAGTGTCTTTTTCCCAATAGTTTACTGTTTTTCAAGCTTAATGCGTAAAGCCACTTCCCAACTAAGAGTTACCATTTCGTGCGACTAACAGACAGAATTGGGTATTAATGTATTGACACACAATAAGCCGAAATTATTTGCTCGAATAAAAGGGGACTCAGAGAATTCCATGTCAGCATAATGAAAGTTCAACTACCGTCTTTTTGCTCAATCCAGAGGTTGTAACCATGTTTATCTAAGTTTGCGAACAATTTAGGTAGTAAAAGCAAAGTAAATGGCCGGGTTTTGAAACAAAATACAATCATACACTTCTACCTTGTTGGAAGAGCAAGCAATAGGTCCTATTGTATACAACCTAATATAAAAATCTTCTCATAGTATTTAAAAACGTGGTTGAGTGTCGTGTTGGGAGTTTCTTTCCTAAAGAACGTGCTTTTGTTAGAATATCTATCCAGGAAATTTAATGGAACAGAAGTTCATTTACTGATACTCAGACGTGACTGAATGAACTCTTTTGTTGTTTAATGAATCACAGTTCCACTCAAATGTAGACGAATCGAAACTATCCAAGGTCGACCTATAATCACTATTTACAACTTCGAAAGAAAAACAAGAAAAAACCAACTAACAAAGTCTAACAACATAATCCAAATTTTATTGACTTGTTCTACTCTACTGCTTTCTACTATTTCCTTTTCAATTTTCGTTCATAATCTAATCTCGTCCTTAACTGCGAAAAGCTATACTGGGACAAGTCTCCATCTAATGCAGTACGAATCCTTTGTTCGTTCAACGGACCACCATCAATAATTGCCTTGCACTTTTTCTTCAATATCTCTATCTCTTTACGGGAAAAAAGTCTTCTTGTTTCCGGTGAAGGGCAAAAATTCTGCTAAAAGGTCAAATACGAAAAGTAATACGAAAGAATCATTAGTCAGAATGTTGTTCATGGCACAGAACAATGCGCTGCATTACTGAAAATATGGAAATGTCAAAACAAGTAAGCGGATCACAATATCAGGGGAAGAATTCATCACACTTACTAAAGTAGCTGTGCAGCTAGACACTGGTCTTGGTGATGTTGGTAATTGTCTCTAAAAATTAACATTTACAAAAAAAGGTGAGACCATTGAAAACCATTTGAACGAACGAAATTGAGAAAAAGATCATTTGAAGAATTTGGGGATACCAATACTCTTAAGCAGGTAAATAAACTGGGACTTATAAACCTCTATTCTAGGATAAGACTTACTTTGCACTTAGGAGAGTAACGCATCAAACTTCTAACTTTATCATATATCTGTTTCTCACTAGTTCCGAAAAACTTTGAGCATTCATTAAATTTCTCTCTAACATCTGCCATAGACACATGATTCCTTTCTATTTCTTCGGAAAATATTCCCTTCAGTTGAGTGATGTCACTAATGGTCCACAAATGCTTTGGGGATGAGGTAGTCAAGTCTTTGGTGACTACAAAATCAGTTGGAGGTTCGGGAACAGTCCGAAAGTATTTCCGAACGATTTCGGCACCTTTAGCTGCTGTTTGTTGCTTTCTTCTAATGAAATAATGCGACTCTGCTGTCTCCAAACTGTGTCCCATTAAGTCTGCAACTTCCTGATTAAAGCCTAGACCTTTATCTCGTATGCCTGTGCTTGTTGATTTTCTTATAATATTGCAGGTCAAGTTCTTCACAGGCGTCTTCTCAAATATTCCACCCTTGACCCAAAGTTGGTGAATTCTTAGACTGATTTGACCCGGATCCATAGAAGATCCAGTCCAAGACAAGAACACGTTTGGACTGTTCGAGTTTATCTGAGGTCGAACTTTCGTGACGAATATGTTGAGCCAGCCATATTCCTCCTCCTTTAAAGTTATCGCGGCAGGACCATATGCGTGTGAGGTCTTATGGTTTTTAACGAAAATTTCATAAACACCATCTACTTTTCTTGCGGCATGAAACTCCGAAACCAAAACGTTTGCCGATACTCCTGATCGATGACCATTAGCAAAATGGATCGCCGAAAACAAATGGTCTCTCATCTGACAATACTGTGTTTGCGTAACATTGACATTACTCCTTTTAAGTATCACAAATAAATCTTTCGCTTTAACAGCATGATCACTTTTTTCATATGCTTGGACTTGTTCCGGGGTGACCAACATGGAAAAATCGTCAATATCTCTCTCCCATTTCCGTTTCCGATCCATTTTTTGATAGCTTTTCTTCCACCCGTTAAGTTTTAACTTCAAATCTAGTATTTGGGCAGAAGACACATCCCTGATCCCAACTTTTTCGGTAATGAGATATTCGCAGAAGATATCAACAGATAACAGGTACTTTTTTATGGTTCCCGGTAAACTATTGCGAAATTTGCAATATTCCATTAAATAGTTATCACGGAAATGCTTGATATCGAAAAACATTGAAAAAGGTTGGTTTTTGCATAAAACCAAATATATGCGTTTTACATCATCACTGAGTTGAACGCAAGATACTCTGTTGCCACCATCTGGGCTTTGTAGGTATCTTACGAAGCCATTCAAAACAACTTCCACATCCCGTGGCAATTCTGCGTCTTTTGAATCCTCATCTTCCGAAAACAGATCCTCATCGTCACTTTCATTATATTTGTTGAGTGATGAAGTAGGTGTAGTGGGTATGTTTCTTGTAGTTGAAGAATCTTTATTGGCTTCTGAGAATAACAATCGCGGAGAATTCGTAACTGGCTCTGATGAATTAGGTGTAGTGGGTATCTTTACTGTAGTTGAAGAATGTCTTTTGGCGTTTTAACCTTTGGTTGCGATTGTTTTCTTAAGGAGAACTGTCCCATAACAGCACCACAGCTTGCCTTCGTCCATTTATGTTTTAGCATCAAATGCCTTGGCAAATTTTGGACAATCTGCTTACAGACAGACACAGGACACTGTCTGCTGTGACGGGAAGGGCTAAAATGTTGGATAAACAAATGAAAATACACAAAAAAGGTTTACACAGATAAGTAATCTCCACATTGAAAACTTACGGTTTTCGCTTAACGTATTGCTCTTTATGAATGGTCAGGTTATTATCTGGAAAGGTCTGGAATGAAATTAACGAGAAAAAAATAACAAGTAGCTAATGTATCCCTTTGTTATACGGAATTGCAAATATAATAATAAAGATGTAATGTAATGTCATCGGATCGATAGCGCAGTCGGTAGAGCAATCGCCCGGCAAACGAGAGGTCGTGGGTTCAATCCCCACTCGATCCGTTACCTTTACGGAAAGTTTGATACAATAATAAAGTGACACTCACATTTGAATTGAACTCCACATGGGCGTTCCTTTCTGTGTCATATACCATAGCAACGTCAGCATTCCATTCCGCGTTATCTATTAAAGCAAGCTTATCATTCCGATCCTTATTAACTACCATACCAGCCTCAACGTTCCGTTCCACGTTACCTACCAGTTCATCATTCTGCTCCGCGCCAACTGCCTTAACAACCTCATTGTTCCACTCAACGTCATCTACTATAGCAACCTCAACGTTCCGTACCGCGTAATCTACTATAGGAAGTTCATCGTTCTGTTCCACACCAACTACCATAGCAACCTCATTGTTCCGTTCCACGTCATCTACTATAGCAACCTCAACATTCCGTTCCTCGTTATCTGCCATAAATTGTTCTTTCTCTCCATCTTTCCATTCAACGTCTTTAATATTTAATATTTCCTTTAGTTCCGCTTCCAATGCTTCTTCAGATGCAACTATAAATAATATAAGACTGAAATTCGCTGGGCAATCTACCAATCGGGAATACTGAAAGTGAAAGCTTTACCTTCTTCGTCTTCACTCTCAGGTCTTTGCCATATCTGCTGTAAGTATCTGATGGCCTGTAACAAAAAGTAACAAAAAGTATTAATAATTTTTAATAATAATGGGTTTCAAAAGAATTGCAAATAAACCAAATGGTACCTCGGAATGGCTAACATTGGCATATAAGCAATACAATAACACCATACTTTCCAGAAATAATACTTTGAAAACGTAGTCAAAATACTAAAAAGAAACAGTTCAACGTAGACAAAACATCAATTTGCTTCCGAGGAATACCTTATCTTCTGAATGTAAAAAAAGGGTCCGTCCCACCAAACGAGAAAAAGAAGTCCGATACTACAAGAGCTGTTTCAATCGTAAAGCACGAAGCAAATTGAAATTTCAGTAAGTAAAAATAAACTATTCTACCTTCCTCCGCTCAGCGGGATCAAAAATTTCCAGGATTTTATCCATGATTGTACTTTCCTGTTCTTCTGTATAAGGGGAGCATACGTCAACAACTCTTAACCTCCCTATGCCGAATTAAGCTGCAATTTAGTCGAAACACTTTTTTACTATATAGTGAAGATTTAAGTGAGTTACCTTTCTGTTTACCACCTGCCTTGTATTGCTGATGTCGTTCACAATACGTCTAATAAAGAAAATGATATAAATAGTTTTTAGGAACTAAGGTTAACAATCTGGAATTGAAGTTACTCAATGCTGGACTATACCTTCCCAGTAAATATACATAAAATTTGACTGTTTAGATTATCTATCATTTCTTTGATGGTCTCAATGGGAACATCTTGCACATTTCTGAAAATGCATAAAGTTTTTATTTTATTGGGGTTTCAGAAGATATAGTTAATAAACAAGCCTGAGAATACATCCAATATTTACTTGTATTTTTTCCAGCTAGGGCAAGCAACATTATCTTCACCCTGTAAGATAACCTATTTAATGTAAAAGATATGCAAGGCAGGCAAAAAGGAAGACATTTAAGAAGACTTAAGACTAAATTAGGAATAAAATAACATTAATCTCACCATGGTAGCATATAGCATCGCAAAACTAAAAGGGAAAGGACATGGTAACAGTAGCTTTAGTGACTATAGATTTTGACATGAAAGAAAATGTTTAATACTCCAGATAATTCCATATTTCAAAGTCTAAAGTAAACTAAAGTTTCATAAGAAAGAGAACCAACTACCTACATTGAAGAGTTCGTATTAGTTTTTGACCTGAGGTCATCGATGACTTGATAATTCAGTGGATTGGTTGCATAGTTTCTATGCTCAGTTCCAGTCAAATGCTAAACAAAAAAACTAATTTAAGGCAAGAGACTGTGGTAAGAACTTTTGGGAAGTTTTTCGATAAGTAGTTTTCGAAGAAGGGGAACTGAAATGAGTAATTTTTGGTAGAATATAATTTAGTACATCTGCAGTCATGTTCAAAACTGTAATGGGCAAGTCTTTCATAACAAATACCTCATTTAAGTCTTCAAACTTTGTGTCACAGCATTCACAGTAGCCATAGTCATAGTCATTTCGAATTATTCTTTCGGGATACTGAGACTCCCCAGAACTGGTTGAAATTGAAGGAAATTTTCCCTCATAGAAAAGTGGACAACTTAAACTGAATGAATAAATTTAAATGTTTATCTGAAATACATCATAATTTAAATATAAAATAAACAGCTAACCATTCTTTGTCTTCAATTTTGAAGAATGGCTCTTTCAGTGCTGTAACTTTAGCTGCAAAGGAATGAAACAACACCCTTAAACATATCACCATGAATTGTTGTTGGAATAGAAAACTTCTTTTTATCAGTTTGTGCTTACCAGAATTGGGCATTAATCTTTTTAGAGCAACCTACAAGGATAATTTTGACATGTATTTCACTTTCATAACCATTGACTATTTCCATAAACATGCAATGTTCATTGTTGGATATATTCCTGCAGAGAAGAATCCCTACTAAACAAACACAATCTGTACATAAGTACATACTCTACAATTAGGTTCCGAGTTTGTTTTCTCAATCGCAATAACCTAACATGAAAATAAAATTAATGAAGATGGGCAAGAAAAAGAATTCCTACATATTTGCTAAGAAAAAATAAAACAAAATAGATCCCATAAAGTCCAAATGATAAGGTAAACATAAGAACTTGACCATTAACCATTAATATAAAACAACAAGAAACTTCTTACCTGTACATCACTCTCCGAAACAAACTCTATCTCCACTTCCTAAATGAAAAAGTATGCTAACAAAAGATCTTCAAAGAAACATAAAACTAATCAAATAAATCTATCTGATTTTTTTTGTCAAATTAGGATAAAAAATAAAAGATTGGATTGCATACCACTGGTTTGAAACATGGAGCACAATACCTAACCTAAAATTACAATAAAACATATCACGATAATATCGATCTGATATTATAACATTATATATATAAAAATGGTATTACATACATCTGACCGCCACCATAAATCATTGGATATATAGCTGTATCGCAATTCACAGCCAGGAAGTATATCCACAATGGCCACCAAACATAAATGGGGAATGTTTCCCACCACAAATTTCTTCAGAAGACAGTTGGCCAATTTTGGTGGAGAGTCATTGACAAATCTTCCAAGACTTGTTGACAAAGTTGTATCTATACTAAAAATAAAATATACTGTGGTGTACATATTTATGAAGTATAATGAAAAACTATTAGAACACAACTCCCCATATAAAAGGTAAATCAGATCAGTTCCATTGGTTAACATTCTTTCTTACAGAAAAATATGCATGATACATCACATTTCATATTACAAATTTATTAAATGGGTTTATTATAACTTCTTTGTCACTTGAATTTAAAATAGAGAGTAGTAAGAGTAAAAAGGTTTATTATTACCTTTGTGCACAATAGCAAGTCTTATATTCTGTAATTACAATGTCCTACCTTAACTTTTCTTCTTTAAATATCACATCAAACATAGAGCAGCTAATTTTTCTTTTTCGATACTCTAAAGCCTGCTGCTGCGCTTGCTTGTTTTTTAGTAATGTTCCCCTCATTGAGCATAGTTCGTAAGGGGGTTGCTACCCCCCCCTTTTAAAAGGAAACCCCCCCCCCCCCCCTTTCTATCAACCACCCCCTTTCAGATTTTTGTTCAACCCCCCTAAATTACGACTTTTTAACCAGTTGGGACAGCCTTCAATCCGCTATGTAGGTAGCTGTTAAAAATTGCTTTAAATTGATATAAGTATACCTTCACAGAGATAAAACTGAATTTACTAGAAAACTTTAATTTAATCAAATCATAGATAATCAATTTAGTAATAAGAAACTTAGTGTGGGGTATTCATGGAGTAACTGGATTCAGAGAAATTATTCATCAAGAATCTTTTTAAAGTAATGAAATAAAAAACTGAGATATAGTGTAATAACTAAGACTAATGCAAACAAAATTAATATCCAAGATGAATTATTTTTTTAAACAATTTTCTATTATTCTCTCTAGAAAAAAGTGGATGTAAAATAACAAGATACCAGTCTACATTACAACTGATCAATTTTTTGACCCCACAATAAATACTTTTGAATGTACATCTAAATCAAATTTTTTATTTTACAAAATTCTTTCAAACCCCCCCTTTTAAAACCAAACCCCCCCTTTCTTTCAATCACCCCCTTTCAAGCCAAAATTTCGGAAACCCCCCCTTTTTGCTTATTTTGGAACCTTCCAAACCCCCCCCCCCCCCCCCCTTTATTAAGGGGGGGTTTCGAACTATGCTCATCTCCAACAATGGCTGTCCTTTCTTGATGGATGTGGCAGTAAAAACACCATAGCCTATGAAAGGGTTTTTATATCATTTTTAAATCAAATAGTAACTTTTCAGTGTCAAAGGAATTTTCTGAATATTTTGTCTTATTGAGAAAGCTGAGCTACATCGCACTTGTTTATAGATTGGCGATGAACCAATCTTTAAAAATAAGAGAAGAAAAATACTATCCTTCAGGCAGTATTCAGATTAATTTTTTCATGTTCATCATATAACCGTCATTTAAGCAACAATTAAATATATACAACAATTGATTAAACATTATTTATTTTACAGGTATATAATTTTGGCAAAGTTAGTCCTCTTTTTGATTAACCAGAAGTTGTTAACGCTCATCATCCTTGCTGCAGTTTGCAGTAGAATGAGATTATCTGTAATCAATACATAGTGATAACTTTTAAGGCTCACCTTTATATTTTTCTTATTACATTGAACAGTCTCAGCCAAATCCATTTATCTTGTCAATGTTGTTATTCAACTTTGTATTCCCCTTGAGATATATCTATCTTTTTCTTGGCTGCTTGAGGAAAGTACCTCACTTCTTCATCATCGTACTATCCCATATCACACTAACTGATTTCATATAGCTCTGAAAACTCTGATAACAGTTTACTTATGACCCTGTTTTCTTATTGACTAAGATTAACATGCTTTATAATTAAATCAAATAATCACGAGTAGTGCTCCTCAAGGTAAAGCAAATAGTTTTCAGTTTGAAAATCAAGTAACATATATATCTCTTCTAAGGCTAACTTGCTGTGGACAAAAGAGTTTTGGTAGTTATCACAAATCTACTAATGGTTATATTGTCGATTTTCTAAGTGACATAATGTTTATAAGCATCGGTGTTTTTAGCTATGAGTTTCAACATAATGCTGTATAGACACGCATCTTCACTGGCAATTAGATGCTCCCTATACACTTCAAGATTTTGTCGGTTAAAATGGTTATCAGGAGGTATTTTTAAGACAACTAAAATAATAAAAACTAATACTCATTAGCACTCAAAATCCATTTTTGTGAAGTTTGTCTAGATTTTAAACAGAGCTTTCACTGGTAACATCAGAACTCATCTATTATATTATATATATATTTATATCATTTTAACTGCACGCACATTCTTAACTTAATTGATCACGATCTTTATTCAAACCTAACCTCTTGTTAATTTTAATTTTTAATTTTTTTCTCTAAATAAACGTTCAACATTTGTATCATTTTTAACTTGATAAAGATTATGTAAGATATCGAAAATTTGTGAAGAGATGTGTTTTTAATTGTTCATATGTAATATATTTTATCAGAAACAGCATCAGCATCAGGTGTAGTTATAGAAAATATAAAAGAATAGAAGAGAATAATCTCGAAAGCTTGACATTCAAAATGTAGTTTTATATATATATATATACACTAGCCGCCAAGGCGGCGTCGCTCGCCACCCATGTTCAGCATGCGTTTGTGTCACCCACAAAGAGCTCACGAAAATAAAATTAAAAAGGAATTGGCAACGGAAAGTGCACTCATACTGTAGAACTCGAAAATGTGATCAAAAAGCTGTATGGGATCGTTTTGAACATAGAATGACATTGTAGAACTGAAAACGCAGATCAATACAAATGAATAAGATAGGATGAACCAATGCGGAGATATAGTGGGAGACAAATGAAGACAATACAACTACAATTTAACAACAATGTATTTAATTTAATTTAACTTAATTCATAAAATAAATAATAATAAATAATGATCGAGTAATAAATTAATAAGATATATAGATTAAAATCGGAATAGTTTAAAATTAGTATGGCTTCGGCCTACCGCCACGCCGGCCCCACCCCCGCCTGTTGGTGTTTTGTGGAGGGATATATACACCTCCATGGCGCACCCACGAACCGAGGGCGCTGTCATCGGTTGGCCCTCCTTCGGCCAACTGTTCCCTGAGGAACCGGGTATAGATGGAAACTATAATATGAAAGAATGCGTAGTTAATAATTGAAGAATGATAATAAGAAGAATGTTAAAAAAATTCTTACTGATTTCAGGATCCGGCTCTCGCCTATTTCGTATCAAGTTGTCAACATCTGAAAATCAATAAAAAATATAATAACACATAATATGAATGAAAGAATACCAAAAAGGTATCTGTCCTTATAGAGAACAATAGAATTTTCTAAAAAAGAAAGACATACCTTGGCGGTTAAGATTGAGATTCGCAACTAAAAGGAAAAATAAAGATTTAATGACACGTTGTAAAAGATTGAACTTGAAACAGTATTCACATAATAACAAAATGAAATTTTGGTACTTACGTAATGCAGCTACTGCTTGGTTATCAGCCATTATTATAATATTCGATTCTGAAAAAAATCGAAAAATCGAATAATCAGATTGTTAAGAATATTTCTTTTAGGACTTTTGCAGTTAATACAATATGTCATTAAAATTAATAAACGATAATCACAAAGTGAACTAAACCAAGTGGACAAATTTGTTGCGACAGAGGAGTGCATTTGTATAGAATTACACACACTATTACAATTAAAAAGGAAAAGTATTCTATGTGGTAAAAAGCTAGTGGTAAACAGTCCATTAGTCAACATGAAAGAGATACAGAAAATTACTGATGCAACATCTAACGGCTAATACTTTTTTTGCTAATTTAGTCTGTTCAAGAGAAAATATTGGACAATAGTTCAAGTTATATATTCTCAATATATATATATTTTACAATAAGATAGTCAGATGAATATAAAAACTTATTTCAAGCAGTTGATGCATGTTCTCAAGTTTGAATATATGAAACACGTGATTATTATACTGACTCCAGGGTAAAAAGTTCTGGTTATCCCAAGCCAAAGGGGATTGACTAAGTCTATTCTTCCAGAAGAAACCGTATAGATAGGTATAATAAACAATGTGCATTGGGACTTTAGTTTAGACTGTTTAAACCGTTAAAAAGGATGACACTGTGATGACACTGAATAAATGATTGACTTGTGAATGTGCACCATGACTTTTGAACATACACTACTGTTTTCAGTTACTTAACATCAGTTACAAGTATGGCTGCAACATGAGAAATTTCTAACTTTCTAATATCTCAATAAACATCGACTGATCTTTCAAGTGCAACGAAATGTCATTAGCTGATACATATCTTCTAGTCTACGACACTATGCTAACTCTAAACATATGAAAATAAGCTGCTTTCACATCATGAACTCATGAAAAAGTCTAACTGAATCTACTTTCAATTTGTTAGCAAAGGTGCAAGTGAGGAGGAAAATGTTCTTACCCATGTTTAATGAAGAAATCATTTAGCTGAGTACATGGTGTTTCAATACAATGTAGAATCAATAATGTAGAGAGGTTATCGCCTTGTCTCGCTATCTAAAAAAAAAGGAAATAAATTCTTAGAATGCAAATAATAAAGGACTATCAGGTTAAAAAAGGAAAAGAATTATAAGCTAAACATTCATACCAATTTTAAAAAGAAACCATGCAGTTCAAATGTATGACCATTGCGTTATTGTATAATGATAAAACTACCTTTACATCAGAATCTCAAAAAAAGAGAATAAAATAGAAAGAATATGTCACACAAATAACGGCTTTTTGCCGCCAGCCTACCCTCCTCCACCCGGCTCAATGCCGCTTTCAAACCCTCCTCCACCCGGCTCAATGCCGCTTTCATACCCTCCTCCACCCGGCTTTTGGCCGCTTTCATACCCTCCTTCCTCCCGGCTTTTAATCTAATCTCTTCCATCTACTCTAATTTCAAGGTAATCTATTTGTAAACTAATTTAATTTCCAGGTAATCTAATCTAATGCCTCCTCATTAACCTTGCATAAAGTTTCAATTCAAAACATTCAATATAATCAATTGCACAAATATTTTTGCAAGGTAAAAATATTCATAATACCTGTTGGTAGACTACATTTCTAGTGTAGCATCTCTCTCTCACATAGCCTTGCTGCAAAGTTCTACAAACCTTTACTTTCACTGCTTCAAAGCTTCGTGTTCGTGAAAATGCAACATACAGTTGACCATGACTGAAGCAAGGCCTTTGCATATAAATACCAACCCGTTCAAAAGTCTGACCTTGACTTTTGTTTATGGTTATTGCGTAGGACAAACGGAGAGGAAATTGTGTACGCTTCAGCTGAAACGGAAGGTTGGTATCATTCGGACATAATGTCACTCTAGGAATGAGCACTCGATTTCCCGCGGAGATACCGGTCAGCACTTCACAATCAAGGATATTCTCTCGCAGATTACGGATGACTAATCGGGTGCCGTTGCATAAACCGTCCTTCAACGATAAATTTCGCAGCAGCATCACTATACTGTTGACTTTCAAGTTCAACCGGTGTGGAGGCATTCCAGAAGGAGTAAGCGAATTGATGAACTCCATCGGATACAAGTCAATCTCTTCTTGCTCATCGGAAACAACAGAATCGACACTAAAGTATGTGACTGTTTCACCAGGCATTCCCTGAAGAATCCGTTCGTTAATCACTAAAGCCTCGTCATTGGTCGGTGTCAGAATAACCTGACTCGACATATTCTCTCCTCCAGCATCACTAAAAATAGAGTGGACGATATCATCATTTTCATGCAAAACACATTGATGCGGAATTTCAATGGAGTCTTTAAATGGATCATCCACTTTTTTCGGTATCGCTCCGTTTCCTAATTCAAGTAGGAATTCCGCAAATTCCCTTTGCCCAGATGCAGCTCTCATGTTGACATTCAGATGGAAGATTTGAACTATTGGCCACAAGACAGAGCTCTTGATGCATGCTTCCACTATCTGAGCTGGTCTGCCTCTTCTCACTACTGGAAGAGTCTGTCTAAAATCACCACCTAAAAGAACAACCTTTCCAGCAAAAGGCACATCACTGTTACAGATATCCCTGAACATTCTATCAATAGCCTCAAGTGCATGCTTAGGAATCATACTTGCCTCATCAAATATCAAAATATGCTGGCTACGTAAGAAATCAGCGTGCCTACTATTAGGCTTGACGTTGCATGTTGAATTGTCCAATACAGGAACAGGTAATTTAAAAAGAGAATGGACTGTCTTACCATTTTGTAACAGGGTTGCTGCAATTCCAGTCCACGCACACGTACCAGACCTCTCAAGTCACCCGCATTGAGCGGGTGTCACCCGCATTAAGAAATTTACTCCCACCTATTTTGAGAAAGGAAAAGTCACCCGCATTTCATATTGTTTTGTACTTAATATTGCATCCCTCATTTAACTATTCATCGTGTCCTTTCGCCATTTTATTTTCGAATGAACAGCAGCCGCTACACTTTGAATAGTTTCGATCTTAGCCTATCGCGAATCATGCGTGTCAGGCTGGGTATAGGCTAGCAATAAGGTAGGCCTTTCCTTTAGACTATGTTCACACGTATCGGATAGCTTTTGTTCCGACATCGGAACGAAATCATTTCACTTTTTGCAGCGGAACGGAATCATTTCAATTTTAATAACGGATAGCTTCGGAACAATGTGAACGAAACGTCTATCCGGTATGGAAGTTGTTCCGAAATGATATCTATCCGATACATGTGAACATGGTCTTAAGCAGGATTTAACTCACTATGGTATAAAAAGAGTTTTTTAATTGTGGATCTAACTAGTTACCACCATTATATGTGACGTTTTTTATTCACCCTGCAGTTATGTAGTTGTGGGCTTTTAATCGAACCGGCTTTACGCTGGAATGGCAGCAATAATGCTGAGTTCGCAGTGTAGCGTACGGAAAGGAGAGCATTACGCTCAATAGCAACTTTAAATACTGGTAATTTAAACTAGAAAATAAATAGCCTATTTGATTGTCAATAGAACTCCAATTAGCGCTATCTTGAAAAATTCACTTTCGAAAATTTCTGTACCTCCCGCTTTGGAATTTTTAAACTTGAGAGGTCTGCACGTACTTACTAATAGGTTTCTTCCAATAACCTCACGAATGATGTAATTGTACGTGAAAGTTTTACCTGTTCCACCTGGTCCATCAAGGAAGAAAATTTGAGCGTTATCATTGTTGTTTGTTGTCACTGCATCTAGGACTGCATCCGAAACAGCAACCTGGTCAGCATTCAACGTGTTCCTCATGTTGATGGCTTCTTCCCTCATTTCATCAGCATTTGGTAGATCGTCTGCAATAGCTTGTTCAAAAGCAGGTAAATCAAAGTCAGTAACAACCCTACCAAATTGCTGCAGGACTTCCTGAATTTTACCAAGAGCTGACTGCTCTGCTTGTACTTCCGTCTGGTGTCTCAAAAAATCTTCAACCATGTGAGCACGGAATCTTTCCCACAATTCAGCTGGATTGCTTGGCTCTCCATGGATCAGAATGAAGGAGAACGCTTTACGAATTTTAGAGGGAGTTGCTGATGGGGGAAGTTCCTCCATGGTTCGTATCCACAAAGTATCATCATCCAATAGTCCAAGTGCAATACACGCTTCCCTAAAAGATCTATATACAATCCCATTAACAGTTCTAAGGTATTCAAAGGAAGTCGCACCAGGAACATGTAACAACAGCACACGTAAGAAATACCTTTCACCTTGCCGAATGCTAGCATTGTACATTCTACTTACAATTTTTTCTGCTCCACGCTGCCGTGTCACCCACTTATGTTGTCGTGTTTGAAACACGTAATGGTGAGGGATATCAGGATATAAATATTGACGTGCCTGTTCGTCAACACGATTTAATTCGAACCAAGCAGTTAACTTGGTGTGCTCTTCTCCTCTTTCCAGTGCTGCTTGTTCCTGTCCTTCTCTGAAAAAAATCTGCTGCTCATTTGGAAGGTGAACAGGAAGTCGTAAAATAGCATGACTTTGAGTGTGCATTGGAAAAGAGCATAAACGCCACACAGCTTCTGGAGCAGATACATACCTCGCATCTAAAAAGGTTTTGATTTCGTCATGATCTATTCGCTCATTGATTTCAATATGAGCAGTATCATGTCCTTTGTAAATGTATTTGTACAAATACTTGACGCTTTTAATGGAAACACAGGCCTCTAGGTTTATATGTGCATTGTACTTTTTGCTGAGGAAAGGGTTGTATGGGACGATCCATATTCCGAATTCGAACAGTTCTTCCATCATCTGGTTGGTGATATAAAGGATAGCCATCCACATTTAAAACAGTTCCATTGTTGAACTGCTTCGGAAAATTTTTGCTGCACTTACCATCTTGCATACACGGTGAAGACACATTCAAATGGCCACACGGACCATGGACCATGCAAGATTTGATGATTTCGTAAAGTTCTGGTTCTTGGTCCCGATTTGGAATTCGTGCTGATATCAATGAATCAATGTCATCAGCATTGCGCAACTTAAATTCGTTGCCGAGATGCAACAGCATGTGCACATGAGGTAGCCCCCTTTTCTGAAATTCTATAACATCCACCTGTGCTATAGATACACCTAGAACAGAATCTTTTATAATATCGTTTTTAAGAGCTTCCAACTTCAATTTGAATACTCGTGTAACCAGATCTGGCCTATCTGATGGAGTTTGACCAGGCAAAAGATTTTGAACAATTTCAGGCCATTTAGGATTGCATGTAAAAGTTAAAAATAAATCTGGTTTACCTTTTTTCGAAACTAATGCCATAGCATCTAGGTACAATTGGTGCATATTTCTCGGTGAACCTGAAAAGGTAGATGGCAATACAACGACATTACCCGCACGGAGGTTTCGTTCATGGGCAGCTTCCTCCAAATAGTCCATCAAGCCTGTGTAGCTATCCGCCCGTAATTGTTCTTGGTTCTGGCGTATGAAGTCGAGTCTCGCTCCCTCCACTTTGACATAGCTGTCAACAACAAACTGTTGAAATAGTTTTCCAGCTAAATGTAAAGCAGAAAATTCACGTCTAATGGCAATACGATAAATGTAATACTGCAATTGTGTAATTTTATTCCGCCTTTCAGTTGCATGCTGTTGTACGTGATTCATGTTCGGACTCCATCCAGGATCACCTCTAGGAAAAATTATTGGATACATCATGGAGTCAATGTTTGTCGACATGTAAGAAATATTTCGCAAGGGCTGATCTCTTGGATACACTACAATATTTCTACCAGCCGGAGGCGCACCATCGTTACCTACAAAAATTGCTGCGACTTCTTTGTGATGTGGAGCATTGTATCTCCTCCTGTCTTCACCTTCACGCATATACATACCCACTACCGAGGTTGGTCTATTTTCTAAGAGCGCCCTTTCTTCTTCTTCTTGTTCGACCTGAGCCAAATTACGATATGCTGCGGCATAAGGTGAAACTCTATTAATGACCGTTTGTATTTGCCCCATCAAGTCTCTGTTGCAATCCGCATTGGAAGGGTTTTGCATACGCATGTCAAGCGAATTAGCAGCTTCGATAATATACAGTTGGCTAAACATAGGCACTTGGTTTTCATTAGCATGCAGTGCTCCATACCTATGTAGCAGTTGTCCACATATCCTAAAACATGGAGGCCCATTTCCTGGGGGTGGACGTAGATTAGCTGACAGAGAAGCAAATCTAAATGCATTATTATAAACTCTAATACACTTACAGAAATGTTTACCCAGTGCAGAATCATCAAGTAAAAGATTCCTTAACTCAGGCGGATAATCTAATAAATTTGGAAGTTGTACCTTTCCATTTGTGCAACATTTAAAATTAGTTTCACGGTCGAATTTGACAGCTCCACAATGTTCACATAAAATGTTAAATCCACCTAAAGAATGAATGTCAGGTAAATTGTTGTTTTCAACATCAATCCGTGCCGCATTTAAAAACCGAGCCCTGCGCACTCGTCTGTTTCGGACATATGCTCTTTGGTGTTGTTGAGCATCAGCCGCACGTCGAGCAGCAGCTTGTTCGGGTTTCTCATTTTGTCTAGCACGTTGGTGTTGTTGAGCATTAGCTGCACGTCGAGCAGCAGCTTGTTCGGGTTGCTCATTTTCTCTAAGCAACTGTTGTCGATGAGCTTGTGCTTCAAGTCGAGCAGCAGCCTGTTCAGGTTGTTCATTAGCCCGTTGCTGCCTTTGATTTTGTGCATCCCTCTCCCTTCTCAATTGAGCACGAATTTCACTTTGATTGGCACGGTATCTCCTTTGTCGCGCAGCATTTCTAATGTGACGGCGTTGTTGAGGGTCATCAGCAGAGGGTTGTTGTTGCCTCTCATCATGTTGATGTTGCCGTGCATCAACAATATCTCTATCAAATTGCGATCTAGGCAAAACAAACCTTTGAGGGACTGCATAGTCATGATCAGAATTCATAACTCGTTGAGAAAAAACTCAAAAGAACAATATAAGAGGAATGTATATCTAATTTTTATCACCACAAAAATAAAAACACAGGCCTGGTGTGTTTGGTTTACCTAGCTATACAGACAACAGAAACAAAAAGTAAACACAACTTTCCTTTGTTGTCAAAAGGCAAACAAAATGATCGTTTTTTCTCAACTTTCTTCACTTTCTTTTCGCGCGAATAAGAACCAAAAGGGTTGAAAGCAAACCTGATCAGTTTCCAACTGTTGCCATGACATTGAACGGGGGTTAGCAATTGCTTAAAAGGGGATTCATTCAGGGTTATTCTTAAGTATTGTAGAAGTATTAACTGAAAAATTCTCTTATATTACTCGTTAACATATATTTCAATTAAAAATATTACAATTTTATGCTGTCATCGCCATTGCTTTGGTAGGAGCTGTACATTTATATACCCCCCCCTAGTTTGCTTAAGTTCTCCACGATCTCTCCGTTGCAGATCCCCGATTTTAATCACACAAACAAACACGAAAACAATCACACCTCAATCTACCATTTTGCGTAACAGACAAACGGACAGAGAATCGGCTATTAATATATAGATGATTTCTTATAGATTGACATTATGTAAAAACTAAATTTCTTATAAAGTTCAGTGGGGAAATGATTCATTGCTGTCTATTTTAATTAAACATTTACTGGCTTGTCACATCCAAACATCTGAGCTGAGTGAAAAAACAGCACTATACTCTCACTTGATCGCATAAAAAAGATTTCTGGCTGTGTTTGAACATCAATGTAACTTTATACATACAAGTAGCTGATAAGTCCTAATATTTAACGGTGACCTCCTCCTCTCTCGACTAGTCCTCGTAGGTGTTCGTTCCCCCCTACCAGGCATGCAACTCAAAATTTTCAAAAAACATGACATGAAACATGACAAAATCTTTCGGAAAACATGATTTTCCCAAGCAAAACATGCTAATTTTAACCCTGGACTTACACCTTTTCATGGAATTTATAGCTTTTGTCAACATTTTTCGGTCGATATCAACCCCCCTTTTTTATTAAGGGATTGCAAGATTTCCGATAATCTATTGAAAGGATATTTCAACTTCTAGTAAAATGGTAAAACTATGTGGAACAAAATGTAAGTGAAAATTCAGTTAGATAACACAAGACTTTGAAAAACCAAATTTCTTAAGTAGTATAATACTATCTACTTATACTAATCCGCGTGCGTGTGCAACACATTTAACTTAGAGAGTGTTTTGTTTTTGTTTTTTTAATGGTCAAAATCTTCTTAATCGTGGTCATTTTTTCGTTAGACCATTGATAATTGACGATTAGTATAATAGCACGCGGCGTGACGTCAGTTTTTTTTTATCTTATCACAGGAGGGGGAACCATTGCATTGCATCCCCAATCGAACGCGACGTTTTTGGGGAAAAATCTGGAGAACCAATAGGGATAACTGACGTTTTTAAGGGTCGGCGATACGGGTGATGGGGTGACGCAACATTTGGACCTAAATTTTATTTGGTACTGCGGCTGTGACGTCATCAAAATCTTTGATCGCTGATATCTCTGCAACGGTTGGTCGTAGCGAAACAATCCCATACATTTTTTTGCTCAGTTTTTCGAGCTCTACAACATGGGTGCACTTTCCATTTCCAATTCCGTAATTAAAATTTTCATCACGGGGTTCCCACACGGGAATGTGGGATTCTTGCACATCCTTTTCGAAATTAAAGTCGTAAAAAACTTTTACGCGAGATACTAGTATAAATACTATATGTAAAATGTAATATACAGTATTAGAAAATAGAAACAAAATCTAAACAAAAATATCAAACTAAGATGATAAAATAATATACCAAAATCAATAAGTTTAGGAATTTTGAACAAGTTTCGCCCTTTTTTCTTGAAGTTCTTTGATTTCTAATGAGAGCTCCTCTTTTCTTTTTACACCAGTGGCAACCTTCATATTAGCTTGTGTAAGCTTATCGCGATTCAGTACCTTTTTTAAAAGATGTGACTGGATTTCATCGTTTCCTTCTTTAATGATTGTCTCAGCCATCTTAACACCGTTTTGCAGTACGCAAATATCTCTGTCAACATCCGCAAGCTTGTCTTGTTTTTCGGCTTCCTTCTTCTTGTTCACAGCATCTTCCAATAACTTGCGTTCGAGTTTTTCCTTCTCAGCTTTATAAATCTCGTATTGCACATGTGAGTTTTTGCATTTAGAGATAAGATCTGTTGTAACTTCAAACTTTCCAAGACCACCATTTCGCACAAGGTAATCCTTTACATTTCGTAATGCACTTAAGGTGTCCTCGTCTATCTTGTTTCCATGTATTTCCAGATGCTGCTTGGTGATTGAAAATCCTCTTTCGGGATCAGCGTTTCCGTGAGAAAGTGTAAGGATAAGATTTACAAACGTAACCAGTCTCCGATATTTGGGTTTTCCTTCTAAATCGACTATACCACCCACATTTCTCCAATAATGATCTATGCGAACAAACTTTGAATCGTCGTCGTTATGCGTTGCTGTCACATCCAAAAGACCGTATGCGTATTTCCAGTAAGAATACACCTCTCTCTTTTTCTCTTGAGGTTTGGCTTCATAAAAGGACGAGGGGATCTTATCTATTTGATAGAGTTTGAACTCCTCAGTTACCGCATCAATGAGACTATCGGTAGATTCATCATCCTTAATGTTGAAGATTTTCTTTAAGGCATCAGGCTTCATGGTTCTGCAAACATTGTAGCAAAGCCTTTTGATTGCTGTTATTCCTTTTTTTCCACCATGATTTTGATGCCCAAGGTATTGGATGCATGCATGCATTTCAAATGAAGAAGGTGAATTAAAGGTGCATTCGTCTCGAAAGTTTTGATGAACTTGCGAAAATCCTGGGCGAATGAAACAACACAAGCAATGACAACTGGAATCTTCTTATTTTGCAAATAAGCTTTGATACGAGCATACCTTCCTGTTGAAGAAACACCTTTTGATCCGGTGAATCCAGGTAGTGTTGGTAGTTTCCGAAGAAAATACTCAGAAAGATTTTCCCATTGCTCCATTAACTTGACCAGCACTTTCTCCAAACTCATCCAACGAGTAGAGCAATGTTTCTCCATCATTCTGGCAGTAATGCCAGTAATCTGATGACAAGCAGTGTACTGCTCTCTTCTGGCAGCTGAATATTTAAAAAAAAAAGTGAAAATCGATGGACATTTCATCTAGATCGACAACGGTATTTTTTAAAGCCTTAACAACTTTGCCAAATGCATTGTTTACAATGTGTAGAGGACAGGTGCCTACTTCAATAATAGACAATTCCTCCTTGAGTTTGGTTTTGAACGATAGGTTAACATTTGGTCCATCCATACCCAAACCTAACATGTAATTAGGTTCTAAAGAAGCTTCTTTCATAAAATCATGGAAGTGAATCAACATATTATCTGCAGTGCATCTTCCAACATATAAGGAGCCGCAGTAAACAGATGATATTTCCTTATGTTTCGGGCTGAAGTATGTAGCATAACCGTCATATTGTTTCTTGACTTGGCTGTTAGTCGTTTCATCAAAATGAAATGTAAAAGGTTGGTTTTGAAGGTCTTTCTGTACCAACTCCTTGATATGTGGAGAAATACCGAACTGTATGACATATTTCACTTTCCCTCTGCCCTGACAATAATTTTTGGCAATACTAGAGTCAGGAAACATTCGCCGGTATAAATCATTATCATTTTCACAAGAGTTAAAAGAGATGTTGTTCTCAACCACATTCAAAGCACGTACAATCACAGCATTCCATGCTTGTTGCTCGCTTGTAAGAACCACTTTAGTATTTCCCTTTTTCATGAAAAAATCATTACTACTTGTACTTTGGGCAAAAGTAGCTTGAGAATTCGAATCGCGCAACCTCTTCAAATGTTTTTCAACTTTCTCATGTCTTTGAATGACACCAACGCCAGCCTCTATATTCAATGAAGAATTGCATACTGTGCAGAGAGCTAAGTAAACGTTAGTCTTATTCGGAATGAGCCATGGACGATTTACTTGCCAAGATGCCTGAAACTTTGTTTTACCCATTTTTCATTTTACATTTTACTTAGTAATATCTAAACGAGCAAAAGAGATTCACTAATGAAAAAATAATAACGAAGTGAATACCTGTAAAATAGAAGAGTGCAGGAATACAATTGAAATAACCTTGCGCAAAAATTAGCTGACAATGGTACAAATTTGGATAATAAATGTTAGGTGATTGTACAAGAAATAAAGTCCATTCATACAGAGCATAAAATATTCACAAACAAAAGTAAACAAAATACTACATCTGTTTTTATATCTGTTTTGATAACAATTCGAATTGGTATTCGACATTCGAACATGAGAAAGATCTAAAAAATGTTCGAAACAATATCATATATATAATTCTTTCTCAGCTAAAAGATAAAAAATTTTTGTATTGAAGGGAGTTATCATCATCTGGTAAAGGTTGGGCTGTTCATGTAGTGGAATGATTATATGATAACGCTGACCCCAGGTTCAAAAAACGTTGGGATGGTTTTCCCTGAATTGACTAAAATGATGGCAGAAGATCACAATCAAAAAATATTTTTGGTAGACGCTCACAAAAACATGATTTTCCAGGCAATAACATGCTAAAAACATGAAATCATTCAAAACATAGGAAAAACATGAAAAACATGAAAATCATGCTGAGTTGCATGCCTGCCCTACTAACATAGACAAGTTTAAAACTTCCTTACTTTAAAATAACAATACTATGTTATTTTATAAATATGATTGTAAATTATAAATTTTGTAGTTATTAATATCCAAAGCTTCTTTTTCTTGTAAATTTATCTTTGTTTGGTGAAAATAAACATACTATTTATATACTACACTACTACCACATAAATTTGACTGGCTGATCAAACATATATATACATACCTATATGACTATCAATATATTTTTTTATCAAAAATGATGGGTCACTGTTGATCAACGATTTAATAACTGTATCTTCTTGATTCTAAAAGATGCGAGTTTAATAAAAAAACAAAAAAAGAAATTATATAATAAACATAGCTAGCAAGTGTTTATCAAAAAGAGTTATATGCTTGACAACTCACAACAGTCTGCTGAACTTTTTTTTCCATTTTTGAAAAATAATCTAAATCAGATAAACAACACTAGCTAAACTTCTCAACCAAAAACGTCTGTTCGCCTCTCTGCCGCTTGAAGGACCTCCATTATGGAAGCGTACGCGATATTGCCGGCTACCGATAACGTGTGGAAAGGAGTCCGATCGTGTACGAATGGAGTCCGATCGTGTACGAAAGGAGTCCTAGAGTACAAAAGGAGTCCGAACATATTGTTAAAAAGGAGTCCGAATGTAACAATGGAGTCCTTTAGTGTCAAAATGGAGTCTGAAATGTGTACAAAAGGAGTCCATCAATTTCGTTATTATTATTATTATTATTATTATTATTATTATTATTATTATTATTCACAATGTTTAAAAACAGGTACATCACTTCAGTATTTACATATTTACATCTATATAAAACTGCTATCAACCTGTTATGTAAGATAAATGTAAAATAAAGTTAATATAAATGGGGGATTGGAGAGATATCTGAAAAGAAGCAAACGAAAAATGTCGTAAAAGCCACAAACAAAAGCTCGCTAGAAAAAGAAAAAATCTGCTACCATTCCATAAATCACTAGAAAGATCTAAATGTAAAATGCAGGAGTACGTTAATATCGGTGCAATCATCATGTTGTAAATCTTTTCAGCTGCTTGAACTGTAAGGTATTCACGAACCTTCTGCAATAAAGGAATTCGGCTGGATGCTTTTTTACGTTGTTTCTCGAAGTTTGCGTTCATTTTTACTGCTGGATCAATAAGATTTCCTAGATATTCGTAGGTTATCGTATTGTTTATGACAGTATCTCGATACTTGACTTGGAAAGGGTCGCTATGTCTAGAGAGCTTTTGTGATGTAGCAAAAAGCATGGACTCAGTTTTACCCTTCTTGAGATTGATAACAAGCTGAGATTCTTCAAGATAGTTGGAAACCAGCAGGAGATCTTGGCTTAAACGTTTTTCAATGGTAGCTACGTCTTTGTGTGCAAAATACAACACCGTATCATCTGCGTACATCATAACTTTTGACCATTTGACTGCATCAGGAAAGTCATTAAAATATAATAAGAACAGAAGAGGCCCGAGCAACGACCCTTGTGGTACTCCACTTGTCACTGGGAAATCAGGTGATAATTCGTTGCCTATTTGAACAATTTGTCTTCTGTTAAAAAGGTAGTCATTTAATAATAGTATCTCATCTTCACATATACCATACGTTTTTAGTTTCGCTATCATTGTGGAATGACTTAAAGTGTCGAAAGCTCGACTTAAATCCATGAACACTGCTCCCACATAGTTGCCATTTTCGATTCCTCTTCTGACGTCGTCTAAGAATAAAGTTGCAGCAATATCTGTTGATCGTCCTGATCGGTAGCCGAACTGTTGATTCGATATGAGCTTGTTATGTTCGAGATAGGCTTTTAGTTGGTTGCATATAGCCTTTTCTAGGATTTTCGACATTGTAGGTAGAACGGAAATCGGTCGGTAATTGGCCTCATCGTTTACGTTTCCAGATTTATGAACAGGTGTCACCTTTGCAACTTTCCAAGCTGCAGGTATCGTGGATGTTTGTATCGATAAGTTAATTATATGAGCCAATGGTTTAGAGATTTCTTCAGCTGCATCTTTTAACAGCCCTGGTGGTAAATTATCGACCCCGGCAGATTTGTTTCTTTTTGCACAAATAATACTGAAACGTACCCAAGCTTAAACTTTGCAGTTGTTCTTGCAGCATAATACTTTGGCACTTTCCAAACTAGGTCTGTGAGTAAGAAGCATGACTTTTTCAAGTTGGTGACTGCAGTTGCAAAAAATTCTGCAAATGTTCTAGCCGTACATTTATTTTGCTCTTGGGAAGACGAATTCTTAACTTTCACAGGGAATATTTTCTTGATTGGCTTCCAGACTTCCATGCATTGTCCAATTTTGACGTGAAATCATTTATGTCATGTGCGTTTACTACTTCTTTCGGAAGGTCCTTCCAGATGGTGATTGATCGATAGTAAAAAGAGTTGCTTTGAATCCCTCTTACGCCATCTTTAGTTGTATTTATTTGCAGCTGGAAATCATGCTTTCTACTTTGACGGGTTCTGAGTTTGAAAGATTTTGGTAACATTTTCTTGTCGTAGATGTGGATGTGCTTGTAGAGTTCTATCATGTCTCCTCGTTTTCTTCTATAAGATAGAGATGGTAAATCTAACGTTTTTAATCTCTCTGTGTAATCTAAGTTTTGAAATCCATCAACCAATTTAGTTGCTCTTCGTTGTACATTTTCCAGCACATTTATATGTTTTTGTAAGAACGGTGCCAAGATTGCTTGGCCATATTCAAGATGTGGTTTTACAAATGAGGTGTACGACTTCTTAAAAAGCGGACCATCAAGGAATGAGAAACTTCTAGGGATTAAGCCTACAATTGCGTTTGCTGCTTTTACTTTGGTAGATATGTGTTCTTTAAATTTTAGCTCAGAATCAAAAATGACCCCAAGATCCTTTTGTTTGAAGACGTGCTCGAGCTCATGTTGGTTAAGACTGTATCTTTGGGTATGCGTTATATTCTGAAACTTCCCTAAAGTCAACACGTGGCATTTTTGGGGATGCAATTGAAGGAGCCATTTTTCAGACCACAATTCAATATCGATATCCGATTGTAACTGGATCGCATCCTCTCTTGTTATTACTTGACAGAGTATTTTAGTGTCATCGGCGTAAAGAAAAGCATCGGATCTTACCACGTTAGGTAGGTCATTTATGTAAATAATGAATAGCACAGGTCCAAGAACACTTCCTTGGGGAATACCACTTAGAACTGAAGCTGGATCTGATTCCACACCGTTCACCTTAACCACTTGAATACGATCGGTTAGAAAGACTTTAATCCAATTCAAGATATTACCTTTGATGCCATATGACTCGAGTTTTCTAAGCAGTCTCTGATGAGGAACTGTATCAAATGCTTTCGCGAAGTCAAAGTAAATGGCATCAACTACTCCTCCAGCTACTATTATCTCTATGCATTTGTCAAGGTAAGACAGAAGTTGTGTTGTCGTGGATCGACCATTGATAAAACCGTATTGCTTAGGGGACAATAGATGCTCACATTTTAATG
Organism: Turritopsis dohrnii; assembly: GCA_027922465.2. NCBI lineage: Eukaryota > Metazoa > Cnidaria > Hydrozoa > Anthoathecata > Oceaniidae > Turritopsis > Turritopsis dohrnii. Next base: position 219,226 of record BQMF02000122.1, on the reverse strand, counting down.
AAATGTTCCATAAGTTTGCATACAATTGAAGTCAAGCTTATTGGATGACAGTTTTCTGCTCTGTTTCTTGGACCCTTTTTATAGATAGGTGAAACGTATGCCTTCTTCCAGTCATCAGGTATGCAGCCGTATTCCATCGTTCGGTCCAGAATGAAAGTGATAGGTGCTGATACATGGTCTACTAATTCAATTAAAAGCCGCGGATGCATCCCATCAGGTCCACATGATTTGTTGGGATTCAGTTTCAAAATTTCCCTTCGAACCATTTCATGATTTATCTTTTAGTTAGAAAGGCTAACATTGGTCTTAGGACAGGTGTAAAGTAATCCGGTTCTAGTGTAAAGACACTAACAAACTGCTTTTGAAGAATGTTTGCCTTTTCTTTGTCCGTAAACTTCAACGAGTGCTTGTCGTTATTATTCTCCAGACGAGGCGCAATACCAGTTTTTGTTTTCAACTACATGCAACCAGAACGCTTTAGGATTAATCTTTGATTTGGCTGCAATGTTTCGCTCAAAACTACGTTTAGATTTACACAACATTGACTTTACGAGCATTGTCGTTATTTGCTGTGTTGCTTGAAGCCATCCAACATCTGTATAATGTATGCTTGTTTCGAATAGCATCTCTTACTACCTTATCGATAGGGATGCTGCCTTTGTCTTTCCATAGCTGTCTTCCAGACATCTTTTTTGGGACAAAAAGATCACGCAGTTCAAGAATTTTCATTCTAAAAGAATTCCAAATATCCTCAGGTGTTTTCTTATGTCCTCCAGTTATGAATTCCTCCTTCCAACAAGTGACAGTTAGATGATCTATTCAGCATAACTCTTGGTTTGGATCATCACTTGATTTAATTTCTCCTCCATTTCAGTCTTACTTTCTTGAAGCTGTTTAAGAAGGGACTCCATAAGATTTTGCCCGATTTGATCCATTTTCTTTTTCATTGATCCTTCTATTTTAGTCATTGCATCATAATCTGGATTTCCGGCTTCCGTAAACTTTTCTTCTTGTCTATATATTAATAGCCGATTCTCTGTCTGTTTGTTTGTAAGTCACGCAAAATGGTAGATTGAGTTGTAAGTGAAATTATTTCTTTTTTTGGGTGCGACGTGATTTCGAAGCAAATACATTGCAACCCCCAATCGAACGTGACTGTTTTTGGCTGATGAACTAATAGGAATAACGTTTTGTTTTTATTATTATTGTTAGTTTTATATTCCACGTTGAATTGGCTTTGAAAACAATACATCAACTAAATACAAAGAAACTAACTGATTAAATGTTTTGGACATAAAGCAGCAGTGGCAGAACGTGGTAGCATGTGCAGTTTACCAGTGTATCCTAATGTATCCTTGCCTGACTGTCTGAGACGGGTGAACTTTTTTTCGAGCAATCAAAATGTTTAAAAACCGATAGGTAAAAAAAGAGTATCATGATACAAAATATTTTTTTTTGCTTTTGTCTTAATAGTTGTCTTAATTTCTTTTAATCGATTTCTTTTAATCTATTTTAATCAGATCAAACGTTTTTTTTATTCACTTTATTCATTTAGCATGTGCCTTTTTGTCTCTCCTCCCGTGTGATCTTTTTAAGAAGAGAAACCATTTTCCCCTTACGTTTGATAGCACCCATGTTAGAGCGCGTAACTTTTTTAAAACAAAAGCTAATAAAAAGTTGAAGTTTCCTCTCTATATGTTTTGAGTGTATTGTTACACTGATAAAAGATTGGTTTTACCAGAGGTTGTGACTTCGAATCTGCTTCTGGTTGAACACAAGTTGTATGAGCCGTTTATAAGGAAATTTGACGTTTATTGATACAGTGATACAGAGCAGGTGGACATGGGTGGCGAGCGACGCCGCCTTGGCGGCTAGTTCCCTTAATTCTCTTTGCTGGTTTTCAATAACAGTCTTGAGGTGTATTTCATTTTCTGCATGGTTGTTTAAGGAACTTTCGTACCTTGAAATTTCAGACCTCAGCCTGGTAAGTTCCTCTTTGTTCTTATTCAATTGTTCTGTCTGTGATTCTTAAGGCTCGTTTCCACTTAAAAAAAACTTCAGCGAAATGTGAAAATTTTCCATCGTTTAAAAAAACCTTTTCCACTTAAATTAAAAAAGCATAACAATTTTAACTCAAATGTCAATCAAATCAAATGATTTTTTATTTGTGGGGAAAAGCGGGAAAAATTTTATTCGAAATATTTCGATAGGAAAAAAGTTGAACTTTTTTCAACTTTTGTCGAAGAGAAATATTTCGCAGGAAAAATCAATTTGTACCTACTGCGCATGCTCACTTCACATTTCCATCGAAATATTTCGCATTTCGCTCAGTTTTTTTTAAGTGGAGACGAGCCTTAAATCTTCGAGTAGCTTCTTGGGTTCACCTTTGTCTTGATTTGAAGCAGTATGAATTTTTGACACGATGTTGTGTAAGTATGCGGGGACTTCGATGCATGTGCAGCATATGAATTTTCTGTAACCTATTGTAAGGAATAGTTGGAGTTGGTAAGTTGGAAGTGAGGTACATCCGTAGTGTATAAGTCTCTTGCATTTAGCGCATTCTAACTTATATTCATCGTATATTCATCAGAGATTTTATCTATATATTCTATATATTAATAGCCGATTCTGTCTGTCTGTTTGTTTGTTTGTAAATCATGCAAAATGGTAGATTTAAAGTCTGTTCAAAAAATATGTGGACTGATTTCAGCTTTTATATAAAAACCAGGCTCAAGGGAATTGATGTAATTTGCTAAATCTGGTTACCACATGGTAACTGAAATTAGTCCACATATTTTTTGAACAGACTTTAGTTGTGAGCGAAATTATTATTTTTTTTGTGTGCGACGTGAGTTCGAAACAAATACATTGCAGCCCCAATCGAACGAGACTTTTTTTTAGCTGGTTTAACCAATAAAGATAACGTTTTGTTTTTATTATTATTGTTAGTTTTATATTCCAAGGAACACCGTTGACTTGGCTTTGAAAACAATACATCAACTAAATACAAAGAAACTAACTGATTAAACATTTTGGACAAAAAGCAGCAGTGGCAGAACGTGGCAGCATGTTTGGTTTGCCAGTGTATCCTAACGCATCCTTGACTGTCTGAGACGGGTAAACTTTTTTTTGAGCAATCAAAATGTTTAAAAACCGATTGGTAAAAAAAGAGTGTCATGAATCGAAATACGTGTTTGCTTTTCTTTTAATGATTAAATTTCTTATTTTAATTGTTATGTGCTTCAGATCGAACATTTTTTTTATTCACTTTATTCATTTAGCACGTGCCTTTTTTCTCTCCTCCTGTGTGATCTTTTTAAGAAGAGAAACGATTTCCCCCTTACGTTTGATAGCACCCATGTTAGAGCGCGTAACTTTTTTAAAACAAAAGCTAATAAAAAGTTGAAGTTTTCTCTCTCTATGTTTTGAGTGTATTGTTACACTGATAAAAGATTGGTTTTACCAGAGGTTGTGACTTCGAATCTGCTTCTAGTTGAACACAAGTTGTACGAGCGTTTATAAGGAATTTTGACATTTATTGATACACTGATACAGAGCAGGTGCACATAGGCGGCGAGCGACGCCGCCTTGGCGGCTAGTCTATATATTAATAGCCGATTCTCCGTCTGTTGGTTTGTTTGTTTGGTTGTTTGTTCGTTTGTAAGTCACGCAAAATGGTAGATTGAGTTGTGAGCAAAATTATTTCTTTATTTGAGTGCGACGTGAGGTCGAAGCAAATACATTGCAACCCCAAACGAACGTGACTTTGTTTTTGGCTGATGAACTAATAGGAATAACGTTTTGTTTTTATTATTATTGTTAGTTTTATATTCCACGTTGACTTGGCTTTGAAAACAATACATCAACTAAATACAAAGAAACTAGTGAAATAAAATTACACAGATTTTGTGTAATTTTCATGTCACCTGACCAGCGTTCACCAGGGTCTTCTTTGCTGCCATCCATATATCGAAAAGGCAAGAGACCCTGGGTTCGAGGTTGGAACCGTGGGCATTGAAGATGTCCTGTTTCGTTTGCATTTAGCGACTTTAAGAAGAACGACGGGGTTTCCTCTGCGACGGGATTTGTTTTCGCTGACGTCATTCTTATCAAGTGCGCATGCTCACGCGAGAAGATTCCCTGCGAAATAATCCGTCCTCCTGGATTCTGCTACGCCATTTTCAAATTTTCACGTTCTCAGAAGTACGACAGCAAAATGGAAAACAGAAACACAGAAAATAAGAATAAACTAGCCGCCAAGGCGGCGTCGCTCGCCGCCCATGTCCAACTGCTCTGTATCACTGTATCAATAAACGTCAAATTTCCTTATAAACGGCTCGTACAACCAGAAGCAGATTCGAAGTCACAACCTCTGGTAAAACCAATCTTTTATCAGTGTAACAATACACTCAAAACTTTTGTTTAAAAAAAGTTACGCGCTCTAACATGGGTGCTATCAAACGTAAGGGGAAAATGGATTCTCTTCTTAAAAAGATCACACGGGAGGAGAGAAAAAAAGGCACGTGCTAAATGAATCAAGTGAATAAAAAAAACGTTCGATCTGATATAAAATAAAATAGATTAAAAGAAATCGATTAAAGACAACTATTATGACAAAAGCAAAAAAAATATTTTGTTTTATGATATTTTTTTTTACCTATAGGTTTTTAAACATTTTCATTACTCGAAAAAAAAGTTCACCCGTCTCAGACAGTCAGGCAAGGATACGTTAGGATACACTGGCAAACCGAGATGCTACCACGTTCTCCCACGGCTGCTTTTTGTCCAAAATGTTTTATCAGTTAGTTTCTTTGTATTTAGTTGATATATTGTTTTCAAAGCCAAGTCAACGTGGAATATAAAACTAACAAAATAATAAAAACGAAACGTTATTCCTATTAGTTCATCAGCCAAAAAAAGTCACGTTCGATTGGGGTTGCAATGTATTTGCTTCGAACTCACGTCGCACACAAAAAAAGAAATAATTTCGCTCACAACTCAATCTACCATTTTGCGTGACTTACAAACAAACAAACAAACGCACAAACAAACAAACAAACAAACAGAGAATCGGCTATTAATATATAGAAGGTTTGTTATGTACTGCCATTTCATTCTGTGCAAATTGAGGCTGTTTGTATGTAATATTTCTAAAAAAATTTATGTTTTAACCCAAAATAACACCATAAATTATGGTAGCTAACACAACACTTGCTGATATGAGGTGCATTTCGCCTCTTCCTGGACCATGCTTGCACGAGGCTGAATTTTAAACTCCAGACAGCAAGACACTAACACCAAAACTAAATGTTTATAAAATTATCAATAATTTTGAGCATTTCATTTAAATGATATGTTTTAATAATGTTTTGTTTTTTCCTCAGGAAAATTGCTGTTTGGGACAACAGCAAGGATGAATATCTTTATCGAGAGGTATTACTTTTGGAGCCCTATCTACACAAACCTCGCACCCAGGCGAGAGGTAATGCCTGGAAAGCCATTGCTGCTCAAATTTCTTCACCCCCACTTAACTTCAAAGTGGATGCACAAGCAGTGAGAGAAAGATTTTCTGGTTTGCTTGAACGGTTTAAATCGAGAAATAAAGAAGAGTTGGCTGCATCTGGAGTAGCACCAGAGCCATCTCAATTGAACATGGCTCTGGAAGATATAGTACAGCGAATTGAAAAGGCTGAGCATGCATATGAATCCAAAGAAAGTGAGAGCAATAATGATAAATAAAAAGAAATAGAAGTTGCCAAAGATATGAGACAACTGGCTTGTGAAACCTTTGGGGAAACCTCGAAATGTCGATCCGAGGAACGTGGCGAGAGTTCTAATAAAAGAAGGCAAAGTGATGGGTCAGACACTCTTGTTTACCTTAGAGAAAAGGCAGAGAGAGAACAAGAATTCAAACGAACAGACATAGACTTACGTAAACAGGAACTCGAGTTACGAAAACTAGAAATCAAAAGTCAAAGGGAACAAAATCAACAAATGTGACTGTCCAGGGGATTTTGATAACAAACCATAAAACAGTTTTTAAAGAAACGTTTAAACGTTGCAAAAACAATGGAAAAAATCGTTTAAAAACGTTTTTATAAAAACGTTTAAACGTTTTTGCCAGAAGTCGAAAAAGTTTCAAGAATTCGAAAGAGAAAACGTTTAAACGTTTAAATAACAGGGTTGCCAGTAAGATTTTATCACCTAAATCCAGGTTTTCCAGGTCAATTTTTGCCCTTTTTCCAGGTTTTAGGCATCCTTTCCAGGTCATATTGATACATTTTAAAACTTGATGATAATATAAACGGTGGACAATCCTACTACACCCTTCTCTCGAGCACTTTATTTATCTTCATTAAAATTTCTCTTAAAGTTGTTATTTGTACCAAGAATGAGGTAGATCCTTGAATTAATTTTTTATTTATATATTAGATCTTTGCCTAAACACTATAAATATATAAATATAAACCAATAGGATTAAAAACTACATCAATTGCAATAAAAAGTGTAACTAATTGAAAAACAATAACAGAAACAAACATGAAAAAAGGCAAACTGTGTTTAAATATATGTAATTGAAACTTTTTGGAAGTGCCTGTCCAATGATTGTGAATATCTTTACAAAGCCTTGGTCAATAAAGAGTTAACAAAACACAAAAAATGTGAATAAAAATTGATTACAGTGTACATGCAGTTGTGAAAAGACTTGATTTTCACTAGAAATAAAATCAAGGGCAAAATCAAAAGTCAAATTTCTTTGAAGGTTGACAAAGTATTTTTCCTTTTACTAACTTTGTACTAACTTTTATACTTATTCTAAATAGAAATAAGAATCATTACTATCACTCAAAGCATACATTTCTCCTAGAAATTGGGAAGCTTTTACCTATTCATTTCTAAAACCGATAAACTCTAAAATACGAAAATCATTTTCTGTGTAAGGTATGGGACAACTTTTATGCAAAGCAATTAGTATACAAGATCACTCTCAAAGCAATAACATTCATCCTAGAAATCGAGAAACTATTGGGTACTTATAATACCCTTAAACAAATCTATACCATTCCGGATCGAACATATTAACAATAATGAGACTTGTAATGGTGATGAAATTACCTACAGAGTGAATTAATCAACAGATATGATGTACTAACTTTTTGTATTATTGACATATTAATATTTTCCGATTTTGATTTAAAAGGAAAATTCCAGGTCAAAAGATAATTTTCCAGGTTTTTGCAAAAATCTCCCTAATTTTCCAGGTTTCCCAGGTCACATACTGACATTCCAGGCTTTTCCAGGTTTTCCAGGTTTTCCAGGTCCACTGGCAACCCTGAAACGTTTTATGCAGAACATTAAAAACGTTTAAACGTTTTATCATTAAAAACGTTTTTATTGTTAAAAACAATGCTTCATGATAAGGAGCTAAAGAGCTCTTGCTTCGGCTGCTATTAGGGAACTTACGAAAGTACGATGGCAACGTGGGCAACGACGTAAAAGATATTCATCTTCAATGAATCACAAAAGAGCAGAAACTATACACACACTTATTGTATTTAGCAAGGAAGACGGAACTATAGGCCGGTTTTCACATCGTTCGCTGTCGTCGCACGTATAAGCGAACTAATTTTTGATTTAGAATTGAGTTGAGTTGAATAAAGTGGAAACTGGCCTTTAGTTGAAATTTTCGGGAGGTTTAACTTCAGCAAGTCGTATGGCCGCTGCCGTTGATTGGGTGAATCAAAATCATGTGACAGTCAATCGCCCCAGAACCTGAAAACGTTATCAAAATGAAGTCCATAAAGATAACTAAAAACGTTACCAAGTAATTTGATTAACAGTGCATCTTAATTTTGTGAAAGTGAAATGTCTCTTTAAACAGAGAAATTAAGGTTTATCCAGATCTGTTTCTATAAAAATTAGCCGTTTTCAACTACTTTCACCGAGTGAAAATACATCTTTACAAAAATAAACATAAAACTTTTCCCCTAGGATTTACAAAAATAGCAATTCTATCAAATTCGTTCTATTATGGTATCAATAGAATTATAGCGGACGGTTTCTATTTGTGGAAACTTTGAAAACAGCTGTTGGTTCTTTAATCTTTAAATGAATGAGAACCAGGTAATCAATGTATTCTAATATGCTTACATGTGTTACCTGCAAATGCATATTTAAAAAAGTACACACTTGAAGAATATTGACATCATTAAAATAAATCAAAACAAAAGAACGCACCTTGTTCATTCATGAAGTAAAAGATGAAAAGTTTTTTAATTATAACTGGTTTTAATAACGAACTTTCCAAAAATGGCGCATACGAATGTGATTATAAACAAACCGCTGGACACTTCTTCAAACAAAACTTGTTTATGTTTGCAGGAGAAATGGAACGATACCAAAATCCGCTGGAAGGTTAAAGTTAAAAATGTTTTTTGTGAAAAATGGATTAATGTCAAAACGTTTTTTATAAAAACATTTTTAAAAAAACGTTTTTAAAAAACGTTTAAACGTTTATGAAAACGTTTTTAAAAACGTTTATAACATTGCACACATAACAAGAAAACGTTTTTTCGTTAATGAAAAATCGTTTTTCAACAAAATGAAAAACGTTTAAACGTTTTTAAACGTTTTATGGTTTGTTATCAAAATCCCCTGGACAGTCACAAATTATGGCTCAGATGATGCTGCAGAACCAGCAGATGTTTGCACTGCTTCAGAAAAATAACAATGGACATTAAATTTGGGTATCTACACCACATACGTTAATTAATTTTGAGATTTTGTTATATTCTGCAATCTTTCTTTGACATCTGAAGAGTAGGAAATGTGATCAAATTTTGAGAATCTTAGCCTTTCATTGCTGAGGTTTCTTTTGTTTGTGTATGTATATATACTTTTGTTTATATTTTACTTCATCTGTTGATATTTTTATTCTGAGAAAAAGTTGTTCCCTTATTAAAAAATTCCAGGAATTAGGAAATATAGCAGTCCATTTAGTTTAATTTTTGATTTCCTAGAAATAACCTCAAATTCTTTGAACTTTCATTGTTGACATTTTGAACTCCTATTTTATTTTGTCCTATGTTATGAAAAAGCTTGAAGTTCTTAGAAAGTTATGAATAATAGCCACCCTGGCCTGTTGAAAGCATGAAAAAATGTATATTAAAGGAGGTTTTTACTGTTTAATATTATATTTTTTTTACCACTAACACAATATTTTACAAAACATAGTTTAGTTTACATGAAAGCATAGCATCATTATATTATATTAAATACTTTTAAAAGCGAATAACTTGTGTTTATCTGTCTACATCAATGCGTGTTATTAGTAAAAATATTCCTCTAGTAAAGGTGGTTCCACACCAAAAAAATTTGACCCAGAATGAACTCTTTTATGGCCATTGTAGAGGACTCTCTGATTTTGGCCTGGTCTACAGCAAGGACGTACTGTTCCGTCTATAAAACCAAAACAATTTGGTAGTGGGGCTCCATTGTCATGGATAGCCCTACTATATTCCTCAAGTTTATTTTGGTTCAACCATGGTTGATTAAAATCAGTTAAGCGATTTTTGTAATTAGCATAAACAAAATTAACTATGTGGTTGATCATCATACAAAGCTCTAGTACTGCTCTGCCAAATCTTGGTACTAAGTCTGAATATCTACATGGATAAGCGAAACGTTTAAGAAAGCAACAAAATGCCTCAAGCCCATCAAATAACGAGCCATTATGTGGTTATTTCTTGTGGGATATTCATTGCCTCATAAAGTCTGTAAACATCCGCTTTATGAAATCTGAAATAGGACCAGCATTCATCGTCACTCCAATCCTCCAAATTGAAGTTTGCGTATTTCCAATAAGGGAAGTCAAGATTTTTACTTTTATTAACGTCGAAAAGCAATAGAAATTCTTCTTCATCAATTAAACCTTGATCATGGGCAAGTACAAGTGCATTTCTTGTTCTCCTTAACGACGCCATATTTGTTGTTGTTTTTTAGCGCTAAAACCTCCCGTCTTAAAACATTTTCTTAACACTAGAGATACGACGGGGACAAGCAGGAAGTCAGTCGTAAATACACGAAGAATACGGGTTTCCCGAGATAATTTTTTTCTACATGAAAATGAGACGGAGTGTGATCAAAATGTAAACAAACATACGAAGCGAGCGAAAATGAAAGTAAAACATTCTTGAAAAAAAATACATCTTTCCCAAAGCTATTGCTCGTAATAGAAATATCCTCAAAGTGATTGTAATCCAATTGTGTTTACTCGTCTCCATCCCCACTACGAGTCTTTTTTTTCTCAAAACACGCATTTGTTATAAAAAAAAATAATATCAGTGAATGTCTCTTCGATAAAAAAATCACCTGTAAACTGATGTGTGTTGTTGCGTGATATTCAAGTAATGAGTGCAGAAAACTATCCAAGCTCGTCAAAGTCGAGGCCAGAAAAGGTTTTGAAAGGTGGAAAAGGTATTTACTGCTGTGTACCAAATTGTGGAAGTGCATTTTACGATGTAGATAAAGTTAAAACTGGCATTGGTTTTTTCAAATTTCCTGTTGAAAAATCTTCGAGAAAGCTATGGTCTCATGCTATCAGTCAGGTTAGAAGAAAGGGCAGTGGTGATCACTTTCAAATTACAAAATACACTAGAATGTGTGAATTTCACTTTCAACCAGAAGACATTAATGTTTCACTTGGGATTGGTCGAAAAACCTTAAAAAAGAATGCTGTTCCAATTTTCAAAACGAAAGATGAGCAGAAATCTTTGAGGAGATCACCAAGAAAACGTATACTAAACTCTTTCGTAAATCAAAGTGTTGTGGCTGAAACAGCTGAACCTGAAGAATCTGAATAACCTCAATTGAACGAAGTGGATGATTTAAAAAACAACTCAATGATTTACAGAAAGAAATTGTTTCTCTCAAAAACGAAAATGAATTACTAACAAAACGTTTATATACATATAAAAATATATCTGAAGATGAAAAGCTGTTCAAATCGGAAACAGGATTTGAAACTGAAACCTTTGAAAGTTTGTTTGGTTTTCTGAACCCTGGAGAAAACTGTGAGAACATTAAATTTTATGAAAGTAAAATGAAAAATGATTCACGGATTCATTCTCCTACTGCAATGACATCTCCTGAAATGCCAACAAAAAATTTCTCTGGTAAAAAGCAAGGACCAAATAGCAAAACATCTGCAAGAGATCAATTATTTATGTATCTTACATGGCTAAAAGGAGGTTTTAGCCTAAAACATTTGTCCTGGCTTTTCAAATTACCTATATCAACTGTTTCCAGATATATAATTACATGGTCAAATTTCATGTACTTTTCACTTGGTTCTATTCCTATCTGGCCATCAAAAAATGTTATCCAAGAAACGATGCCTGAGAGCTTTAAAAGCACCTATCCTAGAACGAGATGCATTATAGATTGCACAGAATTGTTTTGCCAGCGACCGTCATCGTTATCAAGCCAAAGCCACATGTATTCTCATTACAAAGGTCATGTGACATACAAAGGACTTATTGGTATTGCACCATCTGGAGCTATTACATTTGTGAGTCAACTTTATGAAGGATCAATATCCGATAAAGACATTGTCAAGCGATCTGGTTTTCTATCAAAACAGCTTTGGGAGAACGATGACGCTGTTATGGCAGACCGCGGTTTTACTATAGCTGAAGAATTGTCCCAACTAAAAGTTGCTCTTAACATTCCTTCATTTCTCGGTGGTAGAGAGCAACTAAGTGAGCATGAAGTGAAGGAAAGCCAGACAATAGCATCAGTCAGGATTCACGTAGAGCGAGCAATACAACGTGTAAAGAAATTTAGACAAATCAGAAATGAGATTCCTCTTACACTTCATGGCTCAATAAATCAAATTTGGACTGTCGCTTGCCTTTTGTGCAATTTTATGTCACCACTCATTCAAAAGGATCTGCCTCTTAAATGATTTTTTAATCTATACACTGTATATATATGGCTTAGTAAAATGATGATAATAATACACAGGAAAGACCTGGAAAAGTAAAGATACCAAGATATAAAAGCCTGAAGGACTCCTGAATTAACTATTTCTAGGTGTTGCTTTCCAAGTCATTCCTATGTAGAAAAAAGGTCTGCCATATTACTAGTTTGGAGTTTGTTTATATACATTTATAATTTGCATAATGAAAAATACTAAATGTGATGAAAAAAGGAACTGGAATATAAATAAAATATGAAAATTAAAAGTTGATTATTTACATAAAATGGCTAAAAGATACTTTCTATAAAAATCATTCAATTTCTTTACTAAGTGCGTGAAATATGACTCATCAAAATCAACTTTCACTATGATCAACCCTTTAAATGTATATACAATAAAAAGACATAATTTAAGTTGTGATAAGCCCATTGCTAACTGTACTTGAGAGAAGTACCCAAAATGGTGATATTTCCTCAAATACAAAACACCATCTTTCTTGCAAATATAAAATTTATCATCATTTAGAATATCTTGGGGGCTCAAATGTCGTTTAGTATATGGACATTTGATTTCAATTAGTGCCGGTTCATCAGATCTACTATCAATGAGTATGCCATCTGGACTTGCACCGAGCCAAAATAAATACGGCTGTACAACAATTCCAGTTTCTCTTATCATCACATTTCGCTTTAGTTTATATGTCAAGTAGTCAAAGAATTTTGACTTGGCAACACTTTCATAAGATTTTCCATATTGCATAGCCTCCTGTGCAAATTTTGGAATTTTCTTTGAAACACTTTTTAAGGATGATGCAAGGGTTTTCGGATAAAGATTTGATGAGCATCAGTTGATGTAATTCTTAATGCACGCTCAGCCTTCCATGTATTGTTGTTGCTCTGACCTATAGTCTTGTGATCGTTCAAGTGTTTCAGGGAATATTTTACTTAGGAAAACCATTTCCTGAAGAGTGAGGTTATCCCAGTTTGTTGGAATGGTTAAATGACTTTTATCAACCAATTTGTAAGGAATGCTTATGTCAACTACATCCCTCTTTACACTGTTTGACGAAAATAAACATGAAATTATGTCAAAATCAGCATCAAAAATCTCCAGTTGATATGATAGTGGAGAACCAATAATGAACTCCCCAAATTTTGTGGAATTGAAGGGAAAGTTGGTATTTATAACATGAGCAAATCCAATTCTGTTATCTCTTTGACTCAGTTGCTGTTTGAGTTTCAAAATGTTCTCAACTTGTACACTTTTGAGAGTATTTTCATTCAAACGTGGGTCATAACAGGTAGATGTAATGCCTTTTTTTTCTTGCTTTTCCCATGAATGGAAGTTTCAGAAATTGGTAGTGGATATTTCTGCTTATCACTTGGTATGCCCCATTGCCTTTTTTTGCTTGTGCACGACACTTCATTGGGTATATTCTTGAGTTGGTGTAGAGAGTAGTCAGCAATTTCAAACAGCAAAGCCATCACATGGTTGCAATACCCAGATTGACCAGCTGGACATGTGCGATGCCCTTTAACCACTTTGCTTGTTTTGATATTTATCACAACATTCATAGCTCTTGTTTCCTGCTTCATACTGGCTTTACATTTGCCTTTTATCATAATTTTATTGTGAAGCAGTTTTGTAAAAATATCATCTGAACAAAGATATCTCTCTTCCATAAATTTACGTCCTCTGTCTCTTGTTTTAATTATTGCTCTACTGTTTTTCCCACTTTTCAGTCTGTATTCTTCTATCTCTTTTATTGTAAAGAGTGGAAGAGAATCCAGAGATTTCCCCCATTCAGGATCTTGTTCTTAAATTATTTCTAACTCACATTCCTCAGTCACCAAATAGTTAAAAATAATATCTTCCTCTGTAACTACATGCGTCTCAGCCATGTTTTAAAAGTTTGTTTACATTTTGATCACACTCCGCCTCGTTTTCATGTGGAAAACAATTATCTCGGGAAACCCGTATATCCCGTCCTAGAATACTCCCGTTGCGCATCGCTTTTAGGGAGCTTACGAAACAAGGACGGCAACGGCAACTTCAGGTCTCAAAAAGGATCTATTGCGCATGTCTATAGCTCAAGGAAAACCCCGCAGACGTTCTGCAGATGGCGGACCCGACGTGAGAAACAGCATTTTCACGTTGTGAGAGAACGTGAGATTTTATCATCCTTATCTGGAGCATTAGATGGGCTATAATCAACAGAATCATTTTTTTGTGTGTTTTCAACTCTTAAATAAAGAAGTAGTTTCATGTTTTTTTGGAGACACGAGTGTTAGATGTGTAAAAGCTGCATATGTACCAAGCTTCTACTTTTCCAGATGTTGTGGTGGATGTAAATCTAGGAATGAAATGTGATTTTGCCAAAGTTATGGTTTTTTTTCAACTTAAATAATAGGGTTATAATTTGTGTGATGTTTTTATACTTGGTGTTACTGTTATGTATGTTACTAGAATTTCTTCAGAAGCTTTTGTGTGTTATTTTGTTCTTATTTTTGCAATAGGCAATAAGTATTAAAATAGATGGAAAAAAAACCCAAGCATATAATCAAAGATGAATAGTATGGACAGTTTGCAACCAAAACGGAAAAGGTATGACATAAATAAAGTTAAAAGTATATTTTTATGTTTTCTTTGTATTTACTTTTGTAATGTTTACATTTAATTTATCTTCATAAATAGAAGAGGAATGAAAAATGTAAACATTGCAGATCATCTGTGTGTGTGTGTGTATGTGTGTAAGCTACCAGAAACATGACAGTATGTATAGAGATAGTCGAAACACTGAAACTAAAATGTGTGGTGTTACTTACAGTTATATGTTGTTGTTTTTATAGTCAAACCATGCGTTGGTCGGAGGAACATGATACCTTATTACTAAGGGAAGTTTTGCTACAAGAACCATATAAACATAAACGTGGATCCCCTGAGCGTGGACGTATATGGGAGCAAATTGCAGAAATCCTAAACCAATGTGAAAAACCAACATTTCGAGTAACTCAGAGGTCTGTACGAGATCATTTTAAAACATTATATGATAATTTTAAAAAGCGCATACGTGAAGAAGAAAATGCTTCTGGGATTGCACCAGATATTACTGAAGTTGATGAAGCTTTGAGTGACATGATAGAACGTTTTGAACAGGCTGAAAAAGACTTTGAAAAATAAGTGATGAGAAAAAAGTAAAAATTGAACAAGATCATGCTAAAGCAGAGGAAATGCGTAAACGATCATTAGAAACTTTGTCAGAAACAATGGAAAGAAATGATGTTCATCCAGTAAAAAGAAGAAACAATGGCACAGACACTATCAAATATTTGCAAGAAAAATTAGAACGAGAAGAATTGTTAAAGAAAGAAGAATTACTGCTGAAAAAGGAAGAAATGGAACTCGCAAAGAAACGAGAAGAGTCTCAACAAACTATGCTTATGAGCATTTGTCAAAATATGCAGAATCAGCAGCAAATGTTCATGCAACAACAAACACAGGCATTAATGCTAGCACTTGTAGAGAAACTTGCAAATAAGTGAATTTTTTTCTTATGTTTTTAAAAAATAAGGATATGTATGCCAGTATACATGTTGTGTTATTATATCTTATATGTTTTTTGTTTTAGGTACCAAAGTTGTAAATTTTGTTCAGTATACATAAGAGATAGTATATTAAATGTTGCTCAGTTTATGTGAAATAGTTTTCAATAAGTGGTGGCTCACAGTCAAAGTACTTTGAAGTTTCTGAACCATATAGGCAACATCTTGCATTATGCAAAAGGGCACATATAATGTACATTTTTCCCACAGCACTTAAGCCAATTTTCAAATTTTTCTTGAAGTCAAGAAACTTGTAGCAATTGATGATATCATTGAAGACCCATTCTACTGCTACTCTTACTTCGCTCATACTTTTATTCCACAGGTTCTGTTGAGGTGTTAAGTTTGCTCCTTTAAAACATGCCTGTAGATGAACCTGAAGTGGATATGCTGGATCACCATATATACACAGAGGTGTTCCATTTGGACTAAAGCAATGCTGACTCATTTGTGCAAGAAGACCAGAATCAGCCAGCATACCACTATCATGTCGCTTGCCTTCCACTGGACCAAACAAGTTGGCTATCAAGCCATTTGGTGCCACTACCGATTGAAATTTTATCGAGTGGACTCTCCTATGGCCATTATATACAATTCTCTGATTATGTGTAGGTCTGCAAATAGGTCGTACTGTCCCATCAACAAATCCCCAGCAGTTCATAAGAGGAGCACCTTTTCTGTGAATAGTATCAGCGAAAGATTTTAGTTGATTTCCAGATAACCAGTTCTGATTCAATGTTTGCAAAAGATAGAACCAACGATCAAATAAAAAATTTATCAAGTGATTAGTAATCATGCAAAGTTGTGGCACTGGTCTAGCAAATCGATGTATTGTATCCAGGTATCTGTAAGGGTATGCAAAGCGTTTAAGCAAAATGCAAAGTGCCTCTGTAGAGTCATACACAGTACCATTGTAACAAGTAAAGTCAGGAGGTAACTGCAAAACATCCACAAGACGATAAATGTCCCTGCGATTAAATCTAAATTCAGTTCTGCACTCATCTTCTTCCATAGATTCCAACGAAAATTTCTCATAGTTCATGTACGGTAAATCTGGGTTTTTAGACTGATTTACATCATAAAGTATAACAAAATCTTCTGTGTTCAGAAGATTCGAACAAGTAGCAAGCATTCTCTCACTTGACGCAACTTAGGCATTTTGGAAGTTACTTTCGTTTTTTATTTGTTTACTGTAAACGTCCCGCCAAAAAATCGTAAGTTAAATTATACGGAGGACGAGAACGCCGACGCCAACATCACCATGTACAGCGGCAACGTTGCCGTTCCCGTCGCCGTTGTTGTTTCGTAAGCTCCCTTTTGTGTTGAGTGGAGAGACGAGTAGCTTATTCTGGAAATATAGTAGCAACGTATATCAATATATATAAGGTATGAGGCGGCATCGGGGTCAGAAATCGCAATTTTCTGTCATCCGTAAACGTTCGCCTAATTTCGAAATCGTCCGTCGGAAACTTCGCTTAATTACGAAGTCGGTCGCGATTAGACTTTTCCGACAGAGCCTCGCATCAGCTAACCTCTCTTTCGTTCTGGTCATTAAAATCTCGGATCTGGTCCACAATTTTATTATGAACTCATAATATGTGAGAAGTGCTGGGCTGGAAATCGAATTCAGCCGCACTGGGTTGGAAATTGAATTCGGCCGCAGGATCACCTGAGCAGGATGTAAGTGTGGTGTACCTGTGTTGTTTGACCTGGACATGATGCGAAACAATAATGGCGCACCAGCAACAGGCAACACGTGAACGCTACATGGTATTGATTCTTTTCTTTTCTACTTTAAGATTTGCGTTACATATGTGTTTTTTTCATATAGTATAATCCCTATTTCATTTCTATCGATTGAAAGAGATTTTAAATGTTTTAGAATGAGAGTGCTGCCTCTTACCTCAGCTAAAGTCAAAATGGCAAAATTATTTTTCTGATTTCTGAATGATGTAGTTTAAGAGGTTAACATACTCATAGACTAAAATTATTTTTTTAAATGTATGAGTTAAGCATTTGGCTATAGTGACAGTACATTTTTGCCAACCTTTGGGTGTTGCTATTTGAATTTGCTATTTGTTTTTGTTTTGTTTTGTTTTGTTTACTTTTGTTTCAACTTGAGGTAGCTACTGTTTTAATTCTAGTTAAATATATTATACTTGCTGTACTTAGTAATACTCATTTGCCAATCTATTATTGTTAATATTCTGGTAATGTATACACAATGTATTTTGTATGATTGATTGAATGTAAAATGCTTGATTTCAGAGCAGTGCAAGTGGACTTGTACTTATACTTGATTCCTTCATGGAAAGTGTTGTCAGATTGAGACATGCATCCAGCTCTTTCACACAAAATGATATTGATGATGATATTCTGTTGATAAAAGCTGAAAGGTTATTAAGACAAGTTAGACAATTGCAAGATGTTTATGAGAATTATGATTTCAAAGAGTTTCAAGGAATTCTGGAAAATATTGTAGAGAAACTTACTCATGAGTCAGTATCTCAACCAACTGGTTTTGTAGTCAGTACTATCTATTCTGGAAAACGAGGTGCTCCTAAGCTGAATGTTTCTTGTAATCATTTGAAATATCTTGTTGAAAATAACTTTACCATCCCTCAAATATCACATATGCTCAATGTCAGCCAAAGCACAGTTAAAAGAAGATTGAAGGAATACAACATAACCATATCTGATTTATATTCAACAATTTGTGATGAGCAGTTAGATATCATTGTGAATAATTACCTGAAAGACTTCCCTAACACAGGCTATAAAAAGATGAGAGGCTTTTTATTGTCTGGTGGTTTTAGAGTTCAAGAGAGACGTATCAGAGAATCAATGAAAAGGGTTGATCCTGAAGGTGTATTACTCAGGTCATTGCAATCCTGTTCAATCATTCGGCGGGCATATAATGTGAAGGGGCCTTTATCTTTATGGCACATGGATGGAAACCACAAATTAATTGTGTAAATTATTATGTTAATTTTATTGTTTAATGCTATCAAATTTCATTTCTTGTAAGTTCACCTGATATTGCATATTTAGGTATCGATTTGTTATTCATGGCTGCATAGATGGTTATTCGCGCAAAATAATGTATTTGCAATGTGCTGATAACAATAGAGCCTTTACAGTATTCAATTATTTTATGGATGCTATTCAAGAACATGGGTTGCCCTCAAGAATCAGAGGTGATCAAGGTGGAGAAAATGTGGAAGTTGCAAGATTTATGTTAAGTCACCCAGAAAGAGGTTTAAACAGAGGAAGTTATATTGCATCAAAAAGTGTCCATAACCAGCGTATAGAACGTTTGTGGGTAGATGTGTATCCTGGTGTTACCCAGCTCTTTCAGTCCTTGTTCATAGCCTTGGAAAAATCAGGAAGGCTAGATATTGATAATGAAATTCATTTGTTCTGTCTTCATTATGTGTTTCTTCCAAGAATCAACCAACACCTACAACGTTTTGTAGAAGGCTGGAATGCACACCCATTGAGTTCATGCAACAACATGTCTCCAAACCAGCTATGGATTTCTGGATTACATGCTATTGCTGGTTCAGGAAGTACTGTTGACAAAGAAGTTTGGGAACCTCAAACTGATGTAGGCTTTTTATTTTATAATTCTTAAATTTTTTGTTTAACTATTGTTGTTAAAGCTATAAAGAAATGAGTATACAAAATCAATCTTGATAAAAGCACCTATGTACAATTATTGAAAGCTATAGATATTTTCAATTGGCCTATTTTTAGGAAGAAGCCTTTTTGTATGGTGTTGATTGGAATGGACCTATAAATGGTAGTGAAGAAGCTGTCACCGTCAATGTTCCAAGAATTAGATGTGAACCTCTAAATTCAGTTATGCAAGATATATGTGCTATTGATCCATTACAAGAAAGCAGCAATTATGGAGCAGACGTTTACCTTAAAGTTATTGATTACGTGGAAGAAAATATTTGATTTCTTATTGTTAATTCACTGGCCTTAAAATCTGATTTTTTTCCAATTAAACTCATGACTCAGCTTTCCACTTCTTGTGATGACCCTGAGAGTATACTTACCCTAAAAATTCCCTTAGAATTTTTAAAAAAGTGATGTTAATTTTATAGAAAGTAAAATGGAAAGAAAAGAGATAACAGAACTTCTTGATACTTTACAAAATGGAATTCAAACAATGAGAGAAAAAGTTGCTGGTTTGAAAAATGAAGCAATAGAAGTAACTGACGATTCCACAGATGAATCTTCTAATGTTCAGAATGATGTTACTTCAAATATGAGGTTTGTACGTTTTGCTGCATGTTATTCACTGTTTTTATTCCAATTAGTTGTATAATATAACTATTCTTAATCATTAGAAAATTATTCCCTCAACTTAGTGGGAAAACCTCTCATAATATGTTGAAACGACGATCAACAAATAATGTTGGAAAGTCTAAAAAGAAGTATTTTGATCCAGCCATATTTATTAAAGACACATGGACCCGTGAGTTCTCATGTCTACCGTCACCAAATTATACAAGTACACCATCCTCAGACATGCAGGAGACTCTAAAATTAGCAGGATTGGGGAAAAAAAAGTTGGTATTCAACAAAAATGATGATCACAAGAAATTATGTGAAAAAATCGAAGCTGCTTATCCAAGGTTAAAAGATTCTGGCGGATTCACATTACTGAGAGCCATAACTGGTGGCTTCAATCGAACATTGTCGAAGTTATCTGTACAGTGGTATGATGTGAGAAACATTAAAAGAAAGAGTGTTAGTGGCTCCGGTATCATCTACATTCGACCACATCAAGCCACTATAAGCTTAAGACCAGAAACTGAAGAAGAGATTAATTTTACACTGATCACTGTGTAAATGTATGCAGGCAATTCTGGTTATTTAATTTGTTCTGTTAATTTTTAGAAGTCATGTTCTTCAAATGTGTCAAAAGATATAGACGGACCACTTATAGAATGTGTTATTTGCAATGCAAAAGTTAGAAGTTCCCACTTTGAAAGGCATAGAACCATCTGGTAAATAGTTAAACATCCTTTGTACAAACTTTCTTTCATTTCTTTATTATATTACTTTAATTACTCGTTTGTCGTCAGTAGTATTGCAGATGCGGAAAGCTCTCCAAGAGAAGATGTTTCCGATTTGGAATGTATTCCAAGTGCATCCAATTCGATCTTTGAAACAAAGGATTCAAAAGTAGAGAAACTTCAAGAGATATTTCCAAACAAGACAAAGACTCAATTACAGAGTTCTTTGATCACTAATTTCTGGAATATATCTGATAGTGTAGATGATTTAGTTTTGTTGCCAACATCCCAAAAAGAGGTCAACCAGAGCAAGAATAATTCAGAACATGTTAAATTCTCTTCTTTTGCGCAGTTTTTGTTACATCAGGGAAAGAAAATCAGTGGAGAAACATTTACTGTCAAAGTAATGGCGGATGATGTTCTAACTGATATATTATCATACTATAAATCAACAAATTTCAATCCGAACAATGCTGTTAAAATCCGATATATGAACCAACCAGCGGCTGACACTGGGGGTGTTTTCCGCCAATGTTTTACTGATGCCTTCAGTTTGTTTGTTTCTGGATGGTTTATTGGCAGTGGCAAAGTGAAATTACCTTTGTACAGATCTGATATACCCATATCCAAAGTATTCCTGTATTTGGGTAAAATGCTTGCACATTCCATCTCGCAGGATGGGCCAGGGATGAATATCTCCCCAAGGTCGGTTTATGAATATTTGGTTTCTGGTTCGTTTGAAGAATCATTACCTTATCTCTCGAGTGAAGATATGGTGGACGCCAGGAAAGCCCATTATGCTATGCGGGTATGTTCTTGTATTCACGACTCAAAAATTCCTTCGAGGTTGTTAATGATCATTTATTTGATTGTTAAGTCGTCTTTTATTATTTTGCAACAGCTTTCAAAGTTAATACCTGGCGAAGAGAAAGAAATAGGATCGGAACCAGACTTCCTGGATGTCCTTTCAAGTTGTGGCGAAAAAGGTTTGCTAACGGTATGTAAGATATTTTTTGAGAACTTTTTAGACCTTCCACATCCTTTTGCGTTCGTTCAAGGATGCATTTGTTCCTCATAGGAAGAAACCAAGCATCGAATTCTACAAAATCTGATTATAGAAGATGTGTTTGGGAAGAGACCAACCATATACAATCAGATACGTGAAGGTCTTTCGACCCTTGGCTTCCTTGAAATCTTGAAAGAAAATAAAGAAATGTTCCTTCCTTATTTCGTTAGTGATCAATCTCCGAACATATCGATGGAGCTTTTTGATTTGGACAATCCTGAGGCATTGCCTATGAAATTTTTTCGAGATTTTGTGCTTCAGTCCACACAAGAAGAGTTGTTGCGTCTTTGTGTTTTTGCTACTGGGTGTTGTATGGTGCCACATGAAAAAAATAAGGTACTTGTAGATAATGATGCAGAAGCAATTTTCGCTTCCACGTGTGAAAGAAGCGTAACATTCCCTGCTGTGTTCCCGACATACGATGTTTTTGTTGAAGCATTGAATGCTGTTACTGCACAGAATCTTATTACGTTTAATACTGTCTAATAAACGTGTATATTCCTTTGGTTATCTTTTGCCTTATTTCTGCATTTCTTTTCTCAAAAAGTTTTGATAAAGTTTCCTTTGAAAAGATGCTATTTGTGTTTTTGTTTTACTTACATTTCATATTTTGTTGTCCTGGTACCAATAGGTGAGTCTTCTGTTTTCGTTACAGCAATCTTTTTGTATGGGTATTTTATGCCACATTTTGTTCAAGAACGGACCATCACTCTGTTTTTTCTGATCTTATGACAGCATTTGTTTGAGATTGCGACTGCTTTACTTAAACTACTGGCGATATATTTCGATATATAGCAATCGTTGAACGCTCATGAGTTGTCTGTTAAATCTTCTTTGGTTAACGAATTGAGAAATCATTTCACGGTCCTTCATAGTTTCTGTTTCTTGATATGTAAACCTTTTCTGGTGGATCCATTCACCAAATTTCGCATCGTCTTCAGCATTTAAGTTGCTTTTCGCTACTCCGATATTGAATAAAATAAAAGAAAAAATGTTTTCACTGTAGGATATGCTTCGTTTTAGAAAAGAAATATATGTATAATACTGTATAATAACGTTCTCTACTATTTTCCGGTCTTACAGTTCTACAAAGAAAATGTTGTTACCGTAATTATCCTAATTTAGCGCTGCTCAAAAAATATTTACTTTTGGAGATTTATGCTATTAGGTATTACTTGTTTTACGTGGCTAGCCACACACTCAGTTGCCATCATTGCATCTGCTTTCCAGGAGGGGCCACGGCTTAGGTTGAGTATATCACATAGTCCATATTTGATACATAATATCCATAATACAAGAAAGAATGACACTTGTAAAAGTTCCAAACAAATAACTTTTCCGGAGTTGAATTCTATTTCCAGCTCGGCCAAATTTGATAACCAACCGAGTGCGGCCGAATTCGATTTCCAACCGAGTGCAGCCAAATTCGATTTCCAACCGAGTGCGGTCGAATTCGATTTCCAGCCCAGTGCGCGGTCGAATTCGATTCCCAGCCCAGTCTATTCCAAGAGTTCATTATAAAAATTGTGGACCAGATCCGAGATTTTAGTGACAAGAACGAAAGAGAGGTTAGCTGATGCGAGGCTCTGTCGGAAAAGTCTAATCGCGACCGACCTCGTAATTAAGCGAAGTTTCCGACGGACGATTTCGAAATTAGGCGAACGTTTACGGATGACGGAAAATCGCGAATTCTGACCCCGATGCCGCCTCATAATAAGGTTTGCGGAGTGGTTGCGTGTAATCACCCGTTCGCCAGCGAAAATATGGAATGCGTGAAAGCCGGATTTTCATTCGACAAAGACAAACCGAGCGAGTTAAATTCGTAACTGTGTGCGTGAATGCGTATCCATATCAAACCAAAATAATGTTACTTTTGTTGGCAAAATAATTAATGCAATGTAAGCCTATCAATACAATGTACTTTTGAGTTATATTGCTATTAAAAGTACTCCCGTATATTATTTCAAATGTGCCTCGTTTTGATGTGGTAATTTGATGAAAATTACACTAGCCCATAGCAACTTTCATGTATGAAGAACTTATTATCAAGTATATACTAGCATATCAAAATATAAATAGTCAAAATGTGGTTGGGTTTAAAGTCTGATAGTGCTTTTTTTTTTAAGAATTTGATCATGTGAACGTGAGATGGAGATGGAAAAGAGAAGGAATAACAAAATAAAATAAAATACTTTATGAATCAATAATTTTCAGTTCTTTCATACATAAGTACAGATTCAAAAAATTTTGACACTCACAGTTGAAAAAGTATCCTGCGTAAATAGTAGATATACACACTCAAATATTATCAAATAAAGAAGACCAGGAAGTTGAAACCAACAAGAAATACAACAGGCATATTCCAAACTTTTTCCAAAAATGTTTACATTAACCCAGAGATGACAATCAACATTCAGTTAAAAGTCAAAGAAAATTCAATTTAAAACATGCTTTAATGTGTCGTTCCTTTCAAATGAATTGTCACTGAAGATATCTTTGAATGAATGCTTCCGGAGTATTATTTTTTAACACTGGCTGTTAATGCTCAACACTTCACTTTGACATTAGTTACTCCTATCTTTGGTTCAGCCCTTCCATTTCAATTGCACGAGATGTCCAACAATTATACATTTCCTCTTCATTCATACATTGATAATGTGATATATATACACCTGAAATAGTAAAACAACATATTAATTAAAAAGAACATAAAATTTCCCATTCACAAAATAATAGTAATAAGTTATGTGATTTTTCCTAAGTAAAATCATTTTATGTAATGTTATATTATTAGAATGAACCCAAGTAGTAACACCAAGGCATACAGTTATAGAAAAACCAATTTATTGATTTACTTTTCAGTTATCTAATTCATTTAAAGAATTTTGAAAATTACATTATCATTTGACAAAAACATGTTATAAAGTTTCAAATGCCCAAAAATTCTAACACTACAATGTAGTTGCTGTATATTGAATGGCAAATCAGACAATAATTTTCTGCCATTACAGGTAGGTAATGTTGCTTACATTTTTTTATTGTAAAGCAGTTCAATTTGATAATAATAACTGTACAACAGTGTATTATAACCTGAAGATGTAAGAGATACTTACGAAAAGTTTCGTAAAATAAATAATAATTGAATGTTCATGTTTTTATTATTAAAAAACTTATGGTTAATAAAATACCTAATAGATTGATTATTTACCCAAAGTGACACAGATTTTAGCCTTTCAAATTCCATTATGATGTATGCTGTTTTGATTTTTGCTGAGTGGATTACATTAGAAATAATCAAGGTCAATTTTTTTCTGTATATATATAATCCTACTACCCCAAACAGAGGGTAAAGCCTATAGACGAGTTTCCAATGTTAATTACACTTTTATACCTTGTACATACTAAAAATCAAATACAATGTACGAAAATAGATAGGAAGTGCTAATGTGTATTGAAATTTTCTAATGTCGATTGTCTTTAAGGGGACTCCAGAGAACCAAATAAAGTGACAAAATTTTGAAGTGTATAAAGAGACTTTTATTTCCTGTGAGGCTGCGTGCGCATACTCACAGGAAAATGACTTGATTAATGATATTCTATGTTGCAATATACCGTAATTATCGAGCAAAGAACAGTTGTGTTTATAAACATTACGTCACTAAGAAACTCCTCTATACGCTACATTTCCAACTAGCCTTAAGAATTCAAAATCTCTAAGAACCAATTAACAAACTTTTGTGGTGTAAAAGTGGTCTCATTGCATGCAGCAAATGATGTTGTGTTGACTAGTTCGGTCTGTTGTGTGGAAATAAACTCTTTCTTGTGCCAGTGGTTCAAAAAACACAAAAGGCTAAATAAAAATAGCTGAAACGTAGAAGCAAAAGGAATGGATAAGAAATACGTTTGGATCGTATGGATATTCCTACTAGCACACAGCACAGCTGTTAAGCACATTGATGCTCAGTCAACAAATAATTTTAGTGTGCTTTAAAAAGTATAGAAACCTTACTTCTAGAATATAAGAGATTGTCAAAAAGGTCAACAAACAATCTATTCCCATCCTCAACTTACATTGAAGGTATTGGTTTCCCAGAAACAAACCTCAAAGCAAAGCCTTCCCGGGGAAAGGGGAAAAATGTCTACTTAACTCTAACTAAGAATGACAACTTTGCATTTTGGTAAGCAGTCCATGTACCGTAGAAACGGGAAAATTTGCCTAAAAGCCATACTTTGATAATTTTTTTGCTCGCGCATTCAAGGTGTTATCTGAGTGAATTCTACTTGGGAAATCTGATGTAAGTGAGCCAAATTGCACTTTTTGTATGACCCTGTAGGAGGTTTCATCGAGTTACGGCAGCCGAAATGCATCTCTCTGTTAGTATTTTGATGACAATATTTGATCTTGCCAAATGAGCTCCGTTCCGCTAAAAAGCTACACTCCGCAAAAAGTTATTGATAAAGTCAAATATGTTCTCATATTCGCGGTCTTGATCAGTTTCGTTTTCAGCATTTACCACTACTCCTTTAAAGGCTAAAATACACGATAAGTTTAATTGGACCAATAAGTTGCATATAAAAAGCTTATAAGTTTAAATGTAGATTGGCAGCTGTTTACACGATCAGTTTAAACTTATCTGTTGAAAGGAAAAACTCCTCTTTTCGAAATGGATATCAGTGAGCGCAGACGCTTATCAGTGGCTTTAGCAGCTAGCAGCAACGCATAACTTTGATGAAAATAATAGGGAGTTACTTGTGTGAAGCCCTGCTTTTTAAAAAGAAAGAAATATCAGTGGCGGATCTAGAGGTATGTCAAAACTTGTGTAGGAGAGCATTAACATAATTTGTGAATTCAATTTATATTACCAATGGGATTATTTGAACGCTTTTCTTTTATGGTTAGATTGCTAACACTCTCCTACACAAATTTCGACATACCTCTAGATCCGCCACTGAATATGGTGCCTTTAATGCACTTCCAAGCCAATTTCGAATGGAAGATCCTACAGAATAGACATCGGAGCTTTTTCCATTCTTCAATGAATTTTTCTATTTTTTCTTCTTTTTCTGCTTTGCTAGCCATTTTCAAACAGTATGCTTTCACCACTATACTCAAGTCTCTCAACACACGTTTCGCAAACACTTGGCTGGTAAACAACATCACAATAGAGCTTTTGTTAATTTAATTCAAATTCAATAGAAAAAAACGTCCAACTAGTTGGCCAAAGTTGAACATGTCCAACTTTTTAAAAAACGTATAAAACCACAAAAAATTGTACGTCTTTGCTGTTTACACGATCAGTTTTTCTATGTTACAACTAAACGGTCCAATTAAACTTATCGTGTATTTCAGCCTTAACGTTAGCAAGTCTCAGTCGCTCTTGCAGGTTTCGGCGAGCTATCAAATATTGCCTTCTCACATTTCTCATTGTAGGTGTGATCCGAGGGGATGTTTGATCGTTGAGTAGCAATTGACCCATTTCATCAATAAATTTAGCATCACTAACACGTTCGCTGCCAACTACGAGTATACTCGTAGCAGCGGACTTGACACAAACTGTCAACTACGAGTATACTCGTAGTATTGGGATAACTTTTCAAACTTATCTTACTTTTGATTGGCTAAGACTATTCGGTTTTTTCTTTTTGATTCAATTCTGCAAAATATCAAATTTTAAGAAAATCGACAGTCAAAGTTTTTGCTCCCGCGGTAATGTCTTCAAGTAAGGCTAAATTTCACAATTTCTAATTTTCTATTATGCTTCCAAAAAAAGGAGGTTGGTGATGTATAATGCTTGAAATCTTCCCTTTAACTTTTTAATGAAATAAATTTACAACCGATTATTTATGATGATAATCTTTGAAACATTTTCCAACACAAATTGCTGAGCTAATCTGACATTGCTCACAAAAGTATGGTGTTTCCTTTCTTATCTTCTTGCGCGAACAGACTACACAAGGCTTTGTAGGCTTGTCTTTCTTCTCTGTTGGTGGTAGTGGCATTAGGTAGTGGAAATCACGAGGGTGCTGCCATCAGTTTGTGGGCTATCGATTCTTCCCATCAACAATTTGATCACATGTTCACGAAACTAGAGCACAGAGATTTCTTTATCGGCACCATACATTTAATGTAAATGAGTTATGCATCATGATATCGATTACATGCAACCCAACCTTTTCATACCAACGGATGGTTTTTCTGAGGCTATCGTAATAGGAAATCATCTGATCTGCTTCATCGTTACCAGACATTCCTGCGTTGTAGTCTCTAACGATGTTGGGTTTGTGCTTCTTTTGTCCTCATCTGTTGGTTGTTTCAACCATCTCTACTTCATGCATGTTGCTTATGGTCAACACATCTCGTTTGTCTTTCCATTTTGCAATTACAACACCATCTCTGCTCCTGTGAATGATTCCTCCTTTCTCTAGTTAGGCTTTTGTAACAGCAACAGGGTTAGATGTTCGGTCGGATCTCAGTGTGCCACAAATATATGTCTCTTTCTCCAGCATCAGCTTTGACAATTCAAACGAATTGTAGTAGTTGTCAACATAAAGGTGATGCCCTTTTCCTAACAGACCCTCCATGAGATCAATAACAATTGCACCAGATTGACCCAAGTCATGCTCATCAGGAACTGATTCCCCAGAATAAATTCTGATTTTGAGAACCAATCCTTCAGATTCACACAGCTCGTAAAACTTGACCCCATACTTATGTTTTTTGTTCTTTATGTATTGGCGAAACAAAAGTATTCTCGTAGCACGGCAATACACTAACAAATAAAACATAGATTGCCGCGCTACGAGTATACTCGTAGCATGGCAATAGGCAAAAAAAATTTTTGGGAGTTGCCATACTACGAGAATACTCGTGGTATATTATTATTTTTTAAATTTGTTCTGTGTTGTACCCTCATTCAAAAAATATATAATACAGTAATAGCTATTGCATTATACCATGAAATATAGCCTAAGCAAAATTTGATGAACATGTTAAATTGCCTCGGCAGTTAACGTTTCGGCCGAATTTTTAAGCCGGCAGTCTAAAGATGGCCCGAAAATATGGGTCGGCAGCGAACGTGTTAAGAAGATCCGCATCATCTTTAGGGCAAGAAAGAGCAAGCTGAGGAACATTCGGGACTTGAGCAACTGTAACACTTTCTGGAGTTTCCCAACTTTCTGGTTGTATTGATTATGCTGGGTTCGTGTCTTCTTGGTCATATAATTCTTCTTCATCTTCTTCTGGTACCAATTCCAGTCCTTCACAATCAAACAACTCACCTCCTTCGTCAAACGGTGCTTCCAGTGGTTCCTCTATAACAGCATCCTTTTGTTTCACTCCTTTCGGTGGTGTTATAATTTTTGCCAACTCCTTAATGTTCCTTGGGCTTGGCGTTTCCATTAGCTGCTTTTGGAAATCTACTAATTTCGCGCCAACCGGTCCGTAGATTCTCTCAGATACCAGATAGTCTTCACTACTATCTAATGTATTGGTGACCCCAAGAGTCTTGAACTCTTTCGAATAATCTTTTTTGAGGGCAATGTGACTTTTGTATGGCATTCTCATCATGTCATCCCTTGATGGTTTGGGAATAGTCTTTGGATTTTTCTCAAGTTGTTCGATCATCAGTTTTTGTTCTCGTTTCCGATACTCATGCTTCAGTTCAGTTCAGAATGCAAATCAGTGTCAGTTACCTGAGAGTAGAGCAAAATATAATACAGGGTGTATCTAAAAACTCTTTATGCTGCAGAAACATCATTCTAAATAAAAATATCCCTATAAATCGCTGCTGTTAATTGCAATAGTGAAATACGATGGAGAGTAGCTTTCAATGCTTTAAATAGTTGCTTTAAATAGTTGCTTTAAATAGTTTCTTTTAACAAATCCCCAAGGAGTACAATAACTAAACATATCTTATATGTTTATTTTCTATCACACCAAATACTTTTATATTGCTTTTTGTGTATCGTGTATAATGGATTCATAAAAGGTAATAACCTTAGTGTAATTACAATATACGTCGCTCACCGCCCATGTTCAGCCTGCGTTGTATCACCACCTGCTCTAAATTATTGCACTTAAAACCAGCGATAAGACTTCCTTTGCTGCTGGCTTTATCGCTTAATAAAGCTTGTTTGCACGTGAAGAGAAATACGTTCCTGGTGTTTCAAATCTTGCATGTTCTTAACTCAGCCATTCATTGTTGCGGTCGCATTTAAAATGTCAGCAGAATTTCTTGTTTTACACAATGCATTCCGAACGTGAATTTCACCTGGTTTTTCTTTACGATTTTAAACCAATCAAACATCAGTTTAACAATACACTCAATGTTGTGCACAGAAAATAACTAGAGATTGTTTGGAACTTTATGATATGATATGTTCAAACTGAAAATAAAAAATAATCACAAAACTAAGTGACAAAATATTGACGAAAAATTATCCAAGAAATTGAAAAGTATTTGACTAGAAATCTTGAAAAAATATATCAAAAATAATCTGCCTGAGCCAAAAAGGCTGATGAAATGAGAACAAAACAGGAAAAGACAAACGGCAGAAAACAACGTACCAGGTAGCCAGTATGTATAAAAACTGTGAATATGTGCACAAGAGTTGAGAAATGAATGTATTATGATGCAGCCTCACTCATAGCTTGATTGATGAGTTATGAAAAGTCGAGAGAAAATACGCCTATTAAATAAAAATCAAATACTAGATAATTGCCCTTGTGTGAAAAACTAAATTATACAGTAAAAATGTTACAAAAGAACTTAAATTGAATGCGTGAAGTTAGTTGTAAAGAGACACTGAATAAACGAGATGACGTTGACATGAACAAAAGAAACGTAAAGGACATAGAATTAAATTTTTTGTCCATTTTTACATGAACATGCATTACATTCCCCGCCATGGGCCAAAAATTTAATCACATGATCAATCAAACCAACCAATAGCTCATAACCAGCTAAAATAACAACTTTCACTCATTTCATAGAGCTCATTAAATAAATCATGATCATTGACTGAATGAATCAAAACGAGGTTGCGGACAGATCTAGTCGTCTCACGTTTGACACTTTCATTTTCGTTTTGATACGTTACTACAACTTTTCGAATATTGCCATCATCACCAACGACAACATCTTTGACCATACCGTACTTATAACGTTTCGTGAGTGGGGAATCGACTTTGGTGAATAACACAACATCACCGATTTGCAAGTTGCGTTCATGGCGAAACCATTTTGTTTGCTTCATGAGTTTGGGAACGTGACATTCGAGCCAGTTTTCGAACCAAGCATCATAGATTTTGGAGTTGGCTTCAAGTTGCTTCATTGGGTTGCAGGTTTTGACGAAATCTCCTGAAGGACTGCGTTCGTTGTTGCGCCCAAGTATCAAGCGATTCGGTGTTAGAAGATCCATGGTTTCTGTTTCAGTGATGTTTCCAACGAGCAGTGGTAAATCGTTGATTGAGTTTGCAATGACTGATCCAAGAGTCTCCCATTGAATGATTGATAACCTCTCGTTGTGGGCTATCTTTTCGATTGACAAGTTTACTTCCCGGATTTTACGTTCGACTTTCCCATTGACGTTGTGAGCTCCAACTGGGCACGTTTCGAACTCAACTTTTCGATCCTTGAAGAGTGTTGATTGAATGTTGGTGAAGCTCATTCGGATGTCTTGGTTGCTTTTGACGAGCTGACTACCTTCGTCGCAGAATAGCTTCTTGGGGAATCCATACCTCGAGGAAAATCTTGTGAACGATTGGATGAAAGAAGGCGATGAATAGTCGTCCATAACGTTGATGTTGACGGCCGAAGTTGAACAACAACAATAGATAACGAGCCAAATTTTGACGGTTGCTCTTTTGTTGATTGGTGAGTACGATCTGTATGGACCACTGAGATCCACTTGAGTTTGATAAAATGCTGGTGCGATGGTGAGCGAACTGCTTGGAATTGGACCCATGATGGCTTCGACTGTACGTTTCTCGATGTAGCGACATCGTTCACATGATCTTTTAATGGTTTTGACCAGGATTCTCCCTTCGATAATAAACACCTTCTTGAGTAGACGACGAAGTGTTGCTTCAATACCATCATGTTTCGACCAGTGAGATTCGACGGCAAGACTGTACGCGACGGGTGAGTGGCGATCGATGACCGGTACACAAAACGTTGATTGAGATAAGTCGAGCATTGCATCTGTGAATTTTCCTGCTATCGTGCAGGGTTCGTACAGTCAGGGAAAGTCAGGGAAAAAATTGAACTTTTAGGTCCAGTCAGGGAAAGTCAGGGAAAGTCAGGGAAAGTCAGGGAAGTTTTTTTTTGGTCTGGAAAAAACTAGGTTGTAGAGCAAAAGTCAGGGAAAAAGTTTTTTTGAAAACATTTGACGATATTTATTTTTACTTTCTGTAATTTTTGTATTGCTATTATTAGTTTTATGATTATCCTGGGTCTTGATATTGAGTTAAATGAACAAATATGCCTAAAATCACTTTTATTTTCTTAGACTTGATGTTGTTTTTCTGTATTCTTGTTTTATTTAATTAGTCTGTCATAAAAACTAACTGCTGTGCATCATCCTCTGAATGTGAAATATATGACATCTTAATATTACTAATACTGTTACGATGGTTAGTTTAATGACCTTACTATCTCTCTGGTTTTAGTACTAATCATTAATGAATTTAATTAACAAATTATTATGTCAAAACTGAAACAAACTTTTTTTCAAACCAATTGGCTCACAGATGAAAGATACTCATCTTGGTTGACGAGATCTACATCTAGAGAAAATGCCTTCTGTAAACTTTGCAAAAAAGACTTTGGATTATCAAACATGGGAGAAAGAGCATTGACTAGTCATTCCATTGGTAAAAAGCATAAAACTTTGGTTTCTGACCAAGAAAAAACAAGAAATTTCTTTAAACCAAGACCCACTTCAAAAAGAGAAACATCAAATGATGTAAAAATAGTTGAGCCAGAAGACAACCAAACCGAAAGTAAGGATCTTCCGGACCCTTCTTAAGCCTCGTCGTCAAAACCACCCTTATCAAAACCTATTGATAAGTGCTTTCAAGATTCTCAAGTCCAACAGGCAGAAATAAGATGGGCGTTAAAACATGTGTCAAGTGGATACAGTGATAATTCGTGTCAGGGAACTGTTAATTTGTTTCAAACTATGTTCCCAGATAGTGAAGTAGTTAAGAATATGCAGCTGGAACCAAACAAGCTCAAATATATAATAAATCATGGAATTGCCCCTTACGTGAAAGAAGTCTTAGAAGTTGATGTGAAAAAGTCTGCACACTTTGTTGTTTCATTTGATGAGTCTTTGAATGATGTCACCCAAACATCAGAAATGGACATTTGTATTCGTTTTTGGAATGAGGTTACTAATCGGGTGGAAGGTAGGTATTGGGATTCCCAATTTCTTGGCCATACTACCCATACTGACTTACAAGAATCTCTTGATAACGGCCTAAAAAGCCTAGACACTGGGAAAATGAGACAGATCTCAATGGACGGACCAAACGTAAATTTAAAACTTCTAAATAAGGCGAAAGCAAAGAGAAATGATATTGGTCAATCGAAGCTTATTGACTTTGGTAGTTGTAACCTCCATGTTGTCCATGGTGCCTTTAAAGCAGGGTCAGAAGCAACTGGCTGGGATGTGAAAAAGTTGTTGAAAGCCTCCCATAGGCTATTAAGCGATTCACCTGCAAGACGTGACGACTTCATCAGTGTTACTGGATGCACCAAATTCCCTTTATCATTCTGTGCCACCAGGTTTGTCAGGAGCAGAATCATTAATATTCAGTAGAACAAAATTTTATTTAAAAAATGTCAAAATTGGTTAAAGATCTCGAGAACTTGGTGAAATGACAAAATCGACGAACAACAAGCATCACAGGACAAACACGACAAACATGACAATAACAAATGCAAAAATGAAGAACTTGATCTGAATTTGAACCCTTCTCTCATTTTGTTTACTTTTTAGGTGGATTGAAGACAAAAAGGTCAGTGATCGGCTAATTGAAATTTGGCCAGCAATTGTCAAAATCATAAATCATTGGCAGAAGAAAGCACCTTCACAGCAACCTAAATGCAAAAGTTTTGATGTTTTAAAGGCTGCTGTGAAGGATGAGTTAACCATTGCAAAATTAAAATTTTTCAGTTTCATTGGTGGCATCCTTTTGCCGTATTTAATTTGTTATCAGTCACAAAAGCCAATGATCCCGTTCCTACACGATGATCTGCAACAGCTTTTGAAGGAGCTTCTGGGTTTAACAATCAAAGCTGAGGTTGTAGATGCTTGTAATGATGATTCTCAAGCTCTCTTAAAGATAAAGCTGCGAGAGGGTAAGAACCATGTCAAGAAGAGAGATATCCATGTTGGTTTTGGTACCCTTCAAGAGCTGCAATCTCTACGGCAACGAGATTTGGTGACGCAAGCTGCAATTAATGAATTCCGCTTGGAGACACGAGAATTTATTGTTGTGTTGCTTGAAAAGATGTTCCAGAAAAATCCTCTATCCTCAAGTTTCATAAAGTATGCATCTGTGTTTGATCCGAAAGTCTTGCTTAAAGAAACGCCCACCACTTGCAAATCATTGTTTGGAAAACTTATGAGTTTTCTTGTTGGATCTAAGATCCTTACCCCAGATCAGGCAAATAAAACTTTGTCAGAGTTTTCTACTTTTCGTGGATCAGCTATGTCTGAAAATAAATTTGCCTTTGAAGCTTTTGATAACACTAAAGAGCGTCTTGATGAGTTTTACATGAACAAAACAAATGTTTCTGGTCACATAAACCTTGTACATGTTTTGAAACTTGTGCTCGTTTTAAGCCATGGCCAAGCTAATGTTGAAAGGTGCTTCAGTGTAAACCACAGTGTTTTGAAAGTCAACATGTCAGAAAGTTCAATTGTGTCACGTAAGATGATAATTGATCATTTGAAAAGCCACAATCTTTCACCACACAACATGCCAATTTCAATGAATCTTCTCAAATCAGTTCGGTCTTCCCGACAACGCTACGAAGAATTCAGAAGAGAGCAAAGGAAATCTAAACTGGATGGTCAAAAGGAAGAACAGCTGAAGATATTAGATAGCGAAATCAAAGAAATCAAAGACAGTATTTCAGATAACCAGAAGATAAGCAGCAATCTACACGAAGAGTTCTTAAAGTTAACTGACGAGGCTGAGAAACAAAAAGATCTTTTGAAGACCAAAGAAATTTTGAGTAAGGGAAACAGCCTCAAGCGTAAGGCAAAGGAAAAGTTGGAGGACAACAAAAAACTAGAAGAAGCACTCGAGGTGCTTCAAGACAAAAGGAAAAAATTGTCCTAGATTTTGTTTTCAAATATTTTAAAACTGTGAATGTGAATAGTGATTTGCTTTTATTTTTGTCATATTTTGTGAGACCTAGATAGGAGTCGTTGTTGAGTTACTTGCTATATTTTGATTTGTTTCGGATTATTTTGAGAAATAATGAATCATGTAGTCTATGAATCGCGTTTTGAAAGAACTTTGTCCTAAGTTTGTCCTAACAGCTCATTTTCATTTTTCAGTGTGATTGAGTTATGACTAGTTTTATATGTAGATTTTCCTTCATTCTTGTTGTTCTCTTCAGAAACAGGTGTATTTATTTTTTATTTTTTACAGTACCCTGTAAAATTGTTACTGTTGTTACTGTTTAACCTTAGCCACCTTATTACTAAAGAATTAGTGAAGTTGAAACACAGTTTTTGAACAAAATTCGATCTTGTTTTGGTCAGGGAGAAATATAGGGAAATCATGAAGAAGTCAGGGAAAAAAGGGTCTTTTTTAAGGATTTTGTCAGGGAAAATTACAGAAAAATTGACAAAAGTCAGGGAATTTTTTTTTCAAAAAGCTGTACGAACCCTGTCGTGACACCATTGTTTGGAAGGATTCGTCCTTTGTACGTTAGAATGCCGTCCTTCAAAGTAGAGATTGGTTCGTAGTTCCTTGGGTTGACGAATTCAATGACTTCACGAGTTGCAAGTTTGAAGAAATAACGTTCAGCAAGTTGAATTTCGACTTCTTTGAGATGAGGAACATCAGATGTTGTGAAGAGTAACATGTTATTTGAACGAAGCTTTGATCTCAGGTTGTTGAAATAGCGGTATACGTAGCCCATTACACGAACGACATTGCTGAAGGATTTGGCGTTGGGATCGATGAGATAGGATGAGAATCTGTAACGTTCTCCAACTTCTTCTGGGATGACGGATGTCACATGATGAGTGAAACCTCTTTGTTGACTTCTGATAATTCCTGATCGGTGAGGCGAAGTTCTTGAGCTGTCATAACTGGGAAGTCCTTGGATTGTTGAAGCATCCAGTTGTGACCATTGATCCAGGTTGATTCGTTGTTGACGTCTTCGATGGTTGCACCTTTGCGTGTACCGATATCAGCTATCATCTCTTTGGTTGGAACGTACTTCCATTGGTTCTTGGTGGTGAAACGAAGACTTTCGACGACACGATTTCGTACCCACTGCTTCAAGGGTTTCTGGTCGTTGTCCAGCCAGTACAAAACGATTTGACTGTCCGTGAATTTCATTGACAATTGGTGCCATTTGTCGAGTGATCGCTTTACGATTTCTCCAGTGTGTGTGTTGATAAGAGCAGCATATAGTTCTCCCCTTGGCTGTGACATTCCTCTTGGTACTGCCCTGGTTCTTGAGAAGATGAGTTGACATGAGTGTTGACCATTGGTTCTGAGAAAACGAGCGTAGATAGCGACGCAAACCATAGATGAGCTTGCATCGCCAAAGTTGAGGGTTTCGATTGATAAATTGACGGCATCGACAGGTACTACTGCACGGTTGAATTTGAGGTTTCCAGCCTCTTGCATCAGTTGAAAATTTGACTCCCACAACGCCCTGAGTGCGTCTGGTATGACATCATCCCAGTCTAGTTTGCGGCGGACGAGGTCTTGAAGGTCGATTTTCATAGATGCGATGAGTGGTGACACTTTACCAGTCAGGTCAAACATTTCGGCCACTTTTGATGCACAATGACGACGTGTTAACTTGGATGGAATAACATTGACTTGACTCGTTGGTTTCTTTCCTCGAGATTTTTTCGCGAAATTCAGATCACCAATGTTGAGTGAGACCATGTCTGATTTGACGTACCATTTGAATCCAGCGATATGAATCATCTCTCCGTCTTCGCTCATGGTGGTTGGAGGGTCTTCGCCTGAGAATACGAATCCCTTAAGGTTGAAGCCACCTCGATTGATGACATGTTCGAGTTGATCTGCACGGCTGTAGGCGGTTTGTCTATCTTTTTCACCGGTGAGACAATCATCGACGTAATTATCACGTTTGACGATCTCTTCAATTTCAGGGTACTCGTCTTTTGAGATCTCTGCGACACGTCGAAGACCATATTCGGCTTGGTTTCCTGAAGATTTAACCCCATAGATGAGGGTTTTGATGACTTTTTGTTGAGGGATTTTGGATGGATCCAGATTTGGTTGCCAAATGTAGCGTTGATAGCACCAGTGAGATTCGTCCAATCGGATGGTATTGTACATCTTTTTGATATCTGTATGCATGGCGATTGGGTGAATGAAAAAACGGATTAAGACTTCTTGAAGCTTGTTGAGCGTATTCCTCCCTTTAGCAAGAAGATCGTTTAGACTATATCCTGATGATGTTGTTGATGATGCATCGAAGACGATGCGACAGGGGGTGCTGATCGAGTTGCCCTTCCACACTGCTCTCCATGGGATATAGTGATGGCATTGATGGTCGTTGAGCATGTTTTGAGTTGATTTTGGTAGATTGCTGACGTAATCGACGTAACCGAGGCTCTGTAACTTGGACTCTGACAATAGGATATCTTGTTTGTCGTTCTGATTAGATGGTTTGTTGAGTTTTCGTAGTTGCTGACTAAAGACTTTCATTGCAACGTCTTTGTTGTTAGCTAATCTGATCGATGGATCTGCGATAAATGGTAGAGTAGCTGTGGTTGTTCGAGTCTCAGGATCGATTGTGACGGATGAGTTGATCAATGATTGCTCGATCTCCTCCCTAATGCTGATAGCTTCAACTGATTCATCGTGTTTACATTGGTTGCAGTTACGACAATTTGGACAACGAATGTGATCTCACTGCCTGCTCCTTCGACTTCCTCAAAGACTCGCATTGATGTGGATAGGTGAGAATTGAATTGAGAATTGAAGCCAAGTAATGGAACGTGAATGTCAGATGAATGATTTTGAAGTGATCGATAGGTTGACGTGAAGTTGCAAGATGCATGAAACGGACTGAAAGATGGGTGAGGTCCACCGATGACACCTTTTCCTCCACTTGCACTTGTGAAGGATGATTCGAATATTGAAAGTCCTGATGGCATTTGATAAACGATTTTTGGAAAATATCTCAGGTATTTGATGCCAATCATCATATGAACGTCGCCACCTATTGATGATGGAAGCTTTGGAAGATGTTTTGATGAATTACTAGACTTGGAATAAGATTGGATGATGTCTTTTTCTGCTTCGGCGAGAGAAAACGTTGGGAATGTTGATGTGATCTGAGGAATGCACGGGCCATTCAACGAGGCTGTCTTCCCATTGCTGAGTGGAATGTTGACCACGTAACGACCAAGTGATGATTTTGTGACGCTGTTCCCGACACCACCGAGAATGATTGGTGCAGACGAATCCTTGATGGCGTTAGGTCCAAGAAGGTTGATTGCTTTTTCGCTGACCACAAAGTCAGAGCAGCCACTATCATAGAAGATAAGCAGCTTATGTTGATTTATGAGGACTTCCTGGAGCATGTAGATACCCCTATCTCCATTTTGATCGTTAGATTTAAAGGATTCTGCGTGAAATGACAAGCTTATGTTTTTCGTAAAGCTTGGAAGATTTGGATTTTTGAAGAATCGTTCTTTGAATTTCTCTAGAAGTTCGACGTTGGCTGGTTCATCCTTGTGCTCGTCGCAGACCAAGACGTGTTTTCGTACAGGATATTTTGGATGCGATGCATTAGGACAAACAAAGTCGTGCTGGCATTTACCATCCTTGTGCTTTCCAGATCCGATTGCTGCACCTGGGAAGAGACATTGAAAGCAGTATCCTTTTGCTTTGAGAAGAGAGAGTCTATTTGCAGGTGTAAGTTCAGCAAATTTCTGACAGGTGTAATATTGAACCAACTTAGTCTTGCCTGGGCCTGACGAGGCAACATGATCACTTTCACCAGCTGGGGTGTCACATAGAACACACATAGGATTCGAGGTATCAGAGGACACATATGAATTAGGAAAATGCCCATACCTCTTATCCTTGGTGTGTTTGGATGAGTCCTTAGGTTTGTTGCTGTCGTTTGATTTGGGTATGCTGTCTCGAATGAGAAGTTTCTGCTCATTGATTCTTCGTTCCTTGGATAGGAATTCGATCAATGATGTCCAAGTCTCTTTGGGGCTTAGGTTGTCATCACAGATACTTGTAAGAAATCTGGTTGATCTGCCATCACCGAGAAGGTTCTGTATGTGATTGAGACAGTCGCCATAATACAGGTGCTCTTCGATGTCATGTTTCTTAGCTAGAGCTGCCATCTCCTGCATCATGCTGATGAGTTGACTGATGCCAGATACGAGTTTCTCTGGATTCTTCTTGGAGATTTCGAGTGACTTGAGTTGGCTGATCTTTTTC
Organism: Turritopsis dohrnii; assembly: GCA_027922465.2. Taxonomy (NCBI): domain Eukaryota; kingdom Metazoa; phylum Cnidaria; class Hydrozoa; order Anthoathecata; family Oceaniidae; genus Turritopsis; species Turritopsis dohrnii. The sequence goes on along the minus strand of BQMF02000122.1, from coordinate 179,850 downwards.
TTGAGCATCATCCTGGTGTCACCGAATGCTTGCTCGAGACGCTGCCATATGTCGTCGATCAATTCAAGATTCTTGACCATGGTGTATGCTGGATCAGCAAGATAGTTGTTGATTAAGAGGTCTGGTAAGTAGCTCTTAGGAGTTGATGACAAATGAACTTTTTCAAAGTTAGAGCGAAAAGTATAAAAGTCGGTTTTGGAATCATATCCTGCGAATTTTTCGAGATGAATGTTAAGTTTGTTACGTTTAAACTCTGAATGGACGTCTAGTTCTCGATTACTTATTTCATTGTTCAGGTTTTGGATAAATATTTGACGTAAAGTGTCTAATGCAAAAAATCTCTCACCAAGTTCTTGAATAGTGGCTTTAATCTGCTCATTTTTCAGTAGGTCACTGGATACTGAATCAGCTGGGATATGTTTAAACTTAATTTCGAGTTCGTCAATAGATCCCTGGGCCAATTTGATGTTGAAGTTGAGAGTCTGTTCCTTGTGGGCGATGAACTCATCGACTCTCTTTCTTTCCTTTTGAGCGGTGAATTTGGAGTTAAAATCCTTTGAGTCCTGAATGTAACTTGTGATCTGATCCAGAGCTGCTTTGATTGCCTGCTGGATGTCGTCTGAGATGGATTCTCCAGATGAGGTGATTCTATGTGATCGTGTACGAATCGACTGGCGCATGAGTTCGAATCTTGAAAGTAGCGATTTCAGCTCCTCTGGTTGAATGTTCTGAAAATTGTTCTCGTTGATGAGATCTGGTATCTCCTCACACATCACCATGATAGCAATGCGTTCCTCGTTTGTTGAGGTGAACGGAGATGGTGGAGGTTGTGACTCCATGACGTTTTCGGACTGCTCGGTTGAATGACGCGATAAGTCCTGTGATTGATTTGACTGAAGGAGTGTGACTGCACCAGTCGAGTGAAGCTCCTTATAATTGATACGAGTGGTCTTCCTAAGCACTGACATGCGTTAGAGACTAGTAGTATTGATTGAGTAAAGGATATAAACGAATCAGCCCTTTCTGAAGCGAAGTGTCTGATTGAAGGTTGAAGCGAGGCAAAGCAAGGCGTCTGTTTGAATGTTGTGCACAGAAAATAACTAGAGATTGTTTGGAACTTTATGATATGATATGTTCAAACTGAAAATAAAAAATAATCACAAAACTAAGTGACAAAATATTGACGAAAAATTATCCAAGAAATTGAAAAGTATTTGACTAGAAATCTTGAAAAAATATATCAAAAATAATCTGCCTGAGCCAAAAAGGCTGATGAAATGAGAACAAAACAGGAAAAGACAAACGGCAGAAAACAACGTACCAGGTAGCCAGTATGTATAAAAACTGTGAATATGTGCACAAGAGTTGAGAAATGAATGTATTATGATGCAACCTCACTCATAGCTTGATTGATGAGTTATGAAAAGTTGAGAGAAAATACGCCTATTAAATAAAAATCAAATACTAGATAATTGCCCTTGTGTGAAAAACTAAATTATACAGTAAAAATGTTACAAAAGAACTTAAATTGAATGCGTGAAGTTAGTTGTAAAGAGACACTGAATAAACGAGATGACGTTGACATGAACAAAAGAAACGTAAAGGACATAGAATTAAATTTTTTGTCCATTTTTACATGAACATGCATTACACTCAAAACGCAGAGAGAAAAAATTTTTCAACTTATTATTAGCTTTTATTTTACGCGCTCTAACATGGGTGCTGTCAGAATTAGCTGAAAAAATGGTTTATTTTCTAAAGATCACACGGGAGGAGAAAAAATGCACGTGCTAAATGAATGCAGTGAATTAAAAAACGTCTGATCAGATTAAAACAGATTAAAAGAAATCAAGACTTAAGACAAAAGCCAAAAAAATATATTTTGTTTCATGATTCTCTTTTTTTTGCCTAACATTTTAATTGCTCGAAAAAAAGTTCACCCGTCTCAGGAAAGCGTTAGGGTACACTGGCAAACCGCACATGCTGCCACGTTCTGCCACTGCTGCTTTTTGTCCAAAATGTTTAAATGTTTCTTAGTTGATGTATTGTTTTAAAAGCCGAGTCAACATGAAATATTAAACTGACAATAATAAAAACAAAACGTTAATCATAAAAAAAAAGTCACATTCGATTGGGGTTGCAATGTATTTGTTTCGTACTCACGTCGCACACAAAAAAGATATAATTTCGCTCACAACTCAATCTACCATTTTGCGTGACTTACAAATAAACAAACAGACAGACAGACAGACAGAGAGTCGACTATTAATATATAGATAAAAAAATCTTTTGGTACGACTGTACGTGATATCTTTGATTTGCAAAATCAATTCGAAATTTGATATCCATGTTGTCGAAGATTCTCCGGTAAAGCATTGTCCCAGGATAGTTTGCGGATAATTAGGTTGTGAAGATCTAGTTTCAGTGATGCAGTTATTGGTGTAATTCCTGATAGATAAAAAACTTCGGATGCTTTTGAGACAGATTCTCTTCTTCTCAGCTTTAATGGAACTTCACTGATGTTGCAGGCATTGGAAACTCATAAGTTTGATAAATGTTCTTTTTTGAGGAAACTGTCGTTCATGATATTATGCTTTATTTATTTGTTTAATCGAGGGACTTTTAAAATACTGGAGAAATGTCTCTCTACAGAGGGGATAAAACATTGATCCAAGTTAATGAATTTCGCTTTCGCTTTGATACTGAATTTCTGAAATCACACTAAGTATTCTTTATCTTGTTTGAATCTTGTTACTTTCTCATCTTCATCATGAATAAGGATTTATCCTTCAATTATCCAGATGCTTTGAAATTACATATTTCATGCACATCTTTGTATTTTTTCGTTATCGTTCCAACGTTAAGGGAAGTTATTTGTTAATTCATCTGAAGGTACACAAAATTCTGGTACAACTTAGCGGAAGCCCGACTACTGGGCTACCATTTAACTGAAGATTATTGGTTTGAAAAGGTTGTGATAAAAAACGAATTATCTGGGGTATGATGCAGTCAGTTATATTTTCAAATGCAAAGAGATACTTTAAAGCAATATTCTCGTGCTCCTCTAAACCGTAACTGTCATACATACATATATCTTTACTAAGAAGTCTTTGTAGCTACAAAATCTTCCAGAGCTAAACTGTCTTGCTAAAAAATAACCGTTACTTTTCCCAAATTCATTGTTATATGCTGTACTCCGGCAGTGCCGTCCATATGGACTTATAGCAGCTATCAGCCATTTATCCAATATGTAAACTTGAATTCGGGACAGGTAAAAAGAAAAATGAAACACAAAAGAAAAAATTAAACACAAATAGCATTCTAAACAAGAGACCATACCATACCACACCAGAAAAAACCTATGCTCAAATGGTTCGTTCGTTTTATTTTATTGTGCCAAACGAATTTATAGGACTAGGACTGGTTACTTGGACCATTTATTTGCATTGACTAACTAGCGTTCAAGTGCAAAAATAAGCAACAAACACAACAAAGAAGCAGATATCAGCCCTACTACATCATACAGAGAATAAGAAATCAGTGCTATCACGGATACACAAACAACTTCCTTTCTTTTAAAGCACAGAAATTATGTTTTTTTAAGTCTGTAATGCTGCCTATTGTTTCGTACTTTTGCCACAATTTGACTATCAGTGAAGTTTGACAATCTTTGATGAGCTGTGAAATGGTTATCTAAAGTCTTTGTTATATCACTCAATGTTACAGAGAGACCACCGCAGACTTCTTTTTTGAAAAGATCTTTAATGAAGGCTGTTTGATCAGGGTGGAACATCACTGTGTTTGCAGTAATCTGATTCTGCTCTTTTTTAATAGTTTCTTCTTCTTTTTTTGCACCTTCAAATCCTTCACTTCGCTTAAGCTGATGCAGCTTATCCTATATCTTCTTAGCTGAGATACCTTTTAGCAAGTTGTTTGACGAACAAAGCTTTATAAAAGAAATAAGAGGGAAAAAGTACCAAAAAGGTGGCAAAACAAAATTTGGCATTTTCAGAGCAATTTCCGATCCTGTTTAGTTAGTAAAGTTTTACAGATATTAATAAATTATAACGAAAACAGGTGACTCAGCATTTAAAAGATTTTGGTAAAGCTAATTACATCCGTCGCAATTTACCTATTAACGGCATGTGCCATGTTACTAAAGCAGTGTCGCCAAACAGATCCACGAGTGCCTCTTCCTCTTCTGCGGTTCAAGTGTGCCTCTTATATGATAAGCATTTGTCAAGAATGTACTCTTTGTCACTGTCCTGGTCTACCTCATCTTCAATTCTGTTCTCTGCATTTCATGATGCTTTTTCTTCTTCACTACTTAATCTTTTGTCAAGTGGAGCTTCCTTAGTAGGCTCAGTTTCGAACAGAGCCTGATCTATCTTTTCTGATGTGGCACCACACTCTTTCCTTAGTCTGGTTAGGTGGTAGAATTTTGAACCAGTCTGAGGATTATGTTTCATTAACTAGCCCAATTCTTCTTTCATTTCAGGTCTTTTGTCGTAAAAAAAATGTTAGCAAACTTTTTCTCACAAGTGTTGCACTGATGTTTTTGCTTCGATCCGCCTCGTTTGGCATGCACTCTAAAAAGAAAGACGCACACCACCAGATTCCAATGGGCACCCAGACCATGTGATGAACACGAATGGTGCGACGAATTGGTTGGAAAAGTAAACAAATTAAGTTTTTTATTATTCAGTGCGGTTACGCTCTAGAAAGGAAAATCAATATCTCTTGTCTATAAAATTAATTATTAATCAATTTACTGTCTATAGAAACAATCTCTATAGTTATCAATCAAGTTTACCAGTTTATAAAGTTTCGAAAGAGAAAGAATTACGTAATGAGGTAATAATTGTGTTTTTTATTCTAAAGATGGCAAACTGCACGACAAACTGCAAAAAGAAGGTTTTTCCAACAAAATCAAAAAGACTACTTATTGTGTTCTTATTGTGTTTTCAGGTTATTCAGGTTCATTTGTTCCTTGCTGTATAGTAGAGGTAAAGTAGAAAGACAGAAAGTAAAAAGAAAGGTTTGTCACTTAGATGTTCAACTGTTTTTGTTTTTGTTTCGCTTTCTAGGTTGTTCAGCGATCTACAGTGTCCGTTAGTTAGTAGAAAGAAAGGTTTATATTTTTTTCTTCCACCAGCTTTTGTGCTGTGCATTATTGCCCAGCAAGTTACATGACGTGAAAAATGCACAAAAACGAATGAACGGTCAGGAACACTTTTTCAGACGTTTCGTTTATTTTTGCGGAGTGTAGCTTTTAAGCGGAACGGAGCTCATTTGGAAAGATCAACATTGTCATCAAAATACTAACAGAGAGATGCATTTCGGCTGCCGTAACTTGATGAAACTTCCTACAGGGTCATACAAAAAGTGCAATTTGGCTTACATCAGATTTCCCAAGTAGAATTCACTCAGATAACACCTTGAATGCGCGAGCAAAAAAGTTTTCAAAGTATGGCTTTTAGGCAAATTTTCCCGTTTCTACGGTACATGGACTGCTTACCAAAATGCAAAGTTGTCATTCTTAGTTAGAGTTAAGTAGACATTTTTCCCCTTTCACCGGGAAGGCTTTGTTTTGAGGTTTGTTTCTGGGAAACCAATACCTTCAATGTAAGTTGAGGATGGGAATAGATTGTTTGTTGACCTTTTTGACAATCTCTTATATTCTAGAAGTAAGGTTTCTATACTTTTTAAAGCACTCTAAAATTATTTGTTGACTGAGCATCAATGTGCTCAACAGCTGTGTTGTGCTAGTAGGAATATCCATACAATCCATACGTATTTCTTATCCATTCCTTTTGCTACTACGTTTCAGCTATTTTTATTTAGCCTTTTGTGTTTTTTGAACCACTGGCACAAGAAAGAGTTTATTTCCACACAACAGACCGAACTAGTCAACACAACATCATTTGCATGTAATGAGACCACTTTTACACCACAAAATTTTGTTAATTGGTTCTTAGAGCTTTGAATTCTAATGGCTAGTTGGAAATGTAGCGTATTAGGCTTTACCCTCTGTTTGGGGTAGTAGGATATACAGAAAAAATTGACCTTGATTATTTCTAATGTAATCCACTCAGCAAAAATCAAATCAGCATACATCATAATGGAATTTGAAAGGGTAAAATCTCTGTCACTTTGGGTAAATAATCAATCTATTAGGTGTCTTATTTGCCATAAGTTTTTTAATAATAAAAACATGAACATTCAATTATTAATTCATTATAATACACTGTTGTACAGTTATTATCAGGGTTCGAATTAACGTTTCAAAAGTGATTCGTGATAATTTAGTGATTTGCTTAGGATAGTGACTCCGTGAGGCGGCCCCATGATGGCCGCGGATGGGAAAATTTGTTAAATATAAGTGTCTAGATTGGCGGAAAATGCACTTGCGGCCAATGTATGTTGGTGCTGGATTTATTGATTTACAGTGTGATTTTCTTCGTTTGTTCGTTTTCTATAGCGAGTTGAAGCTGGCATTGAGATTACATGCTAACACTTTAAGCCCTGACGTTTCGTTAATTTACGATCGAATCAGCAGCTGCATTTGGAACCATGCCACAGGAACCTGACACTCCAAAGAGTCAGACAAGTCTTAACTGATTCGCGTTAAATTCAACTCAACTACGGGAAAGTGCGCACCACCGCAAGCTATTTATGATAGCCAGAACGAGGGAGAACCTCAGTTGCCCTACGACGCAATCGTAACTTTCAAGCGAACTCTCTTTCTGAACAAACAAACAAACAAACCAGCGCTGGAAATAAGATTTTCACATGTCTCTTTATTTTGTTTATTATCATTCTTCATTTTAACGATGGTATTTCTAAACTAATGAACGTAAATAGGCGGAGTATGGGTATAAAGAAAAAGCAATGACGTAAAACTAATGAATAACTACTCATAAACTACCAAATCAGTCTTGGAAGAATAAGGCGCGCTATCGCGCTCGCGCACCTCCATACGCTCCTAGAAAGACTATGGAGCGCTTCTTCTCGCGCGCCTGAACATCTGTTACGTTTTTTCCCAGCAGGCAAAAACCTGTCCAAAGTCAGCAAAATAACGTTCATTCAAATGTTCTAATGTTAATTTTTGCTGACTTTGAGCATGTTTTTGCCAGTTTGCTTGATATTTTAAAACTCAATCCACATAATTTCTTCGCAAGAAAAAGTTTCTTTGTATATATGTAAATTGGGCTTTCAAAAGTACGCCACCAGTTCTTTAATGTAAAAACATAAAACGCAGGAAATGTCTGTGTACAGAAAATGTTGACTAAGCCGACAGCCTTTGGGAATACTATCGTGACGTCTGAAAATGTTCATTCATTTTTTCAAAAGTTATTGAAGAAACTTTTTTGCGTTGTGCAAATCAAAGCAAACTAACTTGCAAACGTTTTAATGTGGTCAGTGAACAAATAAATAAAAGTTGTTCAGGTGTTTACTTCATCATGTTGTATTTTTATCTTCAACGATATGTTTTACAATAAAACATCTGGAAAAATTTTTTCTTTTCTAACGACAGACACAACCTTATGAATAATTAATGAGCTTCCTGTCAATACAAACAACGTATCACTGACGTAACTTTTCATAGTATAAGTTTTGATATACAAGCGTCTTTATATAAACAGATTTTTAAATTATCGCGAATTTACTAACGACGAAATTGGTAGTATTTTATCATCATTATCACGCGTGATAGTACTCCTTGAATAAACGAAAACGATGCTAGCATTCTTACTGTTTAAATGGCGCGTGATGGTGTGCAGAATAGGTGTGCAATGCGCCTAGAACAGGTTGAGGAGCGCTGTTTTTATAAAATTTGCTGGCGCGTTTATAGCACGCCAAGAAGGCCCTACGGGCTTCTTTGTTAACGCACCTACTAAAAAATATACTTCCAAGACTGCAATATAAACATAAGAATCACGGCATAAAGTTGGGAAACAAAAAATTGTTCGAATGATGTTAACTTAAAATTCTTTGTACGAAGTCTAGTTTTATGGAATATCATTTCCTTGAGAATGCTTTATCACATGAATCGTCGATTAAATTTGTTAATTTGTTGTTAAAAATTATACAAAAATGAGTTGTAACACATTAGAATTCACTTGCGAAAATTTGGATGTCGGCAGAATGACTGTCCTTGTTAACAAAATATGGCAGGCTTATGTAGCGAGCGCGTGACACTTCCTAATTTGGCAATCGTTTTTAGGGAAGAACTAGCCAAAAAATACAGAGAGACCTAACTTTCCAACGGAAAAATTTACTCTGATGTCAATGTAAATGTACATAAGGACATTGTGGTTCGTGATTTTATTATAAATTCGAAAAAAATTTTCATGAAATTATGAAAATGGCTCGTGATTCACGAATCACGAATCTTTAATTCGAACTCTGATTATTATCAAATTGAACTGCTTTACAATAAAAACTGTAAGCAACATTACCTACCTGTAATGGCAGATTTGCTATTCAATATACAGCAACTACATTGTAGTGTTAGAATTTATAACATTTGGCCAGGTGAAACTTTACAACATGTTTTTGTCTAATGATAATGTAATTTTCAAAATTCTTTAAATGAATTAGATAACTGAAAAATAAATCAATAAATTGGTTTTTCAATAACTGTACGCCTTTGTGTTACTACTTGAGTTCATTCTAATGATATAACATTATATAAAATGATTTTACTTAGGAAAAACCACATTAATATAGTGCGTTCACTCTAACTTGGATAATCGATCTGGTGGAAATTGAGCGTCAATTCCCACAACACTTAAAAGTCATTGATCGTCTTTTTTCTTGATAAGGGTAGAAAAAGAATTTTTAAACTTTTAATAAGTGTTCTGTTTCATTACTTTAACGTGTCTGATAAAAATCATTAACGATTATCCAAGTTAGAGTGAACGCACTATAACTTATTACTATCATTTTGTGAATGGGAAATTTTATGCTCTTATTAATTAATATGTTGTTTTACTATTTCAGGTGTATATATATCACATTATCAATGTATGAATGAAGAGGAAATGTATAATTGTTGGACATCTCGTACACTTGAAATGGAAAGGCTGAACCAAAGATAGGAGTAACTAATGTCAAAGTGAAGTGTTGAGCATTAACAGCCATGTGTTAAAAAATAATACTCCGGAAGCATTCATTCAAAGAAATCTTCAGTGATAATTCATTTGAAAGGAACAACATATTAAAGCATGTTTTAAATTGAATTTTCTTTGACTTTTAAAGTTTCAATTAACTGAATGTTGACTGTCATTTCTGGGTTAATGTAAACATTTTTGGAAAAAGTTTGGAATATGCCTGTTGTATTTCTTGTTGGTTTCAACTTCCTGGTCTTCTTTATTTTATAATATTTGAGTGTGTATATATCTACTATTTACGCAGGATACTTTTACAACTGTGAGTGTCAGAATTTTTTGAATCTGTACTTATGTATGAGAGAACTGAAAATTATTGATTCATAAAGTATTTTATTTTATTTTGTTATTCCTTCTCTTTTCCATCTCCGTCTCACGTTCACAATATCAAATTCTTAAAAAAAAACACTGTCAGACTATTAAACCCAACCACATTTTGACTACTTATATTTTGATATGCTAGTTATATACTTGATAATAAGTTCTTCATACATGAAAGTTGCTATGGGCTAATTGTGTAATTTTCATCAAATTACCACATCAAAACGAGGCGGGAGTACAGTTTGGTAAAATTTCGACATTTGAAATAATATACGGGAGTATTTTTAATAGCAATATAACTCAAAAGTACATTGTATTGATAGGCTTACATTACATTGTATTAATTATTTTGCCAACAAAAGTAACATTCTTTTGGTTTGATATGGATACGCATTCACGCACACAGTTACGAATTTAACTGCTCGGTTTGTCTTTGTCGAATGAAAATCCGGCTATCACGCATTCCATATTTTCGCTAGTGAACGGGTGATTACACGCACCCATTCCGCAAACATTATATATTGATTCACTGGTGGTATATATTTCTTTCTTCTAGCTATTTTTGTTAGTCAGGGCTTTAGCCAGAACTAAATAAAATACCGCGTATTACCGGAATTGGGAATTTTTATTGTTAAATTAAATCTAAATGTCACCCACCATGGTTGGGTGACAAAGAAAATTTTGGGATCTAGACTCTCTAAAAGGTCTTTAAAATCAATTTCTCTGTGATTTTTGAGCATATAAACAACAACCCAATGTTCTCTGTACAACACCAAATTCGCGAGTTATGATAAAATTAATTCATGCATTCTTCGTTATGCTGCCGTGTGATAACCATCTTGTTATGGTCACTCACACAACACTTTTTTTAAAACCACAACAGTTTAAAGAACCACACCATAGTATATATACTCAGAAAAATAAATGTTCACATTGTATAAAATCTCATAATCCGTTTATGCCAAATTCTATGAACACTCGAAAACAACGGGCCTTGTCTGTGCAAAAAGTAGTAGTAAGTAAACATAATTGACAAAAATTAAAGAGATTATTTAATAAACTAAGTAAGGGAAAAAAGTTTAGAAAATAGGCTATATATTATAAAAACTTTCAAGAACATCTCCTCAATCAAAATCAATCCTAAATATACTAGATCTTCAAACGCATGTTTGGGTTTCTTTTTTTCAGCTGATCCACAAATTGCTCAAGAACGTCATCTTCGAACCCAGCCTTCGGACTTTCTGTTGCAATAAACAGCAAACTCTCGAGTGTTGCGTTCGAAAGACTGTTGTGAAGTCGATTTTTCACTATTTTCATCTTTGAAAACAATCTTTCCACACAAGCGGCACTTAAAGGAAAAATCATCAGCAACTTAAATAATTTAAAACAGTTGGGATATATCTCCTTGTGAACACCATTCTTTGACAATAGGAGCCATAGCCTGTGGGAATTGAATGTTTGATCTGGAAATTCTTGTTCTTGTTCTTTGCGCTTGGTATAAATGAGATATTTAAATCCAGCGAATTCTGCCATGGTTTCATCGGCCGAAATATCAGGACCTTGATAATGCACCTGCCCAAATTTACTGCTCTTTTGAACGCTGCCATAATGATCAATAAGCATTTTCATTTCCTTTACCCCGTAACTTTGTATTTCTGACAAGTTATGGGGTAAGTTTTGAGGATCAAATACAGAAAAACATTTCCAGAATTGAATTTGTGCGAAAGCTTCATTTAATTCTGATTGAAAATCGCCAATAAACTTTGGAAACAATTCTTCTGAAAAGTTTGTGAAGTTGAACGTCTCCGCACGTAAACGGCTAGCAGTTGGCAAGGACGATGTTTGATCTTCTGCAACTTGGACCAGTTTGCGGAAGTTTTGTTCAGTTAAGAACTTTCTCTTTTCCTTCATTGTTTTGACATCATTTAATTGTAAAAAGGTTGTTTCCAATTGATGAGGAATGTCCGCCAAGCAAATTTTATGTTGTGACTTTTGCAAACACAATGTAAGTGGTGTTATTGCGGAAAAAACTTCCAAAAGCATAAGTATGGTGGAGATAGTACAAGGGGATACTGCTTGGATAAACAAACCTAAAGCTTCTGCCTCTTTTCTTTCATTGTAGCAAGTAGATAAGGCTTGTAAGATTGCTTGATAATTTTTAAACACAACCATGCAAGCTCTATCATGTGCAGTCCAACGGGTGGTGCTGGGACATACAGGTACAACAGATCAAATATTTCCATAAATTTCGGAACATTCTTGGAGCAAATGCATAGCAAGTGTTCGATATTTGAAATATTTCCATAAGTTGAGCAAGAAGATATCGGCGTGGGAAACATTCTGGTAATTAGGCAAAACATGCTTGAAGCAAAGTGCTAATTTGTGATTAGTGCAACCAATCCATCGTAGCATCGGAAAAGAATTCTCAAGATAAGCTCGTAAACCTCCTTTAATGCCGGAGTTGACATTTGTGTTGTCCATACACGCAAAGCGAGCCAATCGTAAAGGAACGTTAATGTTTTCAAAAAATGTTTGTAAAACTCGGAAGATATTTTCAGCACTTAAAGTAGACCCAACTAACTTACTTATGGGAATAAGGCCAATAAAATGCTCTTTAATAATTCCTTGATTTTCAAATGTGGCATAAACATCCAACTGTTCTATTGAAGTAACATCTGATGTTTCATCTGTAAAAAATGTAAATTCTTGTTCAGCCAAAGATTTTAAAAGTGGGATTTTAATGTAGTCATTCATAATATTGATGTATTTTGAAATATATTCAGGAGACATATAATTAGCATTTCCCGCAGCTGTCAACAGGTGTGTTTTCAATTCTTTACTTCCGCATTTTGCAATCAATTCCACAAGCTCTTTGAAATTATATGTATGGGCCCAGTTTCTTATGATTAAAGTATGCGTAATGTTAAAGAAAGATTTTATAACAAATCTTGCTTTAGAAAGTTTCAAGGTATCATTAGCAAGGGTTGCATCTCTCATTAATTTCCAAACATCGCTGTCCGTTTTTGATAGCTCTTTGAAAGCTTGTTTGTTTTGAACAGCAGTTTTGTGTCTCTGAGTGGAGAGATGGTCGTTAGCTCGCTCAGTAGGATGGTCTGCAAATTTCCCAGGTATTTCGATAAAAGGTCTCTTTCCAGAACCCGAAGCAAAAGAAGCACATACCTTACAAAACCATCCTTGGTCCGCATATGAATAATAAAAATCAGGGAAATCTTTTTCGTATTTTCCGAATGATTTTAAGCGTAAATCTCTCTTTTCTTTTTCACTAACCTTATTAGTAACGGCGACGTGTGGACGACATGGACGTTTTCCAAGAATTGAAACGGTAGAAGCTGCATTTCCAGTATTCCTTCTTGCTACTACTGAAAAATCACAGATTGATGACGTGGGCACAGATTTGACATTCGGTTGATTTTCAAAAGGTATAGGTGTCTCAACTTGCGATGGGGATCCTGAATTTAACGGTCTTTCAGTTGATTTTGTTGATTGTGAGGAAATTGATTGACTGATAGGTGATGACATGGGTGACGATTCTGTAGTAATTGTCCCTGTCGACGATGAGAGTATTGGAACAGCGTCTTTGATGATTAATGATTGAAAAACAGAATCTGATGACGTTGACGATGGTGTTGATGATAATGATGTTGAAGTTGATGGTAAGAAGCTGGTTATAGGTCGTGATTTAACTTTGTTTTTTTTCTTGACGTAATATTTTCCGTTATGTGACATCTTAAACGTTTTGCTGTTGTGCTATACTAACTAGAGAATTATTTCTTTCGAACAGGAAAAGTTTTTGTAATCGAGAAACCGGAAGGATAGTATTTAGACAACAGGTGCAGATTATTAACTTCATCATTTTTTTCATTCATTTTTTCAGACCAATAGATTTTTGCTTTACAGAAGCACTCTATTGTTTGAGAAATTTTACATAAAACTCTCCTACACAGAGTACTCGCTTTTTGTCTGCTCAAATAATAACTAAACATCGTTGATGGAACTCATTTGGAATGAAATGACGCAAACAAAAGAAGAAGTTGAATTGGAAGAAAAAGAATCAAAATAGAAAATTAATCTCAGCCAGCTGACTTTCAGCATTGTTTTTTCAGTTTAATTGATTGTTTCATTCATTCAGTTCGGATATATTTTCTTTTGTGAAGTTGTTTACGTGCTCGATATCACGTTACGGAGGTTTGGTAAATTTGGCCTGTAAAGTATTTATTAACAAATTAAATACTTTTTTCTATAGTAACACAAAAATATTCGAATTATATCAAACTAGCCGCCAAGGCGGCGTCGCTCGCCGCCCATGTCCACCTGCTCTGTATCACTGTATCAATAAACGTCAAATTTCCTTATAAACGGCTCGTACAACTTGTGTTTAACCAGAAGCAGATTCGAAGTCACAACCTCTGGTAAAACCAATCTTTTAGCAGTGTAACAATACACTCAAAACGTATAAAAACTTAAACTTTTTATTAACTTTTGTTTTAAAAAAGTTACACGCTCTAACATGGGTGCTATCAAACGTAAGGGGGAAATGGTTTCTCTTCTTAAAAAGATCACACGGGAGGAGAGAAAAAAAGGCACGTGCTAAATGAATAAAGTGAATAAAAAAACGTTCGATCAGATTAAAACAGATTAAAAGAAATCGATTAAAACAAACTAAGACAACTATTATGACAAAAGCAAAAAAAAAAATATTTTGTTTTATGATACTCTTTTTTTACCTATCGTTTTTTAAACATTTTGATTGCTCGAAAAAAAAGTTCACCCGTCTCAGACAGTCAGGCAAGGATACTTTAGGATACACTGGCAAACCGAACATATGCTGCCACGTTCTGCCACTGCTGCTTTTTGTCCAAAATGTTTAATCAGTTAGTTTCTTTGTATTTAGTTGATGTACTGTTTTCAAAGCCAAGTCAACGTGGAATGTAAAACTAACAATAATGATAAAAACAAAACGTTATTCCTATTAGTTCATCAGCCAAAAAAATTCACGTTCCATTGGGGTTGCAATGTATTTGCTTCGAACTCACGTCGCACTCAAAAAAAGAAATAATTTCGCTCACAACTTAATCTACCATTTTGCGTGACTTACAAACGAACAAACAAACAAACAGACGGAGAATCGGCTATTAATATATAGATGGGAAAATGGGAAAACATAATGTATAAAAATTTGGGAATTTTCTGACAATTGGGAATACCGCGTTATATGCGGTATGACAGGGCTGGCTAAAGCCCTGTTAGTGTTTCTCTGCTTTGATGTTTAGTATAAGAGACACTAATATTATTCCTGGCTTCCAAGCAGTTTTTAGGAATGGTCAGTTTGTTTTGCAACCACCTGATCAGCAACAAATTCCACCTGATCAGCAGCAAATTCGCTCTGTTATTCAGCATAGGCATGCAAATGAGGATGTAATTGAAGCAAGGTACTGACAGCTTCAGGCGAATAACATCCAACCACCATCAGAAAATGATAGACTTACTAGAATTTATAATACTCAAAGGAGTGTTGAGCATCGTCAAGCTGAACAGCCAGGTGAAAGATTAGCCAGGCAGAATGAGAATGCACAGCGCATGAGGGCTAGGTGTGCTGTTCAGTGGAATGCATTGTATTGTGCTGCTCGACAAGATCAATTATCTGAGCTGCATTGTCTTGGTGCCATGGACAAAGTCTGTCAATTTTGTGGTGCAAAGATGTTTGTTGACAAAACTAATTTAAAGTGTTGTCACAATGGTAAAGTTCATTTAGATAACATTTATTATCCTAATGACCTTAAGGAACTTTTAGTAGGTGATAACAATCAAGCAATGAAGTTTCAAGAAAGTATTCGAAAGTTCAACAGTTCGGTTGCTTTTGCTTCTATGGGTGCGAAATTGGCTGTACCGCCAGGTCGTGGTCCACCAGTTTTTCGTGTCAATGTCCAGGTATGTCATGCAAACTTTGCAAGATATCATTTTACGGGAGAGTTCTTATGTAGCTGTTTATAAACACATGAGTGAGGTAGAAGCAGAGGAACTGCATAGCGCAAATGAACAGAATCGCCACCCATCTGAGGTAAGTGGAAATAGATATTAATACTTCACTGATCTTTCAACTGCTTTTAATAATTTGCTATTGATTTTCAGGTTAGAATGCACTTGAGAAGTGGTGGTGACACTTGAAAGCACCTATGTAGATATAACCTATAAACATAATGAAAATAAGAATCCTTACCCTTTTTAAGTTCTTCACTGACATCTATATCAATTAGCGGAAAAGGATATGCTATAATGGCAGCAGCAAATTAATGTTCATAAAACAGTAGTATTTTGATAAAAAAAATACTTTAGAATATCATAAAAAATATGTAGGTAGAATGGTAATCCTTACACTTTCTGGAATTTTCTACATTACCAGTATCTAATGAAGGAAAGAAGGATATTATAATGGCAGCATACAGAAAGTCCAAATACATCATTAACAAAGTAGTATATATAAGGATATTGTGAAAGTTATAACATATGGAAAGGAGACATTAATGTTTATTGACCTTTACTATTAGAAGTAGCTATTGTTACTGTTGAAGAAGCATCTAAACAAAAAAGGTTCTCATAGTAGTTCTCATAAACTTAGTACACTTAAAACCAAGAGCAGAGTAATTTCAATAACAATCCTTACGCATTTATGCATGTTCTCTTTCAAAGTAGCAGTCATACCAAATTGCAATTCTCTGAAATCCAAATAACTGGGTTTGGCAGATGACAAAAAACCATGCTTACAAAATGGTATCAATAACAAAAAAGTTATAGAAAAAGAATTTTTATTTTTTCCCCTTAGCAACTCTGAATTGAAAGTAATTTGCTTTGAATATTGAAATTACTTCCACAAAAAAAAATCATTATAGACAAAATAGCATAGATTAAAAAAAATAAACAATTTACCTTTACTAGTCACTCGGTCTTCTAAACCTGAAATTAAATTAATTGGCTTTAAGTATCTTAATACCTTTGGCAGACAGTTAAAAAAAACTGATGTGTTACCTCGGCACAAATCTATTGGTTCGCCCGCAGTGCAAATTAAAGTAATTATGAAGAAAAAACAGAAGTTAGAGTAATATGGAGCATCAGGGTGTAGCCAGCCTTCTTTAGGTCAGTCATAATTATTCTTAAAGGAGTGCCCTTCTGTGACCCTCTTAGTGGCCACAGTGGGGCTTTTGGTATTTTGACATTTCACAGCCAAAGAATGCTCATTCTTTTGCTATATTAGAAAAAATGCACATGTATCGCAAGTTAATATTAGTATAAATGAAGTATCTGTTTCGCCTAATATCAAGCCTCATCAGCACCTTGGAGGTAATAGCGCCGGACATGGACAGACACTTTTCAGGTTTACAAGCAAGTGAATGCTGCGCCAGTGAACCCACATTTACACATGACAAGCATGAAAAGTTTGGGTTTATTGGAATTGAATGATAGGTTTGATCATTCACTTACCCCTTATCATGAGTAAGTGAATGCTATGCCAGTGACCCTTCGTGTGTACACCAAACAAAATGTATTCTGAGTCCATTAGAAGTCGCCAAGTTATTATGTGAGTGTGCAACCTATCAAAAAACACTTTCACAACGATCCTGTGGAAATGTAAAAAACAAACTCAATTCTATTTCTGACTATATATAATCAAGTCTACGTGGACCTTTGGACCATTATCTGTTTTAATTCCTAAATTCCTAAATGAATATGCATTAAAGCCAATGCATCCAATCTATCTTCTGTCATAGTTGACATTGAGTAGCTCTTCAACCTCATAGCTGAGAATGTTTTTTGCATTCACAAAATGTCAATGGAATTGTTCCCAAAATCCTCAATGCAACTTGAATATTGACAATAAACATCCTGTGAATGCAGGAATTAAATTGTTTTTGACCCATAGTTTGATCTGATCTAAGTTTCGATTCTTATTTGCATGGAAAAAGAGCATTCAGGCATAGCTGTTGTGGCACCACTCGTCAGTACGATACGAGTTATGGTCCAGACGTTCTTTATCAATTGTCTTTTTCTTTTTCCATTTTTCAAAGCTTCTGGCATATTTCGCGAAAATTGATTGGTATAGGCTGATTTAAAATGGTTGGGAGGAGATGGAGCTCGCTTTCCAAGTGAATAAGATCAAATTCTTCTACATTGCTAAGTTTTAAAGCAGGCTGCTCGATTCAATCATTGATTGCATTGATAATTACATCAAGAGCTTGAAAATACATTGGTTTGAAATATTGGTGGGCTGTTTCTGGATAGTATATATTGCTGGCTGGTCCTTCATAGGTTGTAACATATTGGAAGATGAAATAATTTGGCCTTTTAGTCTTTCGTGGCAAGACTGGTGTCCCAATTTGTTTGATTGAGTTGGATGCTTTCTTAGTTGCTTCAAAAAAGAAATCAAAATCTTCATCTTTTTCATGCTTTGCACTGTACTTACAGGCAGATCAGCACACATTTTACCCTTGATTGCTGACATTCTCTGTGACTGTGACGATCTGGATAGATTATCTGTCATGAAGCATAAGTTGTACGATAATTTAAGCCCGAAGAAAAAGTGACTTGACTTTTGCACCTAATAATTCTGGCTTTCCTCTCCTGATCTAGCTTTTCATTCAGTTGTAGAAAGCTTTTGCAGCTTTTTAAATACTTTGAAATCTTCCTCCTTCTCGATGTAGTGGTTGATGTTTCGAAGTAAATTTGTTCGCTTTGGCGAAAACTTGACTAAAACACAAACCTCTCCAACAGCACTCATAGTTTTAAGTAAAATATCGTAATCTTTGGTCATTGATTTGACTGTTAAACTGACCTTGGCAGTGAATTGCCACAGCTTTCACCTGTTCCTGTAGGATTTGAGTCGAAACCCTAGATTTTTTCCCCATCATATTCGATGCTCCATCATATGTTTGACCTCTCCAATTATCTAAACTCAAGTTCATTCTTATGAGAATGTCCTTTATCACCTGTACCATTGTATCGCTTTTAATATTCTCGAGCTGGTGGAAACCTATAAAGTCTTAAAAAGCATCCAAGTCTAAAAAGCATCCAAGTCTAAAAAGCATCCAAGTCTTCATCTACAGATCGTAGACAGAACGATAACTGTTCATTGTTACTAACATCAGTCCCTTTGTCAGCAATTACTGTAGCGGGGTGACAGATCAATTTTGTCACTATTTTAAAAATAACTTTGGATACACTAAACCATTACTTCTGAAACTTTGGAATCATTACATTACATATTTTTTTTCTATTTCAGTGCAAAATTTTACATTAACTTAACTTGTAATTCCAGAGAAATAACCTGATCTTTCCAAAACAAACATCAATATCGATTATGGGGTGACTTCGATCAGCTAATGAGAAGCGCCAAATTACTTACCTTAACAAGATAAATTTTCGCAGAGATAAACTTTCGGAAATTTTGGCCATTTCCGCAAAAAGTTGGTAATGTCTTCATCCGCGAAAATATGTCTCTGCGAAATATAAAATTTTTTCTCTATAATACAGATGTTTGAATTTCAAAAAATAGGTATAGATAATGAACGGTGCGATTAGTTATTTAGTTACACTATTTAACACTGTAGTTTTTCATAACCTTTGTTTGTGTATGATACATTTTGAAAACAAAAAACTTTTTATCTACTGCCATCCGCGAAAATTAGTCCACACAAATTATTTGAAGTTGGGCCATCTGCAAAAATATGTCCCCTCGAAATGGGAAAAAATTCATCTGCAAAAATTTATCTCGTTAAAGTATCATTACATTTGGCAAAGTTTTTAAAGCGCTATTATCATAACTAGCCGCCAAGGCGGCGGCGCTCGCCGCCCATGTTCAGCATGCGTTGACTTCACGAAAAATAAAATTAAGGAATTGGCAACCGAAAGTGTTACCATGTTGTAGAGCTCGAAAAACTGATTAAAAAAATGTATGTGATCGTTCCGCTGCGATCAACCGTTACAGAGATATCATTCTTCAAAGATTCTGATGACGTCACAGACCCCTCCCAAAAAAGTTAGACCCAAATTTTTTGTCACCCCATCGCCTGTATCGCGGACCCGAAAAAACGTCAGTTATCCTAGCGACAGATTCGAAATCAAATATCAAATATCAGTTTAAACAATGGTTCCAAAAAAACCCAAATTTCATGTGTTATTTATTTGCACTCAAAACGTAGAGAGAAAAAAACTTTTTATTAGCTTTTGTTTTAAAAACGTTACGCGCTCTAACATGGGTGCTATCAAACAGGGGGGAAATGGTTTCTCTTCTTAAAAAGTTCACACGGAGGAGAGAAAAAAGGCATGTGCTAAATGAATAAATAGAATAAAAAAACGTTCGATTAGAATGCTTAACAATTAAAAGAACAAATTAAATTATTAAAAGAAAAGCAAAAAAAAAAAAACATTTTCTTTTGGTATGATACTCTTTTTTTACCTATCGGTTTTTAAACATTTTGATTGCTCAAAAAAAAAGTTCACTCGTCTCAGACAGTCAGGCAAGAGTTAGTGGCAAACCGAACATATGCTGCCACGTTCTGCCACTGCTGCTTTTTGTCCAAAATATTTAATCAGTTAGTGACTTTGTATTTAGTTGATGTACTGTTTTCAAAGCCAAGTCAATAATGTGGAATATAAAACTAACAATAATGATAAAAACAAAACGTTATTCCTATTAGTTCATCAGCCAAAAACAAAGTCACGTTCGTTTGGGGTTGCAATGTATTTGCTTCGAACTCACGTCGCACACAAGAAAAGAAATAATTTCGCTCACAACTTAATCTACCATTTTGCGTGACTTACAAACAAACAAACAAACAAACAGACAGACAGACAGAGATTCGGCTATTAATAATATAGACTAGCCGCCAAGGCGGCGTCGCTCGCCGCCCATGTCCACTGTCCATGTATCACTGTATCAATAAACGTAAAATTTCCTTATAAACGGCTCGTACAACTTGTGTTCAACCAGAAGCAGATTCGAAGTCACAACCTCTGGTAAAACCGATCTTTTATCAGTGTAACAATACACTCAAAACGTAGAGAGAGAAAATTTCAACTTTTTATTAGCTTTTGTTTTAAAAAAGTTACGCGCTCTAACATGGGTGCTATCAAACGTAAGAGGGAAAATGGTTTCTCTTCTTAAAAAGATCACACGGAGGAGAGAAAAAAGGCATGTGCTAAATGAATAAATAAAATAAAAAAACGTTCGATCAGAACGCTTAACAATTAAAAGAAGAAATTAATTTATTAAAAGAAAAGCAAAAAAAAAAAAAAAAACATTTTGTTTTGATATGATACTCTTTTTTTACCTATCGGTTTTTAAACATTTTGATTGCTCAAAAAAAAGGTTCACCCGTCTCAGACAGTCAGGCAAGAGTTAGTGGCAAACCGAACATATGCTGCCACGTTCTGCCACTGCTGCTTTTTTGTCCAAAATATTTAATCAGTTAGTGACTTTGTATTTAGTTGATGTACTGTTTTCAAAGCCAAGTCAATATGGAATATAAAACTAACAATAATGATAAAAACAAAACGTTATTCCTATTAGTTCATCAGCCAAAAAAAGTCACGTTCGATTGAGGTTGCAATAATGTATTTGCTTCGAACTCACGTCGCACACAATAAAAGAAATAATTTCGCTCACAACTTAATCTACCATTTTGCGTGACTTACAAACAAACAAACAGACAGACAGACAGACAGAGAATCGGCTATTAATATATAGACTAGCCGCCAAGGCGGCGTCGCTCGCCGCCCATGTCCACCTGCTCTGTATCACTGTATCAATAAACGTCAAATTTCCTTATAAACGGCTCGTACAACTTGTGTTCAACCAGAAGCAGATTCGAAGTCACAACCTCTGGTAAAACCAATCTTTTGACAGTGTAACAATACACTCAAAACGCAGAGAGAGAAAACTTCAACTTTTTATTAGCTTTTGTTTTAAAAAAGTTACGCGCTCTAACATGGGTGCTATCAAACGTAAGGGGGAAATCGTTTCTCTTCTTAAAAAGATCACGCCGGAGGAGAGAAAAAAGGCACGTGCTAAATGAATAAAGTGAATAAAAAAAAAACGTTCGATCAGAACGCTTAACAATTAAAAGAAGAAATTAATTTATGAAAAGAAAAGCAAAAAAAAAAAAAATTTTGTTTTGATATGATACTCTTTTTTTACCTATCGGTTTTTAAACATTTTGATTGCTCAAAAAAAAAGTTCACCCGTCTCAGACAGTCACGCAAGAGTTAGTGGCAAACCGAACATATGCTGCCACGTTCTGCCACTGCTGCTTTTTGTCCAAAATATTTAATCAGTTAGTGACTTTGTATTTAGTTGATGTACTGTTTTCAAAGCCAAGTCAATGTGGAATATAAAACTAACAATAATAATAAAAACGAAACGTTATTCCTATTAGTTCATCAGCCAAAAAAAGTCACGCTCGATTGGGTTTGCAATGTATATGCTTCGAACTCACGTCGCACACAAAAAAAGAAATAATTTCGCTCACAATTCAATCTACCATTTTGCGTGACTTACAAACAAACAAACAAACAAACAAACAGACAGAGAATCGGCTATTAATATATAGATATTAACATACCACCCATTCTCATCCCTGATAAATGCTCGGTCGTAAAAGACAATATTAGTAGAACAAAAGATATTTACGACGGTCACACATATGTGACCCTCGTTGGATACGAAATGAAATTAACATTGGTTTTATTGAATCACAAACGAAATTAACATTGGCACAAAACTGATTGTTAGAAGAGATTTTTATTGATAGCAAAAGTTCTGTTCATACACAATCATAAACACAAAATGTTGGAATCGAAATTATGAAGCTGCTTTTTTCGATGTGTATACTGAATTTCAAAATCATGTTTACATCAATAGAAAGCCATTTTTAGCATCTTTCAAGTTGTATATTTTTGTGAAAAATGAGCAAGTGATTTTTGAAAAAATAATGAAAATGTCTTGGAAAAATGTAATTAAATCTTTAACGCTGGATTAACACGCGAATGAAAAGAAATTCAAACAATGACATTAATTTGGAAAACAATAAGCAAAACTGTCTGTTCACGGAGAACGTTTTCTTTATTTCTTAACAATATTACTTTGAGATAATGATCAGATGGGCTACTACTTGCCACCAAAATGCTTTCGAAAGCTTACCACAACCAAGAAGTTCATCAGATAATAAACATCAGTATAAATGAGGTCTAAAATGTGGTCTGTATACCTATAAGATTCTTTTGTGAATTAAGTGACAAAATAAGCAAAGAACTTAAAAGATTTTCAATGGCGCTAAGAGTTTAGTCAATCGTAGACTTATTTCGACTTAACTATTTCGACCAGAGGTAGTAGGAGTAGACCAAGGGCGTTTTAATATAGTATACGCTTTTGTTGCTACCTAATAAATGTGTTTATCAGCATTTTGAAACAATAAATAAACTTTCTTTCAATCAACACATTGTCAGAGACGCCAACCTTCTTTACTAAAATTGCGGGAGAGTAAATCTAGAGGTCCAACAAAAATTTCTCAGAGAGCCCAAACTTGATTTCTTTTCCAGCGTTTTGTTGGTGTTGTAATAGATTTATGCCACAGTTGTCATGAAAAGTAGCCTGAATGACATCAATTTTTAGCCTGGAAATTCGCCTTCTGTTCAATCCCAGCCAGAGACGAAAAAAAAAACCTTGGAGAAGGATGAGGCTGGTTCCCAGCGTCCTATCATTTTGTGAGAGAAGCGATGTGGGTGAATTTAGTTTAATTTTTGCGCTATCATCACACAATATATTTTTCTCATTTTTACAACCTCGTAAATTAGCGTAACGATATTGATATTTTAACTCGTTCTCCCTAAAGCCCAGGGCTTCTCTCTCGTACAGGCACGAGCATGCACTGTAATATAAAAACGATACGCTGTTATTGAAAATATAACTGTAAGAACGAGATTGGAAGGACATGATCAACAAAACTGTACCTTAACAGTAGGTAGAACTGCTCGTCTGAAAATTTCCGCTGTTAAAGTAACGAAATAACTATAACTATAATAATAGCATATAGCACGTAAAGGTAATGTTTGAGCGCTTGCATCTTGTCTACGTCTAAGGTTAAACCTAGCTCAAACATTAACTGGGACTATAAAACAAAATCAAAAAAGCTGCTTTGAATATTATTTTGTTAACACTTTAGTGTTTTGCAGAATTTTGGAGAATTTTTTTGCATGCGTGTGACCAAAACAGTTCTACAGAATATACTACAGAATTGTTTTTATGCATGATGCAACCATAAATGGTTTAAGTAAGCAGCCATTTCTGAAAAAACTTTATGTAATATATTGTCAGTGCATAAACGATTTATTGTATGCCATTGTTGCCTTCTTCGCTTTGTCAAGTACTTCTTGAGGCAATTTGATTTTGTGAATCGGAACATCTTCAGTAGCCAACTTTACTGTTATCAGGCTTCCCAAGGTTTCTTCCGGATCAAGATTGGGCCGAAAACAGGTTTTATTTTTCCTCACCATCGAAAACACTCTTTCTTCCTCTGCGTTTGAATGGGGAATTGTGAGCACCAACTTTGAAATTTTGCATAAATTTTCAAATCGAAGAGAACCATCTACATTTTTCATTTCGCTAATAAAACACCATATACGATCTAACTGTACGTCAGATCCAGCTTTTGCCTCATTCCAAACGTTCTTTGGAATATCTTCATCTGCAAGAAGCTGATAATCGTGAAATTCCGATGCCAAACTGTCTAACTTTGATGGCTCTTCAAAGGGTAATAACTTCGGATACCTTAAAAATAAGGAATAAAGCGCGATTGGCTTAATAAGGATAAAAACCGACACATCATCAAACGTTATTAGGCAGCTTTCGCAATTAACCTTCAACGTGGAAAAATATCAGAAGACAATCTATTTAATACTCCCGAATCTAAGAGAAAAGAAGGGATATGTTGAATGAATATGACTTTAATAGCGACAATTTCTATTAGTGAAAATCTTTGACCTTGACGTTTTATGTATTGCTTAAGTTACCTGCTAACAAAGTACTGAAGTTGCTTAAATTCTGTGTCATCATTGCATCGACCATCAAAGTTGATGAATTGAGCGTTCCTTAATAAAGGGTCATTAATTGGTAAGTGAGTTAATGCATATTCGAATGTTGTTTCATAAAACATTCGGACACCGTTATAGAACACTCTGACTTCTGTGTCTGTAATATCACCAGATGATAGCAAACGATCTAACAACAATCTTGTGGTGATACCAATTTCCAACTGATTGTCTAGAAAATAAGAGATAACTGATTTGCATAAAGTAGAAGTGCTTATAATTGATATGATTTACGGGTGACATATTTAGAAAAAAGGAGATTATACGCATGTCGCCGCAAATAGACATATGTATACACTTTAGTAAACTTGCTAGTTATATATCCAGACCCGATCACGGAACAAAGCAAACGAAGTGATTTTCAAACCACAGCTTGGAGAAAACAACATCTATCAATGGCGAATAGACGCCACAACATCTAAACCAAGTAATTTCGGCTTTGATTAGAAGCTGTTTGCCTCTTGAGATTTTTAAATGCAAATATGAAAAATTCCTACCTTCTTTTTGAGATGATGGATCTTTATATCTTAAATATGAAATATTTCTGCAGTTTTTCACATCTCTAATCTTGACAAATTTACAAGCAATATCTTTGAGGAAACGGTGAATTTGTGCATGTAACTTGGATATTAATGGATCTTCTCGTTGAAGATACAAATTAAATCGGATGAAGGATTGTAAAGAAAACTGATAAAAATACATGTAAACCTCCGTCATTGGATCTTTAAACTTTGAAAATAATCTTTCAAATCTTGGTCCTTTCTCGTCAACAGATAAAAAGTAAGATTTCAACGAAGGATACAGTTTTAAGCACCGTGTGATAGCCGATTCCAAGGATAGCCACCTTGTAGATACATACTTGATTATTTTCTTGTACTCTTGCTCCATAAATTCACAGAACTCTTCCAGAGTAGCTTTTCTCTTGCTGCTTTTATCGAACCAATGGAAAATATCTACCAAGACATCTTCAACATCAAATCCGGTTTCCAGTACAAAGCTACTTGCACCCTTGTTAGCTGTATTATGGACAATATGGCATGGACAGCCGTTAATATATATAGATTCATTCTTGGAGAGGACCCGGGTCATAATGGAATTATTTCTACCGAGATTAACTGAAGTATTGTCCATACTGATACCTACGCAGTTATCCCAGCTGACACCAACATTAGACAGAGTTTCATCAATTGTATTGAACAAAGTTTCCGCATCAGATTTCTTAGTACCACACATATCCAATAATTGTGTATAAACTTTCTGCTTTTCAGAATTAAAGGTTCGAACTGTTAACGGATTCATCTTAATAACTCCTTCATCATTAGAACCATCAGTAGCCAATGCATAAGGTCCACTTTTCATCAATGTGATCAATTCAGATCTACAAATATAGATGAATAAGTAACGAATTTTTCAACCCAATCGAGGGTTGCTGTAATATTTCAAAGTCTCCTATTACGATTCATTATACTTACTTAAAGTAATCTTTCAATGCTCCATTTATAATACAACGAGTTTTTGTTCTAGAACAAGCGTATGATTTAGCTATTTTTGAATCCGAGAATGAATCTTGAATTAGCGGTGACAATGATTCTGCTAGCTGAAATGGCGCGTTGTGTTTTACAATAGCTAGTGTAAATTTAACTTCTGCCTCTGTGATCTAGGAAACAAAGGTCTAATTTATTACTTTAGGCGTAGAAACTTCCGTGAGAAACTTTCGCGAATGCACAAATTCGAGAGATTTTTGTATTTTCCATTCATTAACTTTCGCGAATAGGCCTTCCAACATAAGTTTTCTCGAATCACCAAAAATTAACTTTGATAGTTAGCGTTTTTATTTTTTCGTACATAAACTTTCGCGAAAATTCTCTTTATTATCGCTCAATGTATTGATGAAAACAATATAAAAACAAATTGCCCACCTACCCTTTTATTTAAAATGGGGTTGGCACGATAAATTTGTTTTTGTGTTTGAAGGGAAGTTACGTATGATTTATGTTTTTTTGAATCCACGTGTCTACGAATATCACCGACCCCTTGATGAGAGCAGTTTACTTTGCAGCTGCAAACTGTACAAAATGCAGCATAAATATCAGCTTTCACTGATTGAATGCACGGCCACTTAATACTCCATTCTGCTGAAAACTTGGTCCGATACTTAGATGAACCTGATTCGTTCTTGCTAATGCCTGATTTCATTTTTTTGGTTTTAGGTTCTTCCTGCTTTACTTCTCCATCTTCCTTCATGAAAGAAAACTGCTTCGTTTGTTCACTTTTGTGAGACTCTTCAGTAATTTTTTTGAAAAATGAAAACATTGTTTTCTGTGGTATATCTTTCTCAGCATCATTAGAATCGTCTATACCACTTTTTTGTGTTATTTCAGAATATTCATCGTCTGCATCATCTGTAAATTCATAATGAAAGTCTGTCATAACTACATCATTGTTCAGTTCAGAATATTCATCGTCTGCATCAACTGTCAATTCAGAATCAAATTCTTCCGTAGCTACATCATTCTTTACTTTTTCTTTTGAGAAAAATTGATAAATTGTCCCTTTAAAATAGTTATTTGGCATTGATGAACTGGCTTTCTCTTCGTCTTCGTCTTTTGCATCAGCGTGACTCACAACAACCAAAGGAACAAAATGATTAGGTGACCATCTTTGCAAGTTTGTGTTTGAAGTATGGCTCCATAGCACTCTCATCTTCAGAGATTTGTCAAACAATTCAGATTCATGCAAAGGAAGAAAGACTTTATTAAAAAATTTCCTGTCAACACAAATATTATTGATTTGTGGATAAATTGAATGGATCGGACACTGCAAAACATTTGACATAGCAGCAACATTACGAGCTGAACAATACCTCCCATTCTTAAGTCCATTTAAAACATCTTCTTCATAGGAAAATGCGTCAGTAGAAGAATAATTATTAAAGATGTTAGTATCATATAAATGTCGACTTTGAATCAACTCTTGGGTACACTTCACACGAAGTTCACAATGCAGATCTTCAGACCCAGAAAGCAGAACGGAAATAGCGTTATAGAAGCAATTACCATTACCAGTGCACTGTAATGTTATTGGAGTAAGATTAGCTGGGTCTTCATCAAAAAACCAATCGTCTGGCAAAAGTCTCTTGGCTGTTTTATCTTCTTTAATTTTCTTTAGGTTTATATGATCATAACTAGTCTGCATAAAAAACTCCACAAAGTCATAACGATTTATTTTATCAACATTGTTTTGAAAAAATAATTCCAAAGCATCATATGTACTAATGTACGAAGCAGTTCGTTGAATGTTTCTATAAAACACGTGGCGCAAAGCAGCTCCGTCTTCCATGGTTTACATTAGTTTAAGATTATATATACTAAATGCAGCCGGGTTGTTGTACGTTTTCAAGATTTAGCCTAAGGCTGGTTCTCACTTATCGTCGTAAGGCTTACATTACGACGATCGTAAGCCTTACGACAGTTTTAAGCCTTACGCTAGTGAGAACTACTAAAACGGGAATTTCTGTCGTAAGCCTTAAGACTGTATTTTAAGGCTTACGACGAATATAAAAAAATATATAAAAAAAAACAAAGATGCCAACACATTGCGTAACGTAACGTAAGCCTTACGACGATAAGTGAGAACCATGTTTAAAAAAGAATCCATTGTTTTACATTTGATCACAAATTTCTATTATTACGTAAAGAATTGTTAAAAAAAATCTTCAGTCGAATATTGTTTCACATCTTCTCCAGTGTTTCATCTTTATACTACGTACTGTACGGGAGATAATCAAACTTTAGCGTGAGAATTTCATATAATGCGGGAGCATTGCAATTTTGTAATGGAAGCGGGAGTGAATTCTAATATGCGGGAGACTCCCGCTCAATGCGGGAGAGTTGGCAACACTGCATTGTTCACATTCCCAAACTAATGATTCAATTGGGATGGTATCATATTCTTCTTTCTCGTACACGAGACCAATGCACTGCAGATGGAACTGTGCATGGCACTTGTCGCATAAAATCCACCCATTGAAATAAGAAACATGGACTTGAGTGTATAGCTATAGATATCACAGTCAGATCATTTGAAGCTATCATAAGCGATTGCTACTGTCACACCACAAGTATTTTATCTTTAAAAATCGTCAAGAAACCTATTTTCATCCTCTTCCCACTCTTCTTTACAGTATGAGCATACCCATACTTCTTCGTTTTCCGCATGACTTGGGCCAGGTAAATCGCTTAATAAGCCTATGTCTTTACCTGGTGTTAATTTTCGACCCCACACAAATTTTTTTAAAAGATGATTTTAGTATTTCGGAAATGTTATTAAGATGGAATATCCTCTTTGTTTTTCGCTGGACAGACTTCTCTCATTACTGTGCTCTCAATCGTGTAAAATATCATTCTCAAAAAGTGGTAATGTAATAAGCTGTGAATTTGACAACAATATTGTAGAATATTGAATATTGAAGAATTTCAACATTTTCAAATTTTGAAAGGGTTTACCTTTTCTCTCTTTTTTTGGATGAGATTCACTCAAGTAAGTGAGGCATGCCTCTTTCAATATGTCAATGTCCATTGAGTCTTCGTTGTTTTTGTTCCCAATTAATTTTTGAAAAACTTGTTGTTCATCCAGAGGAACAATCCCACAAGCCTTGAAAAGAGATATTAATAATTTAAGATTTCAGGTTTTTTTAAAGCTACTATTAAAGCTTTCCTCCCTTGCCACAACATATATAACTGAAAACATTCAGAATGTCACAGTAATACAGAAAATAAACTTTATTTTTCATACTTTACTTCGTCAAGTCCAATATTTCCACAACACGTTTTTACTTTTATAAGAGCTCGACTACCCGTTCCGCCATTTTTCAAAACAACATCCGAAGGCCTGTGACGTCAGCAAGTTTCATGTCCAGATTTACGGTTTTAAAAAAACGCTGAAAATACCGAATCGCTTCACACATTCACGTCTTTTTCCTTCCATATAGCCCCTGTTTATTCATGGTATCTTCTAAATACGACTAATTATGATCTTGATGCATATTCGCATTCATAAACAATTTGTTTCGTAACATACTACGGAAGACGTTGATCAAAGATTTTAGTTTGTTTTTTATGTTCAAATGTTTTTTAAGGGGGAGAAACTTTCGCGGGGCAGAAACTTTCGCGTTTTTGGCCCTTTTTCGCGAAAGTTTATGCCTTTGGAAATTTCTAAACAGTAAAACACGAAAGTTTTTTCACTCGCTCGAAGAAACCCTTTTTTCCAAGCAAACTTCAGCAAACTTCAGCGGTACATTGGTGGAGATGGAGAAACCGATTCTGAGTGGGAAGTTGAAGAAAATTAGTTATTATTTTTTACTTTCACTAAACAAAAATTATAAAAATTAAAAAAAAATCGGGTTTTTTTGCTCATTCGCGATAGTTTTTTCACACGAAAATTAACTTTTTCTTCAATTTGCGAAAGTTTTTTTCCATAAATTTCGCGTTTTTTTTGATTTGTGAAACTTTTTGCCTGCCAAACTTTCTGCCCTTAAAGTATCTATCAGTTTTTGGTAACATGTCGTGTGCTATATACCCAGGCTGTACAAATAATAAGCGAAATTCTTCAAAGACTCTTTTTTTCGCTACCAAAAGATAAATTGGCGAAAGCATGGTTAGTGAGAATAAATAATCCTTCCTAAAGCAGTTTTTGTATGCGATCACTTTCAACCAAAAGACTTTGATTAAAGCAACGAGATAAGAAGATGTTTGCAGAATTAAGAAATAAAAAAGGTTTTTTTCTTGTCGTAGAATTCGCAAATTCTTTCCTTCTCCTGAATCCAAGGATTCGCTGTGTGGAGAAGTTTTCGCGGTATCACTCTGTCTCTCTCTCATATTTTTATTTTACGGGCTGGAAACAAAGATATTATACGCACTTTCTCTCGGTATTTATCAATCAGGAGGTAATAAAAGAAAATATAAGCAGTCTGTATATTTTGTTATTTATTAAAACGAAACATAACCTGTCAGGTCAACAAACTTGCCTAACTTTCAGTTACTTTCGTTTTCACGATGATACTTGCTGACGTCACACGGAATTTCAGTGTTTTGATTTTGTAGAGAGAAAGATGGCGGCGAAGAAGTGCCTTGTTGATCAAATTTAAGTTTTTAATGTGAATTATTTTTCTTCTGTACCGTTTTTGAAGCAAATGAATATGATTTTCTGTATTACTGTGATATTCTGAATGTTTTCAGTCATATTTCTTTTGGCATGGGAGGAAAGCTTTAAAAAGTAACATGACATGAAATTGGTGTTCCTCTCTGAGAGCAGTACTGAATAATCCATAAATTATGAAATAAATAGCTGAAACATCATACTAACCAAAAACTAAATTTTTTCCATTGCTGGCTGACAAATGTGCCGTCACAACCTTGAGAATACCAGGGAAGCATTCTTTTGGTATGTCCCCAATTCTTCTGGGTTTTTTCTCCACGCTGCCAAAGCATTGAACCAGACAGTTTTTAACGGATGAAACACCGCCAAGTCCAACGGTTGGCACAAATGCGTAGAGTTGGGCAATAGAGGAATGAAAGAATAACTTCCTCTAAGAAGTGGCACCCTAGGTTATCAGCGATCATAACGATCTTCCCTTCTAGCGTTTGTGCATGCTGGAGAAACACTTCTCGAAACCACTGAACAAATGTTCTGGTTTCGAACCAGCCATTCTTGCTGTGTCCGTATACAGCACCTTTTAGAAAATTATATGATTAACAAAGGCAATTGAAAAAAGTTGGATGAACTGCGAACTAAAAAGAGGCTTGTATTCAAAGGTTAGCAGCCCAACAATACATTGATTTTATAATACCTGCTGCATTCTGCATCCAATTTTCATACACATTGAGCGCTTTATAAACCACCATAGGTGCAAGGAATTTTCCTTCCACGTTTCCACAAAACATTACCGAAAAAGATTGTTTACTGTTGTCTGACAAACATTTAAATAAATTCATACAAAGACAAGAAATCAACATCACAATGGGACACGCCCTAATTGAAAACATACAGCAAAATTTGGCAAGATTCGAAAAGCTATTAGAGAATATAGTAAGCTTTGTTTTGGGGGGGGGGGGGGGGGGGGGGGGGGTTGTTGGTAAAATTGGTTTCGTCGAAATTGAAGATATTCGAGGCACGAACACCACTTACTTCCTCCTTCAAGTATTCAGAAAAGGTTCTAACCTTGTCTTCTGTAATCGTTGCTCTATCAGGTTTCACCTGATCAGCAAAGCTCTCTTTTAGACCTTTATGTCTGATAAAATTCTTAGCCCAATCATTTGATGGAAGATTGTCTTTGAATATCTAAAGTGTAAAAAAAATCCAAAACTCTACTTCGATATATTTCAAGAGGTTATTTTCATAGTACAAAAACAAGAGGAACAAACAGCAGTGCTGTAGACTTCAGTGTAATTTCCAGAAAAGTCCCAAGTCAGATATGGAGCTTCTGATTGCAACGAAACTAAGTTTGTAGAAGATTATTAGCATATTACAGTAACATTACTTTCTTCGCGATTCCTTTTCTGTCAAAAACATCCTTGACATAATATCTCAGATTGGGTGAGGTCATTGGCACCCTCCATGCAACTAGATTGCGCATGAGTCTGACCAGATGATTCTCCATTTCAGAATCAAGCTGATATTGTCCTTCGTGTTTCTTCGGATGGATTCCTGTAGTAATTACAAAAAACATACGGTAAAAAATGTTTTTTGTAGCTTTTTAAAGATTATAAACAACCCAAGATGAAACTAACCTTTGATTTTGTTTTGTAAAGATGCATATGGCTCTTTACATTCCTTTGATGCAGCACGCATACTTGTGCCATGAGTTACTAACAAACCTGCTCTTTCCATATCTTCTTCGCTATAGTCATTCAGATATGGCTAAGCGTCTTGTTTTTTGTATACTTGAGGCATTTCAAAAAAATGTTCACGAAAATTAACGAAAGTGCGTATCATTTATCAGTGCATTGCACATTCAAACATCTCCTTTATCTTAGGGCCAGTTTCCACTTACAAAACTTCACGAGGAAAATTTCACTATGTATTTCTCAAAGACATTTGTTCAGAACAATATGGCATTGAGTCACGCAAAACAAATCATCAAAGTTGAACAAAGTTCAACTACATTTTTTCGCACGCAAAAGAAATATATTTCTTGAGAAAAGTGTTTGCACATGCTTACTAATAAACAAAGACGTTTTTCGAGCCAATTTTTTTTTGCAATTTGCTCATATTTTGTAAGTGGAAATCCTGTTTTACGCATAATTGGCAATTCTTTTAAGACCTGTCATCATGCGGAAAGAGCGCGTTTATTAAAATTTCATTGGTAAGTCTTTAAATCTCCCATGAGATACAACGACTTTTCATGAAGTTCATGCAAACATGTAATTTATTACCGATATAAAACATTTGGTTTTTTCGTGTATTTGTAAACACGGTAATATCGATAAAGAAATAAGGAAAAGAAAAATAGAATACAGTGGTGAAGAACAGAATTTCTTTCAGACATATTATAATTTTCTTTACATTCAGCCTCTATACTTCACATATAAACCAAAAATGTCCAGGCTAGACTCTTGAATACGACGTAGAGCCATGACCAATGTGAATGGTGAGATTATTTATGTTTTTCGTCATTAATTTCAGAAGAAATTGATTGTTTCACTTGAATCATTACGCCAAACAGCAACATCCACGGAATGGATAAGACCATCCCACACTAATCCAACAGTTTTCAATCAGTTTAATTCAATACAAGTATTTTCACTAGTCTGCTTTATTTCACATCAGATGTTTTGGTTGTTAAGTGGAAGAACACTCAATAAGTGATATACATGTTAAGAATGAATAACTTGAACTTGTGTAGTAGAGAATGTAACATTTTACGTCTGCATTCAGTAACGTCCTGCATTAGAATTATATTATTCTCAACATCCATGAACTTGCAATTGATAGTTCAGCATGGAAGCTATATTCAATGCCAATTTGGTTTCAATAGAATTTAGAGTTTCCCAAGCCAGGTTCCGATTACAATATATCATTTACTGTATATTATTCATAATTTTTGGATTTCTGCGAAATAAAGAATTACTTTAAAACTGGCTTTGTTTTTCTTTTTTTTGCGGAGTGCAGCTTTTTAGCGGAACGGAACTCATTTGGCAAGATCAAATATTGTCATCAAAATACTCATTATCGATATGTAACTAGTGTTGCAGAGAAATCCATCTCCGATGTATTAATGTTTGAATTAAAGAACTGTTTCAGCGTTAATGTTGTGTAGCTAAGTTCATTGAGCCAACCACATCCACTGACCACATCATCTCATCTATGCAATAACCTTCCATGAAAGTTTTCAAATTTTTTAAAAATGGTGGTAGCTCTCTATGAGCTGATGAGTGAATAGTTTTACTCGCACACTTTTGTGTTAATTACTTTTTAAACTTTTTATCCAGTGTCGCTCTAAGTTTGGATACATATTAATTTACGAACTTCGTGTCGACAGGCAAGTTTTCCTCATGCAAAACAAGTAACTGGAGTTCTATGTGTAAACACATCTGATGTTTTTCATAATTTGCAGGGTTTCTTCAATCGTGTGCCGGTGTGGTTTGTGTAGTCCCATACCAATTTTCATAGGACATCTAAAATCGCAATACTCCCATTCCATCAACATGTTAATAATATATATTCTATAGATGTGTTTCCTTTTAAACAAGGTGATCCTCGATATATACACAATTATGCTAAGTCTCTTTAATGAATTTTTTCCATGTTCTAATTGTTCAGTCCGCATTTTCATATCACCATATCCTTAGTAGGGATACGATAATTGCAGACGTTTAGACTAGTCTTTAAATGTTTGTGTATTGCATCAATCCCGTAGTACGTTTCCTTGTATTTCCAAATGTTACGCAGGATATATTCGTAATTCATGGTGCGTGAATTTCATGTCTTCCATTACAATGGAAACATCGAAGATAAGTATATTGTTATTCATAATGATAACCAAATCGGTTTTTTTTTTCCCAAGGGGAGTTCCAAAGACTGGATTTGATGGTTCTTCCCCACTCATGACTTCCTAAAATAGTCAGCAAAATCATTGTGTCATTTGATTCGTTCAATGTGCGTCAAATGACAGTTAGATAAAACACTTAGATAAAAACCACTTATGTTGTATCTTAATTTTGTTACCAGACCTTTTGTAAACTTGGCTTAGATAAACTTTATTCTACAATGCGTTTTTGAAATGTTTAACAAACATGTTTTCCAATAGATCACCATTACAGTTGTCTTGTAATAACCATTGCATGACTAACATCAGGACAGTAAAATAAAAACGAAAACTTGCACTTTCTCAAAATATGGCTTCTTCATGAAGAATTTCAAATAACTCAAACTTAACGTATTGAAACACTTATGCATTTCAACACAGTAAAAAGAATTTCTTTAGATCTATCAGAAGTTTGAAGATTTCTAACAGTTATAGAAACTTGGATGGAACTGCTGATATTACTTTATAAAAAGAAACACCATCCCTTTCCATTGATCCATTTTCAAAGTTTATCTCCGTCATATTGATATTTCTTAGAAGAACAATCACAAGTTTTCTTTTTTTTCACTATGTAAATTAAACTTTGTACTTGTAATTCAAGCTTACTTTCTTGAACAAATTATAGAACTGTTTTCCATCGTAGACATCTTAACTGTTTCAGTGGAATGCTGAGATTATGCAAAATGTTTGTCACTTTCAAATAATTTTGGATATAATAGTTTTGATTCCGTTTTATATAGACAGAGAAATAAACGCTTTTGGCCTTGAAAAAGAGTTTTCCCGATACTATCATTTAATCTACTCTCATGTGTATCAAAACTTATGTTATGAAATAAACTTATGTTATAAAATTCTTGTAAAAACATCAACTTGTGTTCAACCAGAAGCAGATTCGAAGTCACAACCTCTGGTAAAACCAATCTTTTATCAGTGTAACAATACACTCAAAACGTAGAGAGAGAAAACTTCAACTTTTTATTAGCTTTTGTTTTAAAAAGGTTACGCGCTCTAACACGGGTGCTATCAAACGTAAGGGGGAAATGGTTTCTCTTCTTAAAAAGATCACACTGGAGGAGAGAAAAAAAGGCACGTGCTAAATGAATAAAGTCAATAAAAAAACGTTCGATCAGATCAGTGTTTAACAAATAAAAGAAATTAAATTATACTAGAAACTCGCGTAAAAGTTTTTTACGGCTATAATTTCGAAAAGGATGTGTCGAAAATAGGTGACGAATAATTAAATCACAAAATTGTGACTGGAAAGTTTTTCCATGTTGTAGAGCTGGAAAAGCTGATCAAAAAAGTGTATGGGATCGTTTCCCTACGATCAACCGTTGCAGAGATATCGTCGATCAAAGATTTTAATGACGTCATATCCGCAGTACCAAATAAAATTTAGGCCCAAATGTTGCGTCACCCCGTCACCCGTATCGTGGACCTCAAAAAACGTCAGTTATCCCTATTGTTTCTCGAGATATTTCTCCAAAAACGTCGCGTTCGATTGGGGTTCCAATGCAATGATTCCTCCGTGATGCGATAAAAATAACTGACGTCACGCCGCATGCTATTATACTAATCGTCAATTATCAATGGTCTAATGAAAAAATTACCACGATTAAGAAGATTTTGACCGAAAATTTGATAAAAACACAACACTCTCTAAAATAAAAGTGGTATGCACACACGCGGATTAGTATAAGTAGAAGATAAAACAAAAGCAAAAAAATATTTTGTTTCATGACACACTTTTTTCACCTGTCTGAGTCGGGCAAGGAAAGTTTCGGTTTTTTAAACATTATCAATTCTCGAAAAAAAGGTTCACCCATCTCAGACACTCTGGCAAGCCGAACACGCTACCATGTTATGCCACCACTGCTTGTTGTCCAAAATGTTTAATCAGTTGGTTTCTTTGTATCTAGTTGATGTACTGTTTTCAAAGCCAAGCCAACAGTAGTCCTTGGAATATAAAATTAATAATCATAATAAAATCGGCTTTTTAAAGTTGTTTTTTTGAGCAACTTTCCCCTGTTCTCTCTGATTCTAACGCCGGAAAAATATCATTTTGAGATTGTAGGATATGCCGTTACAACTCTTTATGATCAATTATGATGATTATGATCATACTACAA
The DNA here is from genome assembly GCA_027922465.2 of Turritopsis dohrnii. Classification (NCBI taxonomy): domain Eukaryota; kingdom Metazoa; phylum Cnidaria; class Hydrozoa; order Anthoathecata; family Oceaniidae; genus Turritopsis; species Turritopsis dohrnii. The sequence continues at coordinate 142,987 of BQMF02000122.1, read as the reverse complement.
CAATAGTATTCAACAAGAACAAAATGGATGATAAATCATAGTAGGTAAAGGGTACAACATAAATATAAGAAAAACGTTTGATTAATTGTACAAAACCCGTGAAAAATCAAAGATATAATCTTATGTCATTTATTTAACTTTTTTGAAAATTGATTTGGCAATTGATTTGGCATTAGAAAAATGAAATACTTCAAATATTGAGAAAATTTGGATACACTTAAGAGTAATGAATTTATCTTCTTTATCTTTACCAACAACAAGAAAGAAAACTTGGTTTCCGTTTGAAAGTGCAAAGTTGAAATAAGACAAATAACTAAATATGACAAAGCTGAATCAGTATAAATATTACTATATATATTCTATAACTCAAACTAATTGTCAATCATCATATATTCTTTCAAACATCCAGCTTTGCTCAAATTAGGTTAATGTCGTGAACAGAAGAGAGAACAAACTGCAACGAGCCCAAAATTATAAGTTAGAGAATGTCATCAAACCATTTACTCTTCTTTTCCTGATCAAGTGCAAATTGAGATTGATGAGAATTTCTTTCAAAAATTTTTAAGAAACGTTAAAAATAAACTCAACATTGTTAAGTATAAGAAACTAAAGACATGAGTTGCGAGGCATCAATTACTTAGATTTTGCTACAAGGCATTTCTTTTTGGCACATAGACTTTCCAATATGTCATCAAGTTGACTTACATCTTGAGCATACTCCTCACATTTCCTCTTCAAATCATTACCTTTGGTGAGGTAAAGTTTAATTTGAGTACTACCTTTTTGTTCTCCAGCTTTCTTTGTGTATTCCACAAATTCTTTATCATAGTTTACACATAGTTCTTTGATTTCTTGGTTCAAAAGGTTTAGGGATTCATTTACTTTCCTTCTCTCCTTCGGTTTACTCTGTCCAAGAATGTTCTGTAACGTGAAGAAGCACTTCTTACAAGCCTGATCATCTCTATCAGAATTTTAACTACTGTGATACCATGTAATTTTTTACTGTATGTCGAGATATGAGTGATTCTTTTTTCATGTTATCCAAAAGCATGTTAACTATAAATACTAAATCTCCTTTTGACAGATGCCTGACCATGGCTTAGGACAAATATCGAAATTAGGACTTTCGATAAAACTTTATATGATTCCTCAACATTGAGCCACTTTTTGTAAGACTCAGACTGTTTCTGTACCTCATGATAGTGACCACCTCAAAATTGCCTTATTTTGATATATGTTGTTGTCTATGTTGTGATTATTACCTGTGCCAATTATCTTGCCCTAAATTTGTCTTGGCTCTGAGTTACGCCTTCAGGAAATTCGGGCTACAGGACCAGTAATCCAAGAAAAGCAAATTTGTATAGTTTTTGAAGGTCATTGTTTTTAAAATCAAAGACATGCACAAAGTTTTTCCAATGTATATTACTTGAAAACCAAGTGGGGAACAAGCATATGTAAGAAAATCAGTTTATCTATGATGGCGTTACTAAATATCATGCCTTCAAACCACACTTTTGTTCAAAAGTGTGGTACCAACTTTAAGGTCTTTAAGGTCTTTAAGGTCTGTTATCTGGCTACGCCATTATGTTCCTATATTCAATCTTACATGATGATAGAAACAAGCCTCTGGACAATTCATTTTTGCAATAACATTCATGTGCACAAAGTTAATTTTGTATAAAAGATTTTGCGCCATTATGCATTGCGCCATTATAGCTCACATAAGTTTTTTGCATAATTGTGTTGCCCTTACATAGTTTTAAAAGTTTCAAGCAAAAAAAACATAGGCACTGATGCTAGTTTCCTTAAAATCAATTGTAAAGTTGTGGAAAAATTCAAAAATTTTAGGTCAAATTTAGGTATGGAATTCCTTTGAAAAAACACTATTTGTGGTTGATTTTACCCATGATTGTTATATTCACATGGATTGTTTTGTTCTATATTAACAATCTGCTTTCCCTGATGTGATTGTTGCTAAGAAATACATTTACCTATGTTTTATTTTCTAGATATCATTGCTGGAAATCACATCAGTTTAATGAACTTTTGAACATAAAATCACAAACTCGTATCAGGTTCTTTACATAAAATAACATTCACTATGAGGAAACTACTATAATATTCTTTTGAACTGTTAACAAAATGTCTCATGAAATTGTTTATAAAACAGCAGGTTTTTAAATGTACCATTCCATTGAACAACAATACTGGAGCCAAGATTTATTCAAGTTGTTCTACCAAAAAGATGTCAACATCCTTGCCATGTTCATGGAGTCTGCCAAAGAAAATCTAAGCCCACCAGATGTGCACCTTTGGAAGTTGTTAAAACCATTTGTGAGGCATATGCTGTAAACTTTCCAGTAGGTGGTGTTCTTTGCTTCAATCATTTGAAACAACCTGTTCCAAGTCAAAAATTGAATGATACTGTTAGTGATGATCCAGCACTATGCATTCAGCCAGTTAGGTCCAGCAAATGCTTTTTGGATTAAAGATTTCTGCCAGAAGATCCTTCCAGTAAGATTTAGAGAAGGACAAAAAGATTATTTTTGAAAAAAAGGAATGAGTTTACATGTCGATGTTTTTTTTTACCAGTGACTTGGAGAAAAAAGAATTAAGAAAGTTTGTTTATTTTACTGGTATTCAGCGTTGTGAGCAGGATGTGAAAGATGTTCTTTGCATAAGTGACAACAATGTCCACCGATCAAAGAATTGTTTGTGAAGTCTGATAATGCTGGCTGTTTACATGGATGTCTACCTCCAGAAAGTTTATATGAAACTTGCAAGACCCATGGTTTTAAATTGAAACGATACCATTTTAATTAGCCATGCCGAGGGAAGGATCAATGTGATAGAGAAAGTGCTTCTGGTGCCAAATAACATGACACATTTGTTTCAGCCGCTTGATTTAACCGTTAATGGCCACTGTCAGTCCTACATGAAGGGAAAATTTGCTGATTGGTACCGGAGACAAGTTGAGGATGCATTGGATCATGGAAAGAAAGTTGAAGATATTGAAATAAAGTTTTATCTAACCGTGATCAAACCCTTACATGCTAAATGGCTGATGGAATTCTATAATCACATAACTTCTGAAGCTGGTTCTAAGGTAATCATTAATGGATGGAAATGATCGGGTATTTATGACGCAGTTAAAGGTGGCAGTCAAGTATTACCATCTATCGATCCATTCAATAAGTTAGTTCCATTGCCTGGTGACAATGGGAAATCAAGTGATGTAGACGTGACCCTTAATGGTTGTGAAAGTTTGAATGAAAAATTTGTAAATGATCGTTTAGATGACGATGACGAAGATTCGGAATGGGAAGATGAAGATGAATTGGATTTTGAAAGAAGTGCTTTCGATATTTTTATTATTGACAATGAATAAACTATTGTAAACTCTATTCGGTATAACAATAGAACTATGCATTATGTCGTAAGATAATCGATTTTTCTTGAATTCTCTCATGTTAAGTTTATATCAAATTCTGCATCCGTCAAATTTAATTCCCGCCAAATTTCATTAAAATCTTCAACCGCCAAATTAAATTCCCCCCAAATTTAATTAAAATCTTCAACCGCCAAATTAAATTCTCACCAAATTTAATTAAAATCTTCAACCACCAAATTAAAGTCCCGAAAATTGGCGGTTTTTTGTTGACTGCCAAATTAAAACACCGCCAAAATTTCTTCCCTTAAGGTATCTTCCACATCCATCTCACATTCCTCGATTGCTGCTGTTTCTGTCATTTTTAACAATCGCTGCCAATTGTACTTGGCGACTCTAACATTTTCAAAGGTATATGTACATTTGTTTTGCAGTTTGTTTGCAATTTCACCAAAAATGGCAATGCCTATGGAATCAGTTTCATCCTTAAGACATGATGCAAAGTCAACTCCTTTCCATCTTTCGACACGACAGTCTCGTCTGTTAAGTTGCACAAATATGCTTTCGTATGAACGATTTCATGTAAGCCAGCCTCGTTGTTGATGGATGCTATTGATACATAATTTTTTGGGTTTTGCTTGTATGGAAATTCAGGTTTAATTTTTTTGACAGATGTGTAATCTGTAATGACAATATCATCAGAGTTATTGCTTAATTTAAATTTGTGTATTTTACAGTCTAAGCTTTCTTTATTAATTTGATCTATGAGTTTTCTTTTCTCTGGGGAAAACCAAATTACTAGTTTTTCCTTTTTGGAATCTTGTATCTGAAAGTGGAAAAACCTTTTTGATTTGTCTTTGGAACTCTTTAGAATGCTTAGATTCTTTATATAGCCAGCAATAGTTGCTTCTAAAAGTAAAAGATTTGTGATTCAACAGTATTTACTTATATATAAGGTAATTACCAATACACTAGGCGCCAAGGCGGCATTGCTCGCCTCCCATGTTCAGTCTGCGTTGAGTTCACGAAAAATAAAATTAAGGAATTGGCAATGGTAAGTGCACCCATCTTGTAGAGCCTGAAAAAATGTATGGGGTCGTTCCACTACGACCAACCGTTACAGAGATTGTTCAATTGTTCATTGTTCAAAGATTTTGATGACATCACAGACCTGTCCCCCCCCCCCCCCATAAAATTAGACCCAAATTTTTCGTCACCCCATCACCTGTGTTGCGGACCCCAAAAAACGTCAGTTTCCCTATTGGTTACCGAGATAATTATCCCTAAACGTCACATTCCATTAGGGATGCAAATCATAGGTTTCGAACTGATGTCGAACAAAATAAAATAAAATAGTTACTTTTACAACTCATCTACCATTTTGCGTGACAGATAAACAAACAGACAGACAAACAGAGAATCGGCTATTAATATATAGACTAGCGTGTATAAAGGCTCGTTTCCATTTAACTGCATTTTCTGCTGTAGCCTAAAATGCTCAAGAGCTTTTTCATGGCGCATGGGCAACTTGCAAAAAATACCGCTGCCCAGGAGAATTATGTGTATCCCACGTTAAAAGTCTTTATTTAGTTTAGCTCCAGTGTTGAGTGTTGAACCCGTATAAACATATAGTATTGGTTGATTTTATAGACTTTTCAATCAAAAACCTTTACAAATTCTATAATTGAATTTGTGTTTTTAATGAATTATTTTTAGGATAAATGCGTACATGAATTTACCTTTTTTTTTTAGATTTCTGCGAAAGCAAGAAAGCTATTAAAACCGGCTTTGGTTCTTCGTTTTTTTCTTACTGTCCAAACCTAGCGGTTTTTTGAAAATTCATGCGTGCGTTTACATGAAACCAAAACGTCGTGCAACGCATGTCACCCAGCGAAGAAACCCTTTTAGATTTACAAGTTTCTTTGGTCAATATTAAATGGATTTTTAATAGCATATACATATTTTAAGATGAAAACAAAATCTATTGAAGAAACTTCGATTTTTTTTTAACTGTGATCATTCTTTTCTAAAGAAGATTTCAACATTTTGTAAACAGAAGAGTGAAAAGGTACCTATATATACATTTGTTGTTTGTTTTTAGTTAAAACACAAAACATCTTCGTTTGTTTCATGTATGGGCTGTTATTCTTTTTAAGCTGTGGATACTGAAGCTCAGCTTAGAGTCCTCATCAGCTCCAACATAAAAAATGTGTGTCTACTGATGCTTTAATGTAATGTTTTAATGTTTGATGATAATTTTTTAATGTTTTAATGTTTGATTTGTTTTTAAGTTATATATATTGTCAATGTCCTTTATTAAAAATGGCTTTCCTAATTACAATAACAAATTCAAACATCTTCCAATTGCCTGTAAACTCAATACACATCAAATCATGTAACAAACCAAAATTTCCTTTCAGTTATATAATATGTGTGTGGTGACTTTAAGTTTAGAGCATAGGTATATATACGTTTTTAAATGACCAAAATCTTTGTTTGGTTTTTGTGTTTGCAATACTGGGAATTACGTTTGTAATTAAGAAGATTCATAGTACATATCAAATGTTTAAAGTTTATGATTTGCGTACGTAGTCACTGTGTGACATCTGAAAATATCAATATAAACATAAGCTGATTTTTTACTCCCAAAAGAAGGTATGTTTTATGTCATTCAGATGTTATTAAGTTTATCGGTGGTGTATACGTATATGCAATGAAGTTTCACATAGTGTCAATTACAGTTTTGCAATTCCTTTGGGTGTATAAGAATGTAATCGAAAATGTAATGTTATGTAAAAATCATTCAACCTTTCTTAAACTTCCTACAGATTTTTTTTAAACTGACCATGAATTTCAACTTTGATGAAGAATGTAAGTGCATGCCATATTGTTAATCTTATTTGATAAGAAATAGAATAGAAATAGAAATTTCTGATATGAGTTAACTATATTATGTATGTCGATTTCAGTCGATATAAATGTATTTTGCATGACCAAAATTTATATGTTCTTGGAAAAATGTTATGAGTTTATGAGTTATGATCATACTCATTAAGATATCTGAAAGGATCCGTGGATCTTTTATATTATTTTGTATCAACAAACATGTTGTTCAGTTTATTGGCAGTTACATACATTATAATAAAGTTTCGCATTGTGTCAATTATGCCTTCAAAATGTCCTGAGAAGCACGTAATTAGGAATGTAATCATATTGTAGAAATTATTCAACCATTCAATGATTCAAAATCATTCAAGTTTCAAGAATGCTATTATAGTATTTCATTTTTTTCAGTTTCCAACTGATTTTGCAGAAATCTTTCTGCCCGTAAGGGCATCTTGTTTTTATTTCAACCATGTCATAGCATGATTATCTTTTTCTGCATTTTTATACAATTGAAATATTTTTTAGGTAAGATTAATAATAAAAAAGCACGTAAACCATTAAAGATATGAAACTCATGGTTTTTATCATGATGTTGATGGTTTTGCGAAGAACAAACTATCATTTCAAAAATTCATTAATGGTTGCTGTCCCATGTAACAGAACAGTTGTTTTACTTGGAAGATCTTAAACCCATCAAAAATAAAAATACGCGCTGTGCATCCGCTTTTTTCACTCTGTAAAATAAATAGTATCAAAAATTGAAGATGCAATGCCATGGTTCCCTGTGATGAAAAATCTCAAGTCAATACGGTAAAAAAAACACTTCTCACCCTTTTCATTTAAAACCTCTAGATATCCCAGCTAAAGCATTTTTAGTTCACTATCAACACTGGAGCTCTGAACAGAAAAACGTTTTAATTGGAAGATCTGAAACACATCAAAATATTCATAATACATACGATATATACTATACGATATATGCAGAAGCCAAATTGAATTGTGCTTACATGAAAACAACAAAAAGATTACATGGAATCCTTACCCCAACGTAAATAAAAGGCAAACGCGTAAGTGTGAAAATGCGAAAAAAACAATTTTATACCTTCTAGCAATTTTCTTTGCACAAACCCAGAACGTCATGATTTAAAACCATGATATATATTTCTTCGATCGTTTATTGTATTGTTTATATATATCTTCCCTAAAGGAAAAGTAACAATGCAGAAACCATACTATAAGAAAAACAAAACAAAACAACATAAAAGTTCGAAAGCGGACTTACCCTAAAAACATTAATAAATCTTCATACAATATTTTCGTTGTCTATCGTTTCTTGATCAATCAAAACATTTATAACCAATAAAGACGTTCGTAAAACAATCAAAACAAAATGCAATGTAGAGGTATCTTTTCCTTATACTAATCGTAGAAAAATATTAACCATGGTCTGACATATGAATAAGTGACGCAAAAACGACCCAAAATTTTAGAGAGTGAAGGCGTGATAAAAGCAGATGCACAGGGCCTATTAAGATATTATTAAGATATTATTAAGATATTAAGATAGAATTATGTGAAAAATATGATAGGTAACAGTAAAAAGAAACACATACTAAAAAGACTGATGGCATCAAAAGCAATTAGCCTCTAGACACATTAGACCGGTAGCTGACGACAAAAAAAAATTGGACAACTTGGGGACAAAACCAAATCACTTTTAAATCATCAAATAGACCTAAAGGACGAAGAATCAGGATCCCGATTTTTGAAAAATTATTTAAGGGGCTGTGTCGGGAGAAACATTTATGACGTCAAATTTGTCGTACAAGTATATTAATCAATAGATATTTTATTTTTGAGTAAATAATTCAAAAACATTAATATCCAGAAATCAATACTTCAGTCGCTATGGAACGATAAATTCAGCTTGATGACGTCATCATTTTAGACGTTGTACGCGGCCAGAATCACATTTTCACTAAAGCATCGTTCAGACATGATGTCAGACTGAATGGGAAAAGAATCTGAGCATAAAGTTTATAGTAGGAGCAGGGCATTGACATATTTATAACGATCACTAATGGTTTGTAAGTTACTCAAAAAAACGTTTAGTCGCATTCAGAAAAATCTGATTCATCATCTTCGTTGCTATCACTGGATTCACTGCCACTTAAATCATCATTGTTGGTACAGCTGCTGCAATTGCACAAATCAGTGCATGAAAGTCCATGTGATATGCATACACAAGACTTATTCTTACAGCCACTTTTACACCCACAATCAATCATATCCATAAGTTGCGGGGGCATGAGGGGTAACAGCATCCACTGGATCTGAGTTTCCCGTCTTCATGGGTTATTGACTAGTGATTTCTTTACTACGGCTGTTAGATATGCAACTCTTTTGCAGTGGCACAACAGAACATCTCTTGTAGGCGGCAATTTACATGGCTCTGCCGCTTTCTCAGTCGCACAAAACTTTGCATATCTTGCTTCGTTAACGTTGTCAAACTTTTTTAAGTTGTAAAGGCAGCAAACAAACTGTTCCAATATACTGAAATCTTTCGACTGGAAGACGAAAGAATCACCTATTCGTTTGAAAGCCAAAACAAATTTTTCGTTTGATAACATCGTTTTGAATGCCTTTACTTTGCCTAAACCATGGAATGCACTGGTTTAATCGTTTCCACTGAAGGCATGTAAAGCAGGAAGGGCTTCACAGCAATCGGTACGCAGCTTAAAGCAGATGCTTTCAATGTCAAGCACTCCACGGTTATTTCTAGTCTCAGTTTGGACGTAAATACGGGTGTTGCGGAAATGGTATCATCGACTGCTGCATTACTTACGTTCTGATCACCATCTTTTAACTTTGAAAGTAGCCGGGAGTGAGTATATTTATTGTAACACTTCTGATGGAACGATGAACCTTTGAGTGCGTTTATAGTTGGGTCATTTAGAATGTTGATAACTTTTTCATCATTCCGTAGTGTACTGTTTATACGAAATAAATATATTTTCCTGTTATTGTATAGGTTATTTCTTGGAGAATTTTATTTTAAACTCCAAAACAAGTATAGGCTTGCCTGCCTAGCATAATTTTAAATGCATACAATAACAGTGCAAGTATGTAAAATTATAGATGTCACGAAAAAGGCAAATAAAGAAAGAAAAAATTATAAAGAATTTATAAATTATAATTTATAAAGAAAAAATTTATTACCTTTATTGCGTTTTTTACTCTTTCCAAAGATGTTTCAGTGAAGAATCTGAGCTTGGCGTTACCGCAGCCATCACAGACATGAATCAAACATTTATTTTTGTTTTTCTTTGGAGAAAGGCTTAATTTTCGAAGAGACGATGAAGAAATTGGAGCAGAAGTTCCTTCAGACATGATTAGCACGTTGATTTTCAGATTTCCTACGCGAAAAAAAAGCGTGCTCTTAGAAATGTAAACAAAAGAAATAAAACGGGGGCTGCAAAGCAAAGTTTGTTGTTTGGAATATCAATAAAGAAAATGTTTATTAAAATGCTATTTAAAACTAATACAACAACAAAATTTAAAAAATACAATAAATATCAATAATTTGTATTGACTTTCATTATCTAATTTTGACCCCCGTCTTATTTTCTACAAATTCAACTAGTTCGAACGCGTTTGATAAAATAATAAAAACATGGAGGACGGTTTAATGAAGAAAACAGTATGAGTGTTGGGGACTTGTTTTTGATTATAACTCAGTCCTTTTATTTTTATTAAGCGTATAGATGTTGTTCTTAATATTTTTGAAATGTCCTGAAGTTTGCACGCAAACACCTTTTTTTTATGTCGTCAGCTACCTGACTACATGATATCTCAAATCTTTGGTGGTCGTGGAACTGACATGACATACATATGATCAGTTAAGGAAGCTTTGTACTCTGAATGCATTAGTAAGGCAGTTTCCTTATTCGATACTGGCAATCTAAGTGGAACTCTCACTGTGTCGTCAGCTGTAAGACAGAAGACGTTCTCCTCAGATAATAGGTTGATTTAGATGTGTCGACACACATGTTGTTTTTCACTGGGGAAACCCGAAGAAGACTGGCACGAGACAATGTCTACGTTTTCTGAGAAAAGCAGGTTGCCTCCAGAACTTCAAACCACATTTTTTCCCGTTTTGTGAGAATGTAAGTGAAGAAAAATAAAAAATGGAAAGTTAACCTAACAAAAAAAGTAAGTAACCTTAAATAACTGCTTATAATGCTTTGATACCAATCTGAATTATTGTCACCAAATTCGGTAACGATGAAAAATCATCAAGACTTTTACCCTGGATTTTCTCTGATATTGTAAGAACTTGGATATTACTTCCTATTTACACTTTCATTTGTTAGGTCCATGCAATGGAACAATGATAAGGATGTGTTACTAACGAGAGAAGTTCTTGGGAAAAGTGTGCTTATCAAGCCTCGAAATAGTGGTTGGAATCGTCCGACCCAGACACAAAATTGTGCGACTGAAATCAGTTCTGACCTGACTTTTTGTCCGACATGTTTTCATGCGATAGTTTACGATAGTTAACGCAGATACTGCCGTCGTTATTGTAAAGCAACAAAAAGTTAGGTCTGTAATGATAAATTTTTCTTCAATTAGTCTTCCACGCTTATATCGGAAATCAATTTAAGACTCACTGAAAAGGACTTGAATGATAATCTTTCGATCAATCAATTTCAAATGATAATGAAATGCAAAGTTGTACATGACCTTAGAAAAATGTTGTAATCTTTCTTAATTCATTCTACTGCACGTTTACGTCATAGCAGGTGTGTTGATTATTAAAATTTTTCTTCTTTTCTATAAAGGACAGTTTTCGCTGTGCAATATTAAATACTGTTCCAAATAATATATCGTGGAAATATAGATAGGAGCGTTTTGAGGTTTGATTGGTGAAAAACTCTGAAGAGATACGAAACTTTCCTTTTCTGCATACAGTTGATCTTTCGTTTTAGCTCGAGTGAAGAAGGGGCAGATGATACGTTTTGGAATGATTTGTTTGGTGATGATGATGAATATGAGGACTTCCTAGGGTTTTAATACGTCAAACCTTTAGTTTTTTCATTTTTCTTTTGAATTTTGTGTTTGTCAGTGAGATGATTAATAAAGTCGAAAGTTCTATTTCGATTTTGATTTTTCAAGCAAAGGTAATTTATTTGTGTTATCAACAATTAATCCATTTTATTATGTCAGAAAGTAATGGTTATCGGACATGTCCAACCAGATTTAAAATGTACCGGACATTTTGTCCGACCTTCCTCAAAGAATTATTTCAAGGCTTGCTTATTCACAAACCTGGCAACCAAGAACATGGGCAAGCGTGGCAAAAATTAGCAGACGAGCTCAACACAGTGGACGGATTTCATTTAACTGGTGGAGCAGTCAGGGATAGAGTTTTGACATCAAATTCTGAAACCATGGACTTTTTACGTCAGAATATGAAGTTAGATGAACAGAATCTTTAAGCTGATCGAGGAGAGAAAAGAAATCAAAATGCACTGTTTATGAACTTAATCAATCAGCAACCGCAAATGATGGCTCAACAAACAGCCATTTTCAGAGAACTTTTGAATAACAAAAACAACTCGATTAAATATCTATATTTGTTATAGTTTTTTTTTTACATAGAGAAGTATGCATATAAGTAAAAGTAAAAAAAAATATGCATCTTTTGTTTAACTGAAATAGTCTCTATTTGTCAGGGGCGTACCGTGGGGGTGTCGTTGGGTGCGACCGACCCCCCTTTTGCAAAAGTTTGCCCCTTTTCAAAATTGTTATGAATTGATAATAAGACTTGAGAAAAGAAAACATGATAAATTTTATTTCGCATTTGCGGCACTGCAGGGTCTTCTTTTAATTAAATATAAAATCTCTTTTATGTGACACACTTTTGTATTCACGTGTTTCTGCTTTTTTCCCTTATTTTTGAAAGTTATATTACACAGTTAGTCTTGTTTGTTGGAAAAGTGTGTCAATTTTTTTTGCTCTGCGATTAAAACTACAAAATGCCAAACAAAGACAGAAGAAGGAAGATGCATGGAAAAGAGCTCAATGAAGCTTCGAAGCGCTGTAAAACGGTGACAAGCTATTTCAGGTAATTATATTTTATAATTTATTTCAGTATGTTTGACGAATGAAAATCCTTTTTCGAAAAGCTTGATAGGTCTAAAATTACTTGTTTGTATAATCGTCCTTTCCCAACTGATTCGATACACTTTTTTTCCACAGAATCAACAATGAAGGGTCGTCAAGTCAAAAAGACATCAGTGATGATAACACAAATTGCACTCATTCAGGAAATGAAGGGCTGTCGAGTCAAGAAAAAGACATTTCGTCTACGTCCACGTGCTCCAATGAACCAATAGAAGAAAATAAGTCATCTTCAGGTAAACTGTGAGACATATACTTTACTACCAAGATAATCGTACGCGCCCTATGGACAATCGATAATACCTTTGCTTTCCACTACTGATCTGCCGGATAGACATCTTCTATAAAATCATAGGAGAAAACAAACTCTGTTTCTTTGTTTTCAGCAAGAAAATTTCTCAGACTAAATACTGAAGAAAATTCTATATTATTTGTCGGAAAACATTATAATATATCACTTTTTTGTTTCAGCTCAAAAAGTGTACGATATTCATGAGATTTTAAAAGAAGGATTATCGACGCTGACTGATCATCAAAAGTACCTTATACTCAGAAACCACTTTAAGCCAACTGAACAATACATCTTCAAGAAAACTCTCAAGCATGGATGCAACCGATCGTGTAAAAAGGAACATTTATCTAATTGTTTTGTTTACAGTCCAACCGCTGATGGTGTATTCTGTATCTATTGTGCTCTATTTCTAAATGCTGATAAGAGGAAATCGCTCGGGGCATTTGCGAACAAAGGCTACACAGATTGGCATAATATAAAGGAAAAGGAATCAAGGCATTCAGGGAACACATATCATAAAGTAGCAGTTCAGGAGGGTCATGGTATCATTGAAAGATTCGAAAATGCGTCAAGTACAATCCCATCATTGACAAACAACATATTTAAAGAAAGGAACACAGAATATCCTCAGATCATAGAAGCATTGGGTCGAGTAATTCATCTCCTTGGAAAACAAGGACTTGCTCTTCGTGGTCACAGGGAACGGTCTTCAGCTGAATCAGATGATAAGAATCAAGGTAATTTTTTAGCTTTGGTTCATGAGATTGCGCACTACCACCCGTTATTGAAGAAACACTTGGAGGATCCTCAGCGCAAAGATGTGAAGTATCTTGGTCCGAAAAGTCAAAATGAACTTATAAACATAATTGGTATACAGATGATCCAAAAACGTTTGGTGGAAGAGATTATCGAATCTGGAATGCATTCTATTTCAGCTGATGAAGTAACATCAAGCAATGATGAGATATTGTCCATTTGTATCAGGTATGTGAACAATGATCGGGAAATTTGTGAGGCATTTTTGCAGTTTGTTGACCTCGAACGGATTACAGGAGAATGTATTGGTAAAGCGCTTTTGAAGTTTTATGATGATGTCGGTGTTAATGTGAAGGAATGTAAAGGACAATGTTATGATGGAGCATCCAATATGCAATCGCAGAAGAAAGGAGCTGCCTCGTACATTTCTAAAGAATCCCCATCAGCAATTGTCACCCACTGCTGTAGCGATAACCTGAATTTGACACTTGCCGCGTCATGTAAATTTCCAATCATCGAAAATGTTATGGAAACATACAAAGCAGTAACATTATTTTTCAATCTCTCTCCAAAACGCGAGGGATTGTTGGAGCATATTATTCAAAAACGCTGTTTGGGAGCAGAAAAAAGAACATATGAACATTTCTACTTGGCAATACCTTTCATGGTTGAGGCATTTGAAATTATTTGTGGAACGCATCCTGGAATCGATAACTTTGATCGTACGTTTACCGAAGGCTGGGAACCGAAAACCAAAAAGGATGCAGACAGTCATTTGCACGCTGTCACCAAATTTCAGTTCATCATCGCTTTAGTATCTCTTTACCGGTTTTTGCACCCTCTTGCTGGCATTACCAAGAGATTACAGGGAAGATCGATCGACGTAGTGAAAGCTTATAACGAAGTACAAAGTTGTATTGACGACTTAAAGCATACAAGGGAGTGTATTGACAAAGAGTTTAATGTCATCTATCAACAATCAAAGAGATTGGCAGAAATTTTGAGTGTGGAACCATCCATCCCCAGAACTGCAGCCAGACAAATGCACCGTAATAATGTCCCAGCAGAGAATCCAGAGGAGTACTACCGTCGGGTGATAGCTGTTCCCTTAATCGAAAATTTCATTTCCGAAATGACATTCAGGTTCAATAAGTTCAACACAACAGCGTCAAAGTTGCTTCTTCTTGTTCCTTCAATTATTTGTAATCCTGACTATGAAGATAGTCTTTCTACTACCGATGATTTGAAAAAGCAATACAGCAATGATTTGCAAAATTCCGATATCCAGGATCAAGAGATAAGCTTATGGAAAAGAAGATGGCAAGCTGTGAAAGTTGAAGATCGTCCAGATAGCCTTGCTAAAGCAATTAAAGAATGTGATGATCTTAGATTTCCAAACGTTTTCATTTTACTAAAGATTGGCTGTACATTGCCTGTCAAATCAGCTGAGTGTGAACGGAGCTTTTCAGTGATGAGAAGAATGAGAACATGGCTACGATCTAGCATGACATCGAATCGTCTGACTTCTTTAGCTATCATGAACATTCACAGAACTGTAGAAGTGGATTACAAAGGCGCAGCAAAATTGTTTTTCGAACTATATCCAAGAAAAATTCATTTAGCCAACTTGGTATTTGACTGATTGTATTTTTTATCAAGAGATGTAATTCATAGTTTCATTTTTTTACTATTTGCTTGTAATTTCTAGTAGTTTCTAGCTTCTAAGAAAGTTCGTTTTTAAAGAAAAAACAAAATTTGGAGTCCATTTTAAGCACTTTAGAGCACCTAAATTTCAAAAATTTTCTTGGCCCGTCCGGCCCAACCATGGTGGGCCCTCCTTAGATAGTAACGTCACTATATTTCGACCCCCCTTTTATTTTGTCACCGTACGCCCCTGTTTGTGGTGGGTTTTGATTGAAATTTTCTGAAATCAAGCTTCTATATAAGCAGGTGTGTGCATTTTGTAATAGGGAACAAATAATGTAAACTTTTGCCACAGGACTAACATTGATTCTCTGCACACTCTAAAAATCTACAAATTCTACAATAGTCCAAAAAGCCATTCAACTGAGATTCTTAAAGAGTTCATAGCTTGGTTGTGCTGTGGTTGTAAAGGGTTGAGATTGGCACTTCTCAAAGGTGGTTGTAGGTGAACTGATTAAGGGTATGCTGGGTCTCCATATATGTAAACGGGCTGTTGATTGTGCCATGCATGTTGTTGTAATTGTTGTAACAAACCAGAGTCAGCAAGCATGAAATCGTGTCCAACCATCCCATTTGGAAGTACAACTGCCTGAACTCGTTTGTGGCCATTATACACTTGTCGCTGATTGTTTTTAGGTCTTGCTATCCCACAAACTCTTCCATCAACAAACCCAGAACATGAATCTAAAGGTGCCCCATGAATCACATCGACGTATAACGCTAATTGTTGGGGAGCTATAATGGTTGATGCCATGAATGAAGTCGATGGGAATGATCATCATAGATCTCTGACATTAGCTAGATTAAACAAATTTCAGTAGTATTTCTACCAAAGAAAGAAAAAGCCAGGGGCTTCAGTAAAATGCAAAGAGCCTCTAAGCCATTGCATGCAGTTCCTTGCACAGTCATGATTCTCTCTGGAACATTTAAAACATTGAGCAATATGTTGAGGTTACTTTTTGCAAATCTAAAATCGATGAAACATTGCTCTTCCTCTATCATCCCTATATCAAACGGTTGATATTTCTAATAAGGATTTGCATCATACAAGAGTACAAATTCATCACAATCGATAATGTCATAGGTATATGAAATGAGGATTTGTTCTCTGAGCGCCTTTAAACTCCTGTCAGTAGCCATGTTTGTTTACTTTAAATCCATGCGACAGAAAAAATTTTTGTAAATCATTTAACAAAGCAAGACATGGAATATTTCCAGACTTGCTGTCACTCGTTGTCTATAGCAGTCCGTGTTGTGCATCTAAATCAACTTAATAAGGAAGGTAGTGCATGTTTAACTGAAGCCATTGCAAAATGAGAATCGATGTGGTGTTTTTTGAGGTCACTTTGTGGTCTGGTGTTCATGGAAACAATCTAGAAAATTAAATTTGTGAGTAATACATCAACAACAGGAAAATTACAAGGACATATTTTAATGGTCAACTTGGTGAAAAGCTTAAGTACCTATAATAAAGAGCTATATGTTTCAGGTTGTATCCACATTTATTAAGTTCCTCTTGCAAATCATCTAGTGATCCCACAGATTTGTACAATTCACTGTGTCTTTTTCTTCAGCAGCAGATTCGGGTAAAACAATTGACAATCTTTTGTGATGTAATCTAGGCATTTCTTCTTCAATAGGGATTCTACCAGGTTTAGAACTTCTTCCGTTAAAGATAGATTTAAAATCACGAAATTTAAATCTTAGAAATGAAAGGATAAGATTTTAATGCAATATTGTACTAAACCTCGTGATGATATGCTTCTATTTTTGAAATATTGTTTTCTTATTTTCCACAAAGTCTTTGGGAAGCCTGCTGTTCAATACGTTTTCGTTTCTTTTAAGACCATGCTTCCCTTTCTCCAGTTTTTCACATCTCTCTTTATACTGTTGACCCAATCCAGCTTTGTCTTTTTTTGTATGGTAGCTTGCCAACTAAGTCTTCACCAATCTTATCTTGTGCTGCAGTTTCAGCAGGCTTTTCAGATTTCTTAGCAGAAGGAGTTGAAGGATTGCAATTGATCTTAATGAACTTTTTCTGTTCACTTGCTTTTCTTGTTGACGTCACAAATATAATTGTTGCTGTTGAATTTTTCTCTGATTTATTTCCTTTGGTTTCTTGACCCATAAAGCTGCTAGTTTAGATTTATTTTTCAATTCTTTATTCCTAAGTCAAAAAATAAAATTCAATGACGTATATGTATGTTGGTACAAACAAGGATAAAAAAAGCAAGATTTAGTGGTTTACGCAACACTGGAAATGTAATTTTGCAACAATTAAAAATAGAATATCATACCTACGATCCCTTGTTTGTAATAAAGTGAGCGGATAAAGTCCTCCCATGCTTCGCCAGGCCTGCATCTATTCTTGCCATTATTATGTTTCAATGCGTAAAACTTGTACACATGAAATCTCTAGTCAGTGAAAATGTCACTTTATTCTTCAGTTCTCCACTTGCTGACTACACACTTTAAGAAACTGTTCATGTAATTCGCTTACCATTTGCCAAATTTAAAGCCATTTTGCACCACTCAACAACAACGTAACTGGAGAAAACCTTATTGATTCACAACAACTGTGTAGTATATAAATATTATCACTTACAAATCTATGTTCTACTCTAAAATGATTCAATGTACTTGGTTTCTGGGTGTGTATACTCAACTTGATATGTTGATAAGGGAATGTTTCTACCAATTACTTTTCCCCTATGGCAAATCTCCGTCTTGTTTTTTGGTTATACCGAACAGGTATCTCATAATAATTTTTTCGTTCAACTTATAAATTGGCAAGGGAAACCTAGAAGTTTGTAATTTGCTTCCATATCGGAAAATTTTTGTTACATGATAGCATCAGCAACCTCACTCTCTGAATCGCTTTCTGTATTTGGGTTTAACAAATTTGATTTTCGAGTAAAGTAAATCTAAAATGGACTTCTGCCACCAAGCTCTTTTTTTACATTGTCATTCATAATAGATTGATATTCCGGTAGGTCTTTTACCCAGTTACCTCTTTTTCAAAGCATATCGAATCTTATCTTGTCCCATAGTATCCTGTGGCTACGTTCAACTTTTCCTTGACTCTGCTGATGATATGCCCAGCTATTTATAACAATAGAAAATACTTTCAGTGAATTTTGAAGAATTTACGTGAATCTATAGTCTTTGCAATTTGCAATTGGCCCAATATGAATTTCTTTGCCATGTTTTGTCCGTTACTTTAACAGTGATTTTCCAAGACAGTCCGTATCTTCGTATCTTCACATTGCCCACTTTGCCGTGTGCGACAAGCATCTTTAGTTGATGCGAGGCTCTCCTACGCAGTCGTTCTCTGTTCCCATTTTCTTTCCTTATTTTTCTATTCTTGTAGTCGTGGCAGGTCTACTTAGCGAACTAACTCAGCTGCGCCTTGGCTCCCGTAGTCTCAGGTTCAACCAGCTTCGTTAGTTCACCTTTCAACCTACAACTTGCTTTCTTTATCTTTCTGATCCATCTTCAATATCCGATCTTTCACCCTCAGTTTTTGTGTATACCTCTATGTAATCCGTCACCAGTCTCATCTCTTCATCA
Organism: Turritopsis dohrnii; assembly: GCA_027922465.2. Classification (NCBI taxonomy): domain Eukaryota; kingdom Metazoa; phylum Cnidaria; class Hydrozoa; order Anthoathecata; family Oceaniidae; genus Turritopsis; species Turritopsis dohrnii. The sequence continues at coordinate 124,208 of BQMF02000122.1, read as the reverse complement.
TTCCCATTTATCCATTTCAGCTTCCCATTCATTCCTGTCCTCCTTTTTACTTCCCAGCACTCCAGTATATGCATCCTTTGCATTTCCTATTATCTCCTCCCAAGCTCTTCGCAACATCCTACATTTCCAGCCTGGTTCGCATTATCCTTGCTGCTTCTCCTACTCCTTTCCTCTCAAAGTTTCCTGTTACGTGTCTCGGTTTCTTCATCTCTGCTTTCCTTTCTTTCCACTCTTTGTCCATCCATTGATCTATCTTTTTCTTAACCTCTTTCTTCCACTGCGATTTTTTTCTTCCTTTCACTGTAGTGATATTAATGCCTATCTTCATTCCGTCTTAATATACCTCCCAATAAAATCCATATTCTTTTTCATCCCTCCTTTGTCCTATTATCATTCGTTTAACCGTTCTTTCGTCATCTGAGTCCATTATTTGTTTATTTGTATATAGCATCATCCTATGGTATGTAAACCTCATCCTTGCAGTCCACATTCCCAGCTCTTTTAATAATCCCCAATATGGTGTTGAATTTGGTACCATCATCAATCTCTTAAGTATTCGTCCTTGAATCTTATTTTGCCCATTCACTTTCTGATACCCCATTCCAACACTCCAGATTGTGTAATAGTGTTGATGTCGCTGCCTTCTCAAACATTATCATTCTTGCTGCTGTACTTAGCCTTCCAAGTTTATTTTCATTTCCTACTTTTTCTATTGTTGCTACTATTCCATTTGCTTTCTTTTCCACTTCTTCTAGTTGTGTCCCGATCCTTCCATTACTACTTATCATATTCCCCAGATACATATACTCTCTTGTTGACTCCATCGTTCCTCCTCCTAGTTCTATCACTGGCTCTTCAATTCCTTTTTTCTTTTTCCCGGTCTTCACTATCATATATTCGCTTTTTTCATGCTAAATCGATACTTTGTCCTCTCTTCCATTCTCCTTAAATTTCTTCCTACCATTTCCACTGTCTCCATACTTCCAATACCACAAACGTCATCTACATATACCATCTCTTTCGTTTGAATGTCTGCTGTTATGAATGTTACTGGCACTTCTTCCAGGTCATTCACTCCCATAGTGCTCACATAACACATTTGTGGTCCGTATATTGTTCCTTGCATCACAATGTTTTTGATTTCGAATTCTGTTGTTTTCCCAGATGGTGTCTCAATCACAATTTTTGCTTTTTCACTCAATCTTCTTAATAATTCCACTTCCCTTTCCCTCATTCCTGCTCTATTCATTTTCACCAGACAGTCTTCCAGTCAAAATTTGTCAAAGCACTTCTCCGCGTCCGCAAATATCATGTACGTATCTTTTCCGATTCTTTTGTTCTCTTCCATAATTGCCATTAAGATTAACCAGTTGTCTTTCGGAGATCTTCCTTTTTCCCCCCTTATTGCTCTTCATCTATTTTCACCTCCCCTTTTATCTTTTGCATTAATGTTCTCTTGAATAATTTGCTTAGTATGCTGGTTATGAATAATCTATATACTAATACGCGCTGTGCATCCAGTTTTTAACTTGGTAAGTGTGAAAAAAGACTGGGGACGAAATGTTTCTATGGAAAATTCAATACGGTATCTTTAGAAAGTGAGTAACTGAGTGTACTGTGTGCACATCCACGATTAGTATATGCTCCTCCGTTTGGTTCTTTTTTGGTTTCGCACTGAAAATCTGCCGAAAAACGTCAATGGAGAAGCGCGAGCAATGCAATGTTTTTCGTTCGAAATTGGTTAACGATCATTTTGTAGCAGTAAAAACAAAAACAAAAAACTTCACGAACACGAAGATAGTTTTTTTTAAAACGAAGATCTTTAATTTTATTGTTTTAGTCGTTTTCGGAGAAAGATCGTATCGTAAAGATTGAATTAACAAGTGTAAGTTTTGAGACTTTTTTCGTCTTTTTCCATTTAATTCATTTTTGACTGTTTGGTAGGCTGGAATTATACTCATGATAATTTAATAACTTTTTCTATGTTTGCTTTCCGATTTGGATAAGAAATCAAGTTTGTGTTTTGTTTTATTTTGCTTTCCTTTTTTGTTTGTGTGTATGTGTAGCATTTTGTTTATTATGATATGGTTTTCATTGCTCATGGAAATCTTCTTTTTTTAGTTTAAAATAATTACGAAAGAATTTAACAAGTCTAAATGCTTGAGTGTTTTGGTAAAGAACAGACTATTAAAATAACGAATGGTATCGAATCTTAGTGGATAAAAAAAGCAACATTATCAGGTATAATTCCGCATATCATTTACATGGCGTTTTTATTCTTCTTCATAACATATCTTTTATTTCTTTTTTGACTGTTTGGTAGGCTGAAGCTAAACTCATGATCTTTTAATAAATATTCCCTGTTCCTACCCATATGTTTGCTTCAAGTTTGCGTTCGTTCTTTTAGTTTGCTTTTGTTTGTGCGTATATGTAGCTAAATATGTTTTTATGATTAATAGAAATCTTCTTTTTTAGGTAAAATTAATTATGAAAGAATAAATAAATTCGACATTGTAATATGAAGGGTGTTTGGTAAAGAACTGACTAATGAAATAACGAATGCTATCGAATCTTATTGGAGTAAAGAAGCAACGTTAGCAGGTATAATTCCGTTTATCATTCATATTTCCTTTGGCGTTTTTATTTTTCACTACACGCCAAGGCAGCTTTGTTTACCACCCATTATCATTAAAGACTGAAAGAACAAAATTCCCACCTATTGCCCTTTGCTATGCGCCATCTTAACCAACAAATACAGCAGCCACTTCATCCATCGTGACATGAGGTTTTTTTTGTGTCTGTGTCAAAATCTACATTTTATGTTTCGTAATCACCTCTTTCTCTTTTCACGATGAACTGAAATCTTACGACATTTTAATAATGACGTTAGATTAAAAAATAGTGCCGCCTCTGCGTAGCCTTACGTCAAATATATGTAGGAAAAACCGTTTAAAAAAAGTTAAATATTTCACTCCCTAAATTAGAAGTGGTATGCACAGCGCCGATTATGATAACTTTTTATTTCTATAAATGTTCGACACGGGTGTGAGCGATGCGTCGTTTTGAGAAATGCAACAGTAAAAAGTTTTTACACGGGATACTAGTCCTCTTCTATTGTTCAGTTCTTGTCTCAATCCTTTATTCTTGTATACTGACTTTATCTTCATTTTTTCCCTGTTCTTTGGTCCTTCATTCCGGCTTGCTATTTCATTGAACATCATCGTAAGTGAATTTTTCATTTCCTCCCCTTCCTCAAGTATTAATTCATTCTTCCATCCATCCCTGCCCATTGCTTTTTTTCTTTTCAGAGTTTTGATTCCTTTTTCTTTGTCTTTTTTCGTAAATTTCATAGGCCGTTGTGTTTCGGCTGTGTTCTTTATCTCGTCTAATTTCTTTGTGACCTTCCTTTTTTCCTCTTGTCCTGCTAATGTCTCTGCCTCCCGTCTTCTGAATAGCTTGCTGTAGAAGTCAACGTATTCTTGTAATATTGCATCCTTCTCTTCTAAAATTTCTCCATTTTTGTTTTTTATCGCACACGCTGATTCTTCTTTTCTTGGTTCTATTCTTCTTCTAAATTCCCAAAACGTGTCTTCTCTCATTCCTCTTCCTTCTTTCTTTAAGTTGCCCATTTCCCTTACGACTTTCCTTTTGTGTCTTTCTTTCTCATCCATTATATATTTCGTGACTAATTTCTTTCGTTTTCTCGTTTCTTCCATTTTGTCAGGGTTTGTTTCTGTTTTTATTTCTTCTTTGAGCCTCCTTTAATTTTCCTCAGTTTTTGTTTGTTGCTTCTTTTCTTTTTTTGTAACCTCGCTTGTTTTCTTTATGTCCATCACTCGTTGGTTCTATTCATTGAATTTCTCTTGTAGGCTCCCTTTCTTCTTCCATATTTGCACTACTTTGTGTTTTTGGATTTCTCTGGAAAATGTCCTGTAACTTTCCCTGTTCATTATTCTCTTATTTTGATCCTCCAGTTTTCTTGTCCTTTCTATTACTTCCCAATTGATTTTGCACGTGATTGCATTGTGATCACTGTATATTGTCCTTATTTTTTCCGAATCTTTTACCATTCTGTTAGGGGTGTTTCCTATCTGTTCGTCTATTTTCTCATACTCCATTGCATCATATTGTTCTTTTTCTATTATTACATAATCTAATATGCTTTTAACTTCTCCCTTATTTTTTGATGTCTCTTCTCTTGTCCACTTTCCTTGTTATTTGTGATGATTGTTTATCAATTGTAGATCCATATCATTCACCATTTCTATGAGTAATCTTCCTCCTTTCATTATCTCTTCCTTGTTACCTTCTATTTCTTTCCCCACTTTGCAGTTGAAGTCTCCCATTATTATAAGTTTTTGGTCTTTTTGCTTTGCTTTTGTGACTTTTTCTTTCACTCTTTGATATGCCTTTTTTAGATTTTCTTTGCTTTCTTGGTCTCCTGTTGGTATATATACAACTCCTATCCTGTACACCGTTTTTGTGCCTGTTGTTATCCATATTGATTCTTCAGTGTCATTCACCCTTCCTACTTCTGTTGTTACTTGTTCCAAATTATTTCTTACTGCTACCAAAACTCCCCCTCCATCTTTATCCCTATCATTCCTCATTATTTTATATCTTTCTATTGTTATGTCATCTCCTTCATTTAGGTGCGTTTCGACTTAGTCCCACAATGTTTGGCTTGCATTCTTCCAATATTTCATTTAATTCTCCACTTTAGACTCGAGTCCTCTACAGTTTACGTAACTGGCCTTGAATTACAAGCCAACCGTCTTAGCAAGTGAGCTATACAGCCTTGTTTATTTCCTCAATCTGTTTTATGCTTTCTTCTTTTTCTTTTAATGTCTGCTCCATCTGTAACTTTTGTAACTTTTTGTTTCTCGATGCTCTTTGCTTTGTCTGTTAGTCTGTTTAGTCTTTCTGTGAGATGTATTATTTCCCTTTCTTTCTCCTGTAACATTCTTTTCATATCATTATTTTCAGCTACCACACTCTGTAATTCTTCTTTCATTGACTGCTCTCCTTCTCCTTTGTTCTTTTCCTTTTCTTGATCAATTTCTTCATGTTCACTCTCTTCTGTATCTTCTGTTTGTTTACACATTTCTTCTTCGATGTCATTTTGACAGCACTGAATGCATATGTAGTCTTCATCTTCCCCGTAGTTATTCTTCACTTTTTCCTTTGTTGTTTTCTCACATCTAAAATGGTACCACAACAACTACAGTATACTCCTTCCTTGATGACTGTTTTTCTGCACTTTCCACATGTATCTTTATCCGTGAATGTTGTGTTTGCCTCAATCTTGGATGTGTCTACTACTGATTCTCCATCATTGCTTGTATTCCACAGTTTATTGAGTTCCTCTTTCTCTTGTTTTGACTTTTGCAGTTATTGTTCATGATAACATTCCTTTGCTTCTTCTTCTGTTTTAAAAGTTTTGAACACAGCTCCATTATATTTCTTTGTTTGTTCTTCGCATTTTTCCCAGGATTTATAAATCCCAGGTTTTCGACCAACTACCACTACATAGTACTTTTGCCTCTTGGGTGTGCTTTTGCCTTTACTATTCGCCATATTTTCTTCTAGTTTGTGTGCTTGTTCAATCAATAAATTTCTCACAATTTCAATAACTTCTCCCAGTTAATTTCAATAACTTCTGGCGATTTCAATTCGTTTTTTGATCAACTTTCAATGAGAGTTTACTCAAAAAAAATCTTTTTTATTTTATTTTAAAATTTTTAAATTCTCCCGCCATGTGCGTATCCGCCATATTACATGTCCGTTCCTGAACCGGTGTATCAAAAACATTCATTAACTATAACTATTAACTATATGTAACTCATTAACTTACATTTCTCTCTCTAACATTTGAAACTCCTTTAATACATATGATACAACCAAGAAAAAATAATAGTATAAGAAAAATCGTCATCTTTAATTCCCAGGTTGTCATACCCTTTGCGTAAACATATATCAAACTTTTACACACTTGCATGATGATATTTTTATAAACATTTCCATCCATGCGAGAGCAATTAAGTATCAGTTAAGTCTATAATATTGTTGTTTAACTGCAAATCGTCTATAAGAAAGTGAATGCTGGAATTTTTAAACGGAAAGGCATAAGTGAGACAAAATGCTATATGGTAAATCAGCATTTTTATGCTTCTTGCTTCTTTTTATCGTAGTAAGATCTCCCTTGTTCATTGCTGAAATACTAAAATCTTTTGTCTAGAGGAAGTACGTGCTCCTTAAAGCACCTTTAAAAATAATCCAAGATTTTGCAAAAATGTTACCTGCTTCCTTCTGAATGATAATACTACCCTACAATGACAATCTTTTATTAAAAAAGAAATTTTAAAAAATTTGCCACATATATATTGTATTGTATTTTTTTAAGTGGCACTTATTGTTAATTGTGACATTTAAAGTTTAAAAGCTGTTGCAACATTTATTGTTTGGTTTGCGACACATATTGGTTCAACAACCTCCACCTATTTTGTGAAACCTTACATTTCTTGGAGTTTTCGGCAAATCAGAATGTTTGTTTCGAATTAAGGTGGTTACTCACCAATGTAGCTAAATCACTGAATATTTACAGCAGAAGTTAAACATTTTCGGAGAGAAATTAGAATGCTGAATATCAAAGATACCAAAATGAATCATAAAGTAATATAATAACATAAACCATTTTGGCACCTTGCCCATATAATGTTGTTGAGAGATTCATTGACATTTTGAGTTCTCCATGTAAGCATTTAGCCAATACTATCTTATTACCTAGGCCAGTGTGTAAATACACCAATACTATCAGCTTAGAAACAGCAGGATCAATGTTCATTTTTTGCTTGTATGTTTTTTTCCCAGTTATCTTATCTTTCTGGTATTTGCACCATGAATGGTGTCCGGGGTAAAACTGATGACGGTTTTCACTGTCAAAGTTATTGGTGGAGTGATGAAGAACAGCTACAACAGCCTTCTTCATGGCATATAAGTTGTCAGTGTTTTGTCTTATTGCCATACCATCATCATTTTGCAGGGTATTCATTACTTTGTTGGTGAGCCTTCCTTTACCGCCACCAATACCTTTACCGTTGGCTCGTTTTTTCTTCTTGTACTCCTTCTTGATTAAACAAAAATAGGGGTCCAGTTTGGTAATTTCTTTATATGATTTGGTATCACCATCTCCAATATAAAAAGTTATCTCAGGTTATATAGAGGAACAGATGTACTAAACATTATTTTCAACCCATTAACTTCCATCGCTCCGGCACTGCCTTCATGGTTGATTGTACAATGATGTTCTGCTTTCCAAGTGGTGTATTCTTAAGTGCCTGTCTTATTTGCCCATCTGTCACACTGTTTACACTTATTGGAAAGGACGTCATTGTTAATACATTTTCCGTTTGAAATTAAAGTCCAAATACCATTGAGTGAAGAATAACCTTGATTTTGCCATGATCCATCTCTGCTAACCTAGTATTTACAACTTCATAAACTTTATGGACATTACATGCTGCATTCTTCATTGGTTCATAAGAAACTTCTACGTAAGCATTGTGGATAGAACTGTTTATATTGTCAAATGTTGATTTTTTTTTAATTAGTTGCTCAATACAAGGTTTAAAACCACTAATGTGTATTGAGGTACAAGGAGGAAAGGTGACGATGAGCATTACATTTAAAGTGTTGAAGATTATAATGAGAAGGAAGAACAGACTGGGGTAAAGAATTCCAGAGAGTGGAGGAGTGAGGAATGAAGCTTTGCTGGTAAAATTTTTTTGGTGATTTTGGGATGCTGACAGTGTGATCATGGCAATCAGATGAATATCTTGTGTTTCGCTTGAAAGTTTTTAATGCAGGGATGAGAGAAGAGAGCTCAGTTGAACATGGTAACCTCACGAAAAGCAACAACTGTCGTTCTATTTATTTGATATCCTTTTCTTCCAGATTTTAATTCTGTTCTACTGTACTCCTTTAAACTACAAAATTTATAGAATTATAGAATTGCAGGTGCAAAAATAATGTAATGGACTATCAATTTAAAAAAGGAAAAGAATTACAAGCTAAATATTCACACCTATCTTTTAAAGACAATTCAGCATGTATGACCATATGTTCCTGTATAACAATAAAACATTTCAATGACATCATATCTCAAAAGCAAGAGAATAAAATATAAATATGTCACATATACAACAGCTTTCATACCCTCCTCCACCTGGCTCCATGCCGCTTTCATATCCTCATCTAATGCTATACTAATCAGCATTTGGGGTTTCAATCTAATTTATTCAATCTAAACAAATGTGCTACACTCATCATTTTGGATTTCAATCTAATCTCTTGTGGTAAGAGGGGAAAAAATATTGGAAAAATCGATTTTTCAAAAGTATGATTTCTTGGACCTTAAGACTATGCCTGACACGGCTATGTTAATGAAATTTTGGAAAAAAAATCTGAAAATGCATAATCTGGCTGTTTCTATAGGATAATTGATATATTTATGCCTTAGCAACGCCCCTAGCATCAAGGTTTAGGCCTTCATTTTCCTGGTTTCTTCACTGCAAATTAGTTTATTTTCCAGAATTATCTACTCTGACCTTCCGTGTGTATATTCCATTACTCAAAACCACGTAAACAATTTTCAGAACTCGCGAAAATGCTGCTGAATTGGATGAAGGTGGATGATGCTATTTGTGGATTGATGTTAAAATTTAGGGCTTTGGAGTAGTTTCTTGGTTATTATTGCAGCTTGTATCACTTGATAAAGAATGGGGAAAGGAAGAAATATTCAACGCAAGAGAAAGTATCAATCGGGTAATCAATATACAGATAAGAAAAACAAAACCGTCGTTGACAAAGATATTCCTAAACCAAATCTAGACTGTACTAGTAAAGATAAAATTCATGCAAAGCAGGCAGAAGTAAAATCTGAGGAAGATGATTATAATATCATTATTGACTTCAAAATATTGAAAGACATGTTTTCGTCTGTTACATGTCCATCTTGCAGCTCACCTGTTTCTATCCACAACAACACCGATATGCGAATGGGTTTTTCCAATAAACTTGATTTGTATTGCACATCACCATCATGCTCATTTTTGAATACATTTGACACCTCACCAATAACAAGAAATGTGTCAGGAAAGCAAGGCAGAAGCCCCTATGAAATTAACATCAGAATGGTCACTGTACCAAATGAAAAAAGCTGTTGGGGCTGCCCTTCATCATTGTACCAATTTTCCGAAACCAGAATTTCGCCACAGTTACTGCCCCCCTGCACCTAACACCTGGTGTAAATTCAAACTTGACCAATTTAATGGAACGAATACCTACAAGCCACGCATTTCCATCCCAAAATGGATTTATGATGTAATTAGACCAGTTTTCGTAGAACTTTCCGATGATGATTTATTGGGTAAGTTGGGCTGATTGTAAGGGCTTCAAACCACAAGATACCAGGACTCGGCCTTTAGCCGGAATGACAATATTATCGGGTGATAACAAATACCATTCATGACCATCTGCCCCGAAATGGGATAGGGGCCAGTGTACATCAGCGTCTTTTTCCAAGGAGGGCGCTAGATGATGATGCTTCATAAGGTACTCGTTTACTTTTTCAGGTTCGGTTTGAATGCGACTGGTATGGACAGGTGCGGGCTGATCAGCCTCAGTAAGGTCTTTAACCGGCTTAGCATGCAGGTACATAAGATCCGGTATTAAAGGTGGAAGAGGTGCTTGAGAGTCCTCTTTCCAGCGTGAGAGGGCGTCAGCCAGCGCATTTTCTTTACCAGGTATATAGGCTATATGCATTCCATAGGCCGCGCTAAGTTTATCCATTATACGGGCCCTTCGCGAGTGAAGAGGACACTTCTTAGTATTCTGTAGAATAGAAACTAACGCTTTGCAGTCCGTAAGAACGAGCATTTTCGTCCAATCAACCCTCCAGTAGGTTTTCGCAAATGCCAAATCAATAGCAAGCAATTCTTGATCGATGGTAGCCAATTGCTGTGTTTGTTGGTTGAATGAAACGGAATCCATGTCAACAAGTTTGCCATCTTGGAATAAGGCATATCCAGCTCCAGTATCACAGGCATCTGTGTATAGGACTGAGTAGGCATCTGGGTCCGGTAAGGCAACAGCAGGTGCATTATAGAGATCTTCGATGATGCTGATGACAGTGAGTCGATCTTCCTCCGTCAATGCTGGACTTGGGCAGTCTTTCTGTGTCTTCTTACGAATATTGGCTACTCGATCAATGAAGTGAGGTATATGACTTCTATAATAGTTCAAGACACCTAACAATGACCTAGCAGGGGTCATTGAGGTGGGATCGGCATCTTTGGTCTCCATGGCGTTGTGAAAGATATTCACGACCTTGGACCAGAGCTTTTGTAAAAGTTTGTCGCCGACAGACAGTCCTTCCTCCGTGACATTAAATCCGAGAAAGGTGAAATTGACTGCACCAAATATGCATTTGTACGGCTTGATAGACAAGCCATTTTCCCAAAGCCATTGGAGCAGTCTGTCTGCCTCGTAACGACATTCTTTCATGGTCCATACTGAGCAAATGATGTCATCCACATAATTCATACAACTTTCATGGATTCGGCCTAACTTTTTCCCTTCTTCTAAAATGCGTCGAACGGCCGGATGAAACAGGCCAGGTGAGCTATGCCATCCCTGGTGCAAACCCAAGGGCTCGTAGACTTGTCCCAATGGTGTAATGAAAGCAGCATACAGTAGACTCTCGATATAACGAACCCCCGGTATAACGAACATCTCGATATTACGAACTGATGCAACTGGCCCTTGGCCCTTGGCTTATCAAACCCTTATAAATCCTTTCTATATAACGAACCTCCGATATAACGAACTTTCGATTTACCGAACCTAAAGTATTTGCCCAACAAGCAATAATCCTTCGATATAACGAACTCAAGGCACTAAAATGGAATGAAGACACTGCAATGACTTCCAATCGAACAATTGAAAAATCATTTGAACGTTGAATGTACGTAAAGTTCGAGTTTTATGTCAACCTAATCAGCCCTATGCCTGAGTAGTCAACATGAAGAGGGTCAATGCTTCTGTAACCGACAAATATAAGGCGTTGCAGAAGATTGCAGAGGGAAGCTGTTCAAAAAAGAAAATAGCTGAGCAGTATGGAGTAAAGAAGAACACTGTTTCCACATGGATTGCGAACAAAGCAAAAATAACACAGGCTTATGAAACTGGTCAGGTCAGTTCGAAAAGAATAAAGATGAAGAAGAGCGACAACAATGATCTTGACGAGGCTGTTTTTATCTGGTTTAAAAACGCACGTTCCAATAATGTACCTGTCAATGGTATGGTTATTAAAGAGAAAGCTCGAGCCTTGTCAAAAAGCTTCAATGTTCCTAATTTTAAATCTTCTGACGGTTGGTTGGATAAATGGAAACAAAGACACAATGTCACTTTGAAAGCTGTTTCGGGAGAAGAGAACAGTGTCACTCCGGAAATGACAGCCAGTTGGAATGAGACTTATCTACCGACCATTTTGTCGAGGTATGAACTAAAGGAAATCTACAATGCCGACGAATTCGGACTCTTTTATCAAGCTCTTCCAAACAAATCATTCCACTTTAAAGGGGATCGTTGTAGTGGTGGAAAGCATAGCAAAGTGAGGCTGACTGGATTAGCAGCTAGTAATGCAATTGGGGAGAAGCTTCCTATGTTTGTTATAGGGAAGTCAGCCAAACCTCGTTGTTTCAAAGGAATAAAGAACATTCGAAATTCTAGCTTTTTCCAAAAATTAAAGGATTTCCATTAATTTTGGCAAAACACAAGTTTTCTTAAATTTTTCGATATAACGAACTCTCGATATAACGAACTTTTTTTCAACCCCCTTCAAGGTTCGTTATATCGAGAGTCTACTGTACTTTCGGCTCTGCTCATTCAATGGGTATTGAAAATATCCGTGTGATAAATCCAATACAATCTTCAAGAGTCCTTTTCCGAACAACGCATCAAAAACTTCACGTACAGATGGTATGCTATCTGCAACAAGGTGGGTTGCTTCGTTCAGCTCCCGATAGTCTTTGACAATCCTCCCTTGTTGAGTTTCTGTACCATCTTTATTCTTTTTCGGGGGCTTGGGCACAACCATGGCTACGGTGGCCCAAGTTGATTGACTTGGCTGGATGTGGCCAGCTTCTAACAGTTCGCTAATCATTTCCCTCATGAATCGTCTGTCTAGTGGCCTTGCTCGACGGGGCTTCATCCGTGGAGGCGTACAACCATCTTTCAGTTGAATATTAGCCGGTTCAACAGGCATTTTATTGGGATTATGAGACATCATTCTCTCCTTCTCTTCATACCACGCGGACGGGAACCAGTAGTCGTGTTCTGGATGAAGTTCCTCTGCCCGCGGTCGAGCAGTGGGGAACTCCTGTGGTATGGGTAGCTCATCTGGTTGTGAGTATAAATCTTCAGGTTGGATGTCTTGTGGCAAATTAGGATGTCCAGTTATCGTTGGCGTACTAATCTTGTAGAATCCATGGACATCAGCAGTGCTTAGAATTTTAGTGACGTTGTCTTGAGCGTCAGTATGTATTAGTTGCCACTTGCGGAAACGGCCTCCAATATACAGATCATTTTGCAAGAGGAACTTTTGACCTAGTACCACAACTTCTAGTGGCATATCTAATACAACAAGTCCATCCAGCTTATAATGATAATTACCTACTGTGCATGACAGGTGCAAGACGCCGTATACTGGTAACTTTGTTCGTGAGGCGTCTTCAACATGGGGCTTGACTTCTTCTCTAGTATCCACCATGTGTATCATACCCAGAGCTTCAATTTTGTCTCGTGATATGAAAGATTGGGTCGCCCCAGTATCAATGAGGGTCTCCCTATGCCGAACACCAGCGGGTGTTTGGATTCCCATCGCAATAATGGGCTTTTCGAAGGTTACTTGTGGCGCTGTGGTTGTGATCTTCATAAGAGACTGTGCTCGTAACATAACAGGACATTGTGCTGTGTCATGTTCCTGTCCACACATCCCACATTCTTGAGCCTTGGCTGTATATGCCTTCATCATCTGCAGAACATTTGGCTTGACATCCGGTTTGTTCTTCTCCGGACAGTCTCGAGCCATGTGACCCTCTTTTCCGCAAGCGAAACACGTGAATGGTTGGTTTGCCTGTTCAGTATACTTAGGTGGAGCTTCTTTCCTTTGTCTGTGTACATCGGAACTTCTTTGTGCCGTCTGGTATGATCTCTTCAATTGTCGGCAATCTCTGATAGTATGCCCTTCTTTCTGGCAGTGATCGCATACATCCTTGCGATCTTGTGTGCCAGTTCTACATTCAGCTGTAGAATGGTTGGTGGCATATGGGTGGTATTTACATTTCTTCTCACCACTGCGTTGACCCTTACCATTAGGGATGTTCTGTTGGTCGGCATTTCCTCGTTCACGTTTGTCTCGTGTCTTTTCATTCTTATTCTCAGCCTTGTTGATTGCCCAGAGCGACGATTTATCGAGAAATGTACAGAATTTCACCAGTTCCTGGTAGTTCATTACACCGCGAGCCTCGGCTTTGCGTACCTCTCTTTGTAGATATAGGGAAAGACCTTGTTTGATAGCTAATGTACGCAAATCTTCATCAGCTTCTGCTCTATATGCAGTCTCCTCTACCTTGGTGCGGAACTCTTCAAATTTTCCAGGCTCCATTTTATGATCCAACAATGAACTCTTAAGTAAGTGCTTTGTATGTTCGTCGGCGAACTCCGCCTCCAGTATATCCATCAGGTCCTCAATCGTTACAACTTGTAATGGTCCCAAGGTCTGCTTCCACTGAAGCATTCGCAATCTAGCAGTTCCTTCCAACGTACTAGTGATAATGGTTGCCATCTGGTTTGGTGGTGCAGCCGGATTTAGCTGCATAAATGTGTCCACCGCGTCTTTCCACTCGTTAAAGCTTCCCGCCTGTCCACCTTTCATGCGGGATGTTCCATCGTACTTGGGGATCATTTTGTTATCTAGCATGAAGTTAAGTCTATAATCCACAGCAGGTGCGCCCATACCGGCAACACCCCAAATCATGTTCAACTTTTCTGCTTCAGTTTGCTTGGTTTCAGGGCTACCAGTTGTTGATGTTGTCGCTTTTGGAGCATCTGGTGTGTCTGATATATCAATGTCAACTGCAACGTTGGCCATATCTTTACTGGGAATTATGTGTCTCGGTGATCATCGAGGTATAGTGACAGTTGTGTTTGCTTTGGCGGCAACCAATGGTGTGTTCAAAGCTGACGTCCGGATAGGGGAGGTGCCTATATCAAGAACAGTTACGAGATCATCATCGTTGTCTTTGTCATCAGCAGGTTGAGCGATAAATTCAACTGCGCTTTCTGTTTCATGGTCAAAGTCATGCTCTTCTCCTTGATCTTCTCCATCTGACACATCGCTGGAGATGGTTACTGTAGCTGCTGACTGGCTTGGACTTCTTTGGTGCTGGTTTGTGGAAGACCGGAGGTTTTTCCACTACAGCTTTTCCAGTAAGTGCTTCATACTTCTTACTAACAGCACTGTATTTGTTTTGAGCTTGTTTGAGTCGCTTCGCCATTGATGTCTTCATGAACGCAGTCCAAAATGGACTCGTGTCGCTATAGGGGTAATCTTGTTCAGCTTGCTTCCACACGTCATAGGCTAACTTGGTGCGGAGCTTCTCTCTATATATCTCATCAACTTCGTCATTCTTTGATTGTAATTCTGTCTGGAATCGAATGATCTCACCTTGTCGCTGCTTTGTTGAAGGATGGTCCTTCCAAATAGGCGCCTAACTGTAATTGAGCCACTTGTTGATTTAAGCCGATAATGACCTGCTGTAAACGACTGTGCTCCAAACCAGCTAGTCTGAGTTCAGATTCCTTTTTCGCCCTATATTTCTCCCACTTGGTAAGCTCGTTTATATGGGACTGTGCATCAGCTAGTCTGGCGCGCTTTTCTTGGTCTACCGCTCCGGTCCACTTTGTGACTATAGCAGTTACGTCAGGCTTATCCGCTAGTTGTGTCTTGGCTGTTGTTATGTAATCCGTCATCACTTTCAAGTTCACTTCTAAAGCATCAAGGTTTGCTAACATGCGCGTGGTTTCACCCGTTTCGATGAGATTGGATGACGTCTCAATATCCGCAGATATTGTTTTGACGCGTGTATGTAGCGCATCAAATTTATTTTTGAACCCTTCTAACCTTTTAATTTCTGCCTTTTGGTCTTGTATAGCATTCTGAAAGGTGACATTCTCATCATAGAGCCGCTTATTAGTGTCGCCTAATTCTTTGTTCACATTATTGGATGCTATAAGCTTCTCATTGTCCTTCTTCAAACTATCGTACCTGGTTTCCCAATCAAGCTTGAGGTCCGCCAGGCGTTTGAAATCAGCATTTAGGGCCCCATAGGCCTCCTGCAAAGTAGCATATTCAGTATCTGGGTCGTCTTCATTATGTGACATCATTCGGTAGAGATCCCTTCGTAGATCCTTCACTTGTCTTTTTGCAGCGATAAGCTCTGACCTGATCTCATTATTATCAATTGACAAATCTTCGAAATACTTTATCCGCTCATCCTTTTCTGCCATTCTTGACGTAAGGGTATTCATCAAACCATACAAGGACGTTAATCTAGCGTTCCCTGACCAACCTCTTGGATTTAAGTCCAATCCAAAGCGCGTGTGGAAGTCATCATCCAGTTGTTGAAGTTCCGTACTAGCCTTTGCAACAGCAGTAGCAGCGCGTTGCTTTTCCTCGGCACATGTCTTATCTAAGATCTTCATTGTATTGCCTAGGATGGTAAGTACTTGCGTGGCGTCATTCTTTGTTAAATCATCATCACTTAGGAGATTGTTTACTAACACATCTGAACCTCCAACTTCCTGTAATCGATGATCAATTTGTTGTCGGTACATGACTTCCATATTGCCTTCAAGGGCTGACTGTAGTTCTGCTCGGATATGTGTAATGGTATCATCATCGTTGCATAAACAATCCTTAATACTAGGATGCACCATATAGGACTTCTTTTCATCCCATGTTCCTTTAGTCATGGCGTCGCATAAATACTCCTTCATAGGTGATCGCTTGGTAGGGATAGGTGTATCTATCCTGCTTATAGGTTGCTTCATCCTATTGTCACTTGGTTGATTGTCGTTATCATCCTGTTGTGACATGTCATCATCTTGAGATGCATGATCTTCCTGTCCCAATCCTGACACAATAGGGACGAAGGACAATCCTGCGCCCACATTGGTTGGATTTGAGAAATTCCATTTAGCTGTTCTTTCCATGGGATCTGTCCCCAGATCAGGAGGCTTCGTCAAAGCCTCTTGTCCTGAGGACACTTTATTCTTCTCGGTTGGCTGTAACCAGTGATCCCGAGGCTTACCAGGAGATCTGCCACTGCCTTCCGGAATCCCATCATCGTGCTTAGTTTTCCTATGTTCGGCCTTGTCATTAGACTTACTGGCCTCAGCGTCAGACGTTTTGGCCCCTCTAATCCTGTCCGGAGACATACCTAGGATCTTTGGTGCCGGGCGGATTACTAGCACATTTCTCATCCGGAGGTAGCTTAGGATCATCCTAAGGATCATCCTGTTCACCTCGGTCTTGCGTTGGTGAAATAACAGGTGTTGCGTCATTCTGATCTACTAATGTCCTGGCGTTTACTCCTACGCCGTCTTGTTTCTCAGGAAGTACTTAAGCGTTTGATGCGTGATTTACACCACGATCAGTGCTGGGTACTCGGTCCTGCGGAACCTTGGATCCCTTTGGATCCGCCTTGTTTTTCTCACGCTCAAGTTGTAAATTCAACAGTTCATCCTCACCAATGTCACTCGTCTCATGTAAGGACACATTCTCCTGATCTGACTTAGCAACACTCTCTGCATTTTGGGGGTCTCCTATCACTGAATCAGGGTGACGAGTAGTATATCCGTATGGGTCATGGAGACCGATTGACTCATCCTGCATTATGCCCCTAGTTCGAAGAGATCCTGCGTGTTCCGAAAAAACCTGTCCTCCCTTCTTCATGATTTCCAACAACCTCTTTTTAGCCAAATCCCCCTTATCCATTTCCTCAATGATGTCGATTAGAGATCTGAGCATAGGTCGAAAAGCGACATGCTCCTGTAGGATAGTCATTTCCTCTTCTGACAATGAAGCCTCAGGAGATTTCCTGCTTAGACTAGTAGTCTTGTCTAACAATGTGGCCAAAGCTGCCTCGTATGCAATCAAATACTTGTACGCCCCTTGTTGTGGTGATATAGCCTTAGAATATTCCTTAGCTAAACTTAACCATTCAGCAAAGTTGATCTGAATGGATTCCCATGGTATCCCGACCTCTTGCCAGATCAGTTTGCCAAATTCAGTTTCCAAATCCGCCAATTTGACGCCCTTAAAATCGCCATTCCTTCTGGACAACCAAGCGATAGCGGTATCGCTCGGTGCTTCCTCTTCAGACTTAGCCTTTCCTGAACTAGTCATCATACATAGTCGCTCGACATAAGGCATGTCATTTTTCTCACGCAAATTGCGTAACACTACCTTAGAAGTGTGCCGTGCCTCAGCTAATATATTTAAAATAGTGAGAGCCTCCCTGTTATTAGTGGGGTTCGTCGGCATTGCCTGTGATTGTAATTCAGATAAAGCATCACGTACTGACGAGGGTTGAATCTTATACCCTTGTGGTAACAAGGTAACCTGGAGATTATCTTGTTGTCTCGGTACTGTCAATTCCAAGTTCTTATGATTATATGAGTCATGCTCATTATATCCGATATGATCGAAGTATCCGTGCCCGGGATTACATTCGACACCATGTGTGCTCAAAGGACCTCCTTTAGCTGTATGGGTTTCATCTAGGTTTAAACTTAAATTCACTTTCTTCGTTTCTCTCGTATCGGGTGTTTCAAACCTCATAAATGATACTCAAACGAAGCGCTAAATCAAATAATTTGGAAAAAAATACCAAAACAGGTGTTTGTTGGAAGAAAAGTTTTAGAAATAGGAATTTACTCAGCAATCATTGAGTATAATGATGGATGTACTGGTGTATTAAACGTAAAGTCGCGCAGTATTTTGACGGAACTGGGATCGATTGACCGGGATAACATGCGCATCAAAAATTCTGCAAAAAAATGTTCAGATAAGGGTAAAAGAAGGAGAACGGACTTAAGAACTCACAAGAAAGGACTTTTGGACAAAGAAAAAGGAAAACCAGCCAGAAAAAAGCTATGGTTGTGGTGGATTCTAGTTTATCTCTTAATATTTTTTTAGTTTTTCGCGTTTTTCTGAAAACTGTGTTTTTTGAGAGGGGAAACACCATAATTTTTTATCAATTTGTCCGTTTTACTTGAAATTTTCAGGAAATGTTCATCTTATTGATAGCCTGTGATTGGCCCAATATTTAGGATAGTTTACCCATAGTTGGCAAGCTATGGGATTTTGTCATTTCAAAATTTTTGCACTTTTTGTTTTTTAAAAATTGGGTTGACTGTTTTCTTCATATCTTGTTAAGTTTTACTCTGTTTGTTAAAAAATTGGGCCAATCACAGCTCCAATATATGATTAACAAGTGTTGAAAATTTGAAAGGTATAGCATTGATGGTTATTGAGATATTCTGTTTCCCGTAGATCTAAAAAAAATGCATATTTTTGCTGATTCAGCATTTTTGAAAAGTGGAAAAAACATTTTTTTCACTCTTTTCTTAGTTTTTTGATACCCTGAAAAGACTGACAAAATTCCAAACCATTATCTTTGCTCGTTCAAAAGATAATTTTTTTCCCCTCTTACCACCTTGTAAACTACTTTCATTTCAAGGTAATTCAATTCAATGTAAACTACTTTAATTTGCAGGCAATCTAATGTGTAATGTAATGTGTAATGTAATGTTCAATTTTGCAGGTAATCTTATTGCAGGTAATCTCATGTAATCTATTTCAATGCAATTCAATTCAATGTATACCAATTTAATTTCCAGGTAATGCCTCCTCATTAATCTTGTGTAAAGTTTCAATTCAAAACATTTAATATCAATTGCACATATATTTTTGCTAGGTATATAAAAGTATTTCTTTCACCGCTTCAAAGCTTTGTGTTCTTGAAAATGCAACATACAGTTGACGGTGACTGAAGCAAGGCCTTTGCATGTAATTACCAACCCGTTCCAAAGTCTGACCTTGACTTTTGTTTATGGTAATTGCGTAGGACAAACCGAGAACAATGGGAGGTTGGTATCATTGAGACATAATTTTACTCTAGGAATGAGCACCCGATTTCCAGCGGAGATACCCGTCAGCACTTCACAATCAAGGATACTCTCTCGGAGGTTACGGATGACTATTCGAGTGCCGTTGCATAAACCATCCTTCAACAATAAATTCCGCAGCAGCATCACTATACTGTTGACTTTCAAGTTCAACCAGTGAGGAGGCATTCCAGAAGGAGAAAGCGAATTGATGAACTCCATCAGATACAGGTCAATCTCTTCTTGATCATCAACAGAATCTACACACGAGCACT
The DNA here is from genome assembly GCA_027922465.2 of Turritopsis dohrnii. NCBI lineage: Eukaryota > Metazoa > Cnidaria > Hydrozoa > Anthoathecata > Oceaniidae > Turritopsis > Turritopsis dohrnii. Next base: position 104,640 of record BQMF02000122.1, on the reverse strand, counting down.
TTGTGCAATATGAAGAACATAGAGGCTACAGGAAAGAATGCAGGATGATTATGAATCTGTTTAAGACTTTAAGAAGTGAATGTGGGTAAATGGAGAAATTTTGCAAAAGTCAGTAAATTTGATTCGGTCATTTCAAAAAATCTTCATTTGTTTTGACTGATCCAAAGCTCACAAAGGTTCAGCAAAAACCGATGATCTATCGTTATTTGCAACACTGAGTCTAGTTTGCTTTTCATAATCTTGTTCCTTTCTTCCTTTCTTTACATCACTTCTTGTGTGATAGATATATCGTGCATGGACATCTTTGAGTTCACAACTTGGGAAGATGGCAGCTGTACATAATCCCTTAGATTTTGTAGAGGTTTCTTGGCTCTAGCAGACTTTCTTTGAATTCTGCATATTTTTCTTGCGGGTAATTAGCATATATGTATCTATCAACGCTTTCTTCTATTGGATTCAATCATATTTGTTTTAAATATACACACTCAGTTTTTTCGCACCAAAATTCTCAGGATATTGATCATTCACTTTGGTGACAGAACTACAGGGGCCTTAATACGAGAAGTTTTTTGTCTATGACTTTGTAATAGTTTAATCGTAAATATCACTCGCCATCTTTGCCTTTGCTAATGCTTTCTAAGACGGTATACTATATTCGTGAGTATGCCGTTGCTACAGGCAGTGGATATGTTGGAAGCTCTTCTTCTTTCACCTTGACCTCTTCCATTGCAGCACTGATGATCTGGTTGAGCCAAAGGTTGATTATCACACTCCTCACTCACAGTGTTTTGTTCTTTCTGTTTACGAATATATTTGGAATGGCTTGCAAATCCTTGCCTCGGCACTATAACATTAAAAACATACAAGTCATTATTCAAGTATTAAAAGTTGGAAAAGTATGATCGCATTCAAGAAAGTTGTTAGGTTATATACTGTAACTTAAAATAATGCTTTTTGTGGCGGATCTTTTGACTGATTCTTTTGTGAATCGCTGAACGTGTTGTATCACACAATTTTTAACCTACAAGTAACCTTAAAATAAAGTCAGCAAGAAAGTGCATAAAACATAACAGTAGTGAACTTACGTGATATTTACTTTTTGGAATTTAAAGTTACTGATGAGGTAGCATTTTCTCTTTCTTTGACGACACTTCTCCTTTTCCTGTTCTCTTTGCGACACATCCCTGCCTTTTTGATTTCATCATCAATTGCCAACTAGAAAATGATATGGAAAATGTCATTAGGACACCTTCGTAGGAAATACGAAAATTGTATTATAAGTAAAGTCATTAACTATGTTACTATTAATAACCTGTGTTCGCTGCTTGACTTATTGAAATAATCCTCTGCAGTGTAATTTATACGCCCTCCATCAACAGGCATCACTGTTTGTTGTTGCCGCTTTTCTATTTTTTCCCTTCTTTTAAAAAGTTATACAGCTTATTTTCATGTTAAGTGATGTAGTGCTGAGGCCAATTGAAGCTACTTTCGGACAAACTGCATTGGTAGAAAGAGTTCTCTGGCACTATATCACTTATATTGACTATGTACCGATTATAAAATTGCTGTAATTCATCACTCAGGTTTTCCATGATTGAAACAATCAGTCAAATGTTATGGTTCTCGAGTGCCTTTTATACATCACATTTTCCCAAGGTTACTTTTGGACGTTCGATATATTTGTTATCTTCCCAAGGTTTTCTCGCTTTTCCCACACTTTAACATTTTATTCTCAAGGTTGAGTGATACCAAGACATTTCAATGAGAAAGTTTTGCATTATTTTTCAATCCCAGCTGCTTTTACGAGAAACGCTTTAAAAAGCCATTTTCTCTGTCAACTCGTTTACATATCACTTCAAAATCCCAAGTTCGAAATCTAAATAGATGAAGTAGAAATGTCTATTGTAAAACAGTTTATTGAATTTAACAAAAAAGGAATAAAACCATAAATTTAATTTGTTCATATTTTGAAACCGTATTTGTTATCTAAAGGATTGGTTTCCATGTGAATCACTGAACGTGTTGGTGTCTTGTCACGCAATTTTAACAAAAGTGCATAAAACACAACAGCCGTGAACTTATGTGATGTTTACTTTTTGGAATTTATGCTTACTGAAAAGTGTGAACTTTAGCATTGTATAGAAATGAATGGCATACTGATGAGATGTTTATACTTTCCATGCCAACTGTGGTGGTTCGTAAGGACTTCTGTAAATTTGGTAGATACTGGACATTAAGCAGCTGTATATCTCCAGGGAAATCACAACTAGCTGATTCTAGCATTTCCAATCTCTCTTTGTTCAACATTTAATATGAATGTCACATCTTCATTGTGCTGTGTACCACAGGACGCTTTTTCTGATTCAACTACTTGCAGTTTGCTGTTGAAATATTGAGCTTGCGACTCGCCTAATAGTATGCATGGTTTCTTGTTGGACGTCATCAACTTATTGATGGAGATCAAGTGCCATAAATGAATGTTTTCCTTTTACACCATTCAATTTTCCAAACTTTACCACTATACCACTTTTTGATTTTATTTGATTAAATTCTGTTCGTAAGGTAATTTGGTCAGCAGTCTATGCTCAACCTAAAATGAAAAAAATAATGCATAATTTTCGTTAATAATATTGATTGTCACTTTAATGATGGGGTCATAGAACTGCGGAGGGTATTGGTTACGTTCAAGCATATCCTTAGCTTTTGTCGACGTTCTTCCAATGGCTCCAAGATTGGTCAACTCTGTATACCAGACCCTCGACAACAGATCTCTTATACCTCTTTGTTGACAAAGCATGGAAATTCAATGTTTCTCAGGATATCATCCATATATCGTTCGAATATCTTTGCCTCGCCCTTGATCGCGGGTTCAAATTCGGATAGCGGCTGAGAAGCCATGGCTAAGCCGTCCTCTTCTCGTCCTCTTTTAATCAATTATTTGCTTCTCATATGATTGGATGCAATAATGATTGGAAAGCTGATTGGAAAATTTTGGTTTAAGTTGAATTACTTCGCAATTCCCAAAGCGTTTCAAAAATGTTGTAAAACTATGATCCTGAAGAGGAGAAAAAATTATTGGAGGTGTTATCTGTATATAACTGTTAAAGGAAGCCTACAGAAGCCAATTTATCAGAAGTAATATCAGAACTAACCCATCAAAAACATATTCAGAAACCACAATATGTTGGAAATGCCTTGAAAGTAATATTCCATTTAGTACTGTAAAAAATGTACTGAAGTTTTATAAAAATGGGAAAGTTACAAATTGGAAAGCTGTTAAGGCACTGAATATAGAACCTGATCCTGAGTCTCAGAGACAAGTTGATAAGAAAAAAATTGTTCAATTTTGTGAATAAAGTCTGAAATTTTGCATGAGGATTATATACCATAAATAAGTTGGTGGGGTGCCCAAAATTTGGACGTCATTATATCATTGCCGTCAACAGGTAGGAAAAAGTTTTTTCATCAAAAATACTCAACTTTGGTATCGGTGGAAAGAGAGTTGAATTTTAAGCAATTTTCATTATTACAGCAACTCGTGAAAATAAACCGATAAAACGTTAATTTTTATTAACTAGGGGGTGCTTACGTAAAAAGATGTGCAAAATATTAAAATTTTGAAAAGTTTGGCAGTTGTTCATCATATTTGTATTTTCCACAAACGGTATCTTATTATTATTAAAAACATATTTACACAGGCTGACTTTGACAGAAAAATAAAATTCTGCTATAAATGAAGGAACCAACCGCTACCGAGATATCATCGATCAAAGATTTTGATGACGTCACAGATCTGTCCCCCCCAAAAAATTAGACCCAAAGTTTATCATACCTAATCCCCTAAAAACATCAGTTATCCCTATTGTTTAACGAGAGAATTTTCCCTAAACATCGTGTTCTATTTGGGTCTCACACTAACGTTGCGTAAAAGATAAGAAATAATAGCGAGTTTAAGATCCGACGACGAGAACGAAAACGGTGCCGAGGTTCTATGATTAAGGTTTACGTTCTCGTCATCGAAAACGACGAGGTTAAGAAAATCGAAAACCTTAAACATGGCGCATAATTTGTGCAAACATTCTCACACATTGCACAGTTTCAATCGCTTTTGAAATTAAAAAATGAAGATATATGAAGAGCTTTTATTTGTTGCTTATGATATTGGAGACTTGAATGATGAAGAATGTATATTGCTCTACGATTTAAGTAGGAAAAATAATTTAAGTTTGCCCTATTGGAATTACCCTAGGTTTGTTTTGGAGAACTTGGAAAATGACGAATGTATTTCAGAGTTTAAATTCGAGAAAAATGATATCTATTTACTGTGTGAAGTGTTGGAAATTCCTGAATTTGTAGTTTGCTACAATGGAACTAAAGTAGTTGTTGTTGAAGCACTTTGCATATTTCTGAAGAGGTTTGCTTACCCCTGCAGATACTTGGATATAATCGGTCGGTTTGGCAGGCCTGTACCAGAAATATGCTTGAACAGCAATCACATCATGACGTTTATATATAGGAGATGGGGTCATTTACTGAGTACCATGAATCAAAATTGGCTTTCTCCTGCTAATCTTCAAGTTTTTGCTGATGTAGTTCATCATATGGGTGCTCCTCTAGAAAACTGTTGGGGATTTGTTGATGGAACTGTCAGACCCATATCTGGACCTGGGGAAAATCAACGAATAGTATACAATGGGCACAAAAAGGTTCATGCCATTAAATTTCAATCTGCTGTCGCACCAAATGGCCTTATTGCCAATCTCTATGGACCTGTTGAGGGAAGAAAGCATGATAGTGGTATGCATGGTGACTCAGGTTTGTTTCGTGAACTTCAAGAATACGCACATGGCCCAAATCACAACATTTTATGCATATATGGTGACCCAGCATATCCACTCAGACCACAATTGATGGGCCCCTTTAAGGGTGCTGCCATGACTCCTTTGCAGCAGGCATGGAATAAATGAGTGAAGTAAGAATATCTGTCGAGTGGATCTTTGGTGACGTCATATACTATTTCAAATTTCTGGACTTCAAAAAAGGACTGAAACTACAACTAAGTGCTGTTGGAAAAATGTATCTTTGTTGTGCCTTAATGCAAAATGCTCGTACTTGCTTGTATGGGAATACAACTTCAAAATATTTTGGCTTACAACCTATATCAATTAACAAATATTTTCAGTGAAGTCTTTTGAAAAGTTATGAAAAATATACTTAGAATGGACTGTAATTTAATTGTAAAATAGTTTATATAAAATATGCAGCATGTACAATAGCAACATTCCATGCTGCATGATAACAAAAAGTTCAACAGAAATAAGCCATCACAAGCAAGAAAGTTATATTGTCACTCTTTGTTAAATTTTTTAAACATTTCTAACACCAATACATTTTGCTGCTGAAGCATAGCAAGTTGAGCCTGTTGTGCCTGCTGTGTATTATGGATTTGCTGAGTTTGAAGCATAATTTCCTGCTGTTTCAATTTTAATTCTTCCTGTCGAAGTTTAAATTCTCTCTCTGATTTTTCGGCTAAAAATGTGAACACATCAGATGATGATCTACGTACACGTTTACACTTTGGTTCTACATCACCTTCTTTACGATTCTGTGACTCACCAAATGTTTCCAGTGACAATTTCCTAATTTCTTGTGCTTTAACAAGTTCTTCTTCGTTTTTGGATTTTTTTTCAGCTGTATCCTTTTTTCTTTCCTTATCAGCCTCATCAAATCTCTGTATAAGATCTAGCAACGCCTCATCAATTTCACTGTGCTCTGGTGAAATTCCAGATGCCTTTTCCTCATCACTCCACTTTTTTTGTACTTCTTGACTAAAAGACTATAACGATCTCTAACTGATCGAGGTGCTACTTTGAACATTGATTCTTCCAAGGAGCTTAAAATAGCTGCAACTTCATCCCAACACTGTCCCCGCTTGACACTTCCATAACGTTGAGTCCAAGGCTGTAAGTGCAGAGTTTCTCGAAGTAAGTAAATATCATGTTGCTCTGACCACAACATTTGTCGTCTACAAAATAAAAAAGATAAAATTGGTATTTTTTTTTCTCATCACAGAGTTAAAAAAAGTCAAAATAAAACATTTTTGTGATATTTTTTTAACATTAAGTGCATTTAAATAAATGAAAACTTACTGTTTAGTATTCTCTGTTGTTTCTGCAGGCATCTTTTTTAAAAGAAATTCCTATCGTTTCCAGAAAACGTGAAAACATATTCATAAACAACATATTCATATTCATGATGGCATCAACAAGGACGGTCACGCTCGTGTTGATGAAAGCGATATGGATGCTTTTTGTTATTTTATGTCAGAAAACCGTCTTATGTAATGCAGATTCAAGTGTTTATGGTTTACAACATGGAGAATTCACTGAACTTAATGAAGAAACGTTTACATACTCCTCGTTGTGGCAGTTAAAACAATATGGCTATTTTGAACTTCAGAGTAGAGAAAGGTGTGCTTGGATTTTAATTTTGCTCCTACTTTCCGGTGATATAGAAATCTGTCCAGGACCAACGAAAGTCACTTGTGCTTGCTGTAGTAAAGTAGTTCGTAAAAATCAATCGATTGGAATTTGTTGTGGGTGCTCAGATCATTTTCATCTGAAATGTTTACACGACAAACTTATGCACAACGATGAAAAATTATATTGTAACACTTGTCACAATAAAAACACAAATGCTAATGAAAATGAAGAGGATGTTAATCCTAGAATTTACACAAAGTTAAACTCATTTATTGCGAAACGTGGACTCAAAATTTTGCATCAAAACATCAACGGCTTGAGAAATAAAATACATTAACTTAATTTTATGTTCTCACACACACGTAAAAATATACATATATTTGGTATTACCAAAACACATACAAATAGCACAATAAGTGATGATGAGCTGGCAATAGACGGGTATACATTCGTTCGAAAAGACCGTTCAACAGGACAAGGAGGTGGAGTTTTATGTTATATTAGAAATGATTTAAACTGGAGAAGGAGATTTGATCTGGAAAAGGAAGAAGTTGAGTCTATATGTATTGAGCTTTTGCCTAAAAATGCTGCTTCTATCATAATTATGATCATGTATAAACCCCCTGATTCTTCGCTACACTTACATCGTAATTTTACCGACGCGCTTGAAACTATCCTAGCTAGCAGTTCAGAAGAGAACAAAGAAGTCATAATCATTGGGAACCTTAACTGTGATTACTTGATCTCAAAAACTCAAAAGACTATTAAAGACCTTTTAGCGTGTTTTAATATGAAGCAGATCATTGAATCGCCCACGAGAATTGCTAAAAGTACGCATACACTTATTGATGTCATCTTCACATCACAAAAACATAATATAGCTGATCATATTGTTACACCATTATCGTTGAGTGACCACGACTTAATTGGATGTATTCGTAAATTAAATGTTGGAAAGTTCCAGCCTCGAAAATTATTATATCGTGATTATTCGAAGTATAACAAAGATAATTATAAAAATGATTTGCGCAATGCACCATGGGTCAAGGTGATAAAAGAAAAGTCATTGAATAAAGCATGGTGTTTATTTAAACATATCCTTTCTGATATTATACAAAGGCATGCACCAATGAGAGAGAAATTAGTACGAGGAAAAGAATGTCGCTGGATGACCTCGGAAATTCGACAACTTATAAAAGACCGCGATTTCCACTTACGTAAAGCACGACGATCAAACTCTGAACATGAATGGAAAGCATATCGCAAACTAAGAAACTCTGTTACTTATCATATCAAAGCGTCAAAAGCTAACTTTCAAAGAAATTTGCTAAAAGAAGAAAAGCACAACCCGAAAAAATTTTGGGACCAAGTCAAGAAATGTTATCCGTCTAAAAGTAGATCGAAAAAATTACCGAAATCATTTCTAAACAATCACACTGATATCAGCGATAAAAAAACTATAGCTAATTGTTTCAATTCATTTTTTACGCATATCGGAAAAAATCTTCAAGACTCGGTCATAAATGTTTCAAGTCGTGTTTGGAGAGCTCATCAAAATCTCTCAGACCAAATTAACCCATACAAACACAAATTCCAATTCAAAGAAGTGGTATTAAGAGATGTTATTAATGAACTAAAACGACTTAAAAACGGAAAATCTCCTGGCATTGACCAGATACCGTCGGACTTGCTAAAAGATGGCGCTAAGGAAATTGCCTATATATTAACGGATCTGATCAACCGTTCTCTAGCTTCCTCAACTTTTTCAAATGAAGAAAAAATCGGAAAAATATCACCCATTTACAAGTCTGGCAACCACATGCTTTTTGACAATTACCGCCCTATATCCATATTGCCCATAATATCAAAAATTGTGGAGAAAATCGTTCATAAATCACTCTACGAATACCTAGAGTCAAACAACTTACTCACGAAACGCCAATTTGGTTTTAGAAAAAGATGTAGTACGAAACACGCTATAGTTCATCTTACTGATCAAATACGTAGAGGTATGGATGCTGGAAAACTTACAGGTGTTATTTATATTAATCTTCGCAAAGCATTCGACACAGTCGACCATGCAACTTTACTGTCTAAACTACCAAAATATGGTATACATGGAAAAAAGTATGAATGGTTTGCGGATTATCTATTTGGGAGACAGCAATTCGTCCAATATGAAGATCATTTATCAGAAGTAGAGTTTGTTTCAACCGGGGTACCCCAAGGATCAATCCTAGGTCCGCTCCTTTTCCTACTTCACATCAGCGACATCGTGTATTCCATTGACAAGGCTGAGATACTACTTTATGCTGGCGATATGGTACTATTCTTCAGTGATAAAAACGATAAACATATCTGCGAAGTGCTGAATGCTGATTTTGACAATGTACTCCACTGGTTTCGTAATAATGCCTTAATAGTCAATCTTAAACCTGGTAAAACTGAAACTGTTCTTTTTGGAACTGCCAAGAAATTAAAAATTTCCTCCAGCCTTGCCATCGTTGGAAACCAAACACCGATTAATGCTGTTAGCAGTTATGAGTACCTTGGTACTATGCTTGACCAAAATCTGTCATTCAAGCCACATTTTGCCAAAACCGCTTAGAAAGTATTGTCATCATGTATTCGTAAAGATATATCTCCGTACACCGCAGAATTAATTTATAAATCGATGATCCAGCCTTTAATAACAGCAAACGAAAACGAAGTGCTTACCATGTCCACAGTCTCCAAAAAATTTCAAGCACTACAAAATCGAGCTCAGCGAATTGCCCATGGTAAAATGATGAACCAAAACCAATGGCCTGGAGTAAATCAGTTATGTTCGGAACGAGTTGCTGTAGCTGTCCATAAAATTCTGAATAACGGTGCCCCAGAACTTTACAATAACTACTTCGATATTTTTAATCATCAATATAACACTCGAGGCAAAGGAAAATATCTGAATTTACCCAAAGTACGAACTGAAATTGGAAGGAAAATGTTTAGTTTCAATGGCGCAGTCATATACAACTCGCTACCAAATGCTATTGTTATGGAGAAAAATATGAAGTTATTTAAAAACAAAATTAAGAATATGTTTGTTTGATTACCAATTTTTTACGTATTACATCAGTTCCTACGATCCAATTTCAAATCGAATTCTATTTCTACAGCTATTCTCATGATTTCCAATTGTTGTTAGCCAAACCCTCTGCTGCTTCGTTTATTCATTTCAATAAAGTAGCTTTTATCTTTTATATTTGTAAAGTGTTTTTAACAAATTTTATCTCCTATATATTTTTTACATATTCTTTATATATTTTATCTTTTATATCTTTTTTGTATACTTTCACTTATAATTCAATTTTCAATGTCTCTGGCATGGAGTAATTGTATGGGATAATTGTAATTCTCCTACAATATGTGATTTTCTATCCACTCAGTTTTCACTAATCCTCTGCATTTGGCTTAATTTTGATTTTCAGTTTCTACACAGTGACATTTCGCTCAATTTTTTCCGTTTTCATTTTAGAGGTGCTTCCCTATAATTTAATTTTTGCTTTATCCCCTTAATTCCTACTTTTAGGCCGATTTATTTATTTCTAATACTTAATATACAATTGTAACCTTTATTTTATTTTATTTTACTACAGCTATTTCATTGATAACAGTATATATACTTTACTGACGAAAAATGCTGTATAAATATTGATAATAATAATAATAATAATAAAACATTGCTTTTCACGTTCGGACCGTGCCGCGAGAACTTCAAACACATGAGGGGAATGACCTTGCACATGGGCACATTGCAATTTACTTCTCGTCGTCGGATCTTAAACTCGCTAATTTGTCTCACAACTCAATCTACCATTTTGAGTGACAGACAAACAGACAAACGAAATGGGAGTGTTCTATTTTGAAAAACCTTTTTTTTCTCAATTTACAAAATGTTTCTTGAATGTTAACAGAAAAATAAAAAATGTTCACAAGTCAACAAGACTAATGTATGAAATTTACAGAGCAAAATATTGAACTTAATTATGGAATAAATAGCATGATGTCCTAAACGTTGACATAACTCTGAACGTTATAGTGCTGCTTCTCAACTTTCACATGTGCCAGTGTACCCTTTCTTGCAGTCACATTTTATCAGTTTCCGGCACACTGACAAAGCTTCTGGTAAAGTTGTCCAATATGGTTGCTTTTCTTTCTTGTTGAGTTCAGGCCAGAAATTAAGCTCGAAGGTTTAACATCTAATAACTTTTCATACAGTGATTTATTTTTAGCGGTTTTTATACCATTAGAAAGAGCATTTTGTTGGCTTTCTGAAAATATATATTTTCCAAGTTTCCAAGTTCCAACAGTTTTTTGCCATCTAACGCATCACTCCTTCTTTAATGATCCATTAACACCTTCTTTAATGGGTCTATGTGTGTTTGTTCTTGAACATGAATCTATTCAAATAATAATGAATCTTTGATTTTCAATTGGGAATAAAAATTATGTGTTAAAGGGGAACTAAACTAAAAAAATCACAAGTTAATTTTCTTGCCCTATTTGGTGTAATAATTATATGTAAAATTATATTAAAAGAAAAATTTGTATTTTGATCATTATTTATTCAGTATTATTTATTCAGTATCATTTATTCAGTATTTATTATTAATACTAGTATCCCGGGTAAAACCTTTTTACCGAACTTAACTTCGAAAAAATTAGGTCAAATCCACCATTCCCGTGACGAAATAATAAATCATGGAATCGCAACTCAAAAGTGTACCTATATTGTAGAGCTTGAAAAACTGATCAAAAAAGGGTATGGGATCGTTTCGCTGCGACCAACCGTTGCAGAGATATCGTCGATCAAAGATTTTGATGACGTCATATCCGCAGTACCAAATAAAATTTAGACCCAAATGATGCGTCACCCCATCACCCGTATCGCTAATAAAAGTGGGATGCACAACGCGAATTAGTATAGTAAGATTTGTCATTTATCATTATCTATTTATCATTTGTATCTAAGCTTAGCTTATCTACCATTTTGGATTTATTTCATAGGCCTCATTCCCAAGTTGTCTGGTTTCCAAAACAACTTGGTTCACAATTGTTTTCGTTTCCATGACAACTTGGTTTGTGTGTATATAACAGTTTGCTTGATCACTTTTTATTTGTCCCTCAATCAGTCAAGATGTGTTGATTTAGTGTCACACTATTCACTCATTCACCATACCTCTTCATCATTTCAAAGCTATCTATTTGGCGAAATGTTAGGTTTTGTTCTTTGTTTTTCTTATTTGGCAGCCATGTTGTTTTGTGTAGGCGTGGCCTTCCTTTCTCTTTGTTCTTATGTATGTATACACACTTAGGTTAGGCTCTAGTTTTTACTCAAATCGATATTACAAATTTCATAAATAGATATTTATTAGTTCTAATTTGTATTATATAGTTTGACGGTATTCAAAGATGTCAAAACCTGTACAACGTGTCTGATGAGGTAGCTCCACATTTGGTTTATAGAGATGTTGATGTTTTTTTGTTAAGCCCTGGTTTCACGGACATATTTTTTCAAAATATTCTCAAAATAATAATATTTTCAAATAATTGTTCGTGTATCATCCATATTTTTTGTTGAGTTTTAAAACGAAATATTAATGCGCAACGTGATGATAGAAAGAACATTTGCTTTGAAAATATGATGGGAAGCAGTCAAGATGAAAAATATTTAAACTTTATTGTAGTTTCTTTGGGATTTGCTGCAATTTTAGAAGAAGAAAGACCAACAAAGAAACGTAGAGCAAAAAAGTGCTTTGGATGAAAGATTGGCTGGCATTACGCCATCGTAGAGGAGCGCATAACGGTATATTGAGTGAATTACGCCTCAATGACCATGAAGACTTCAGAAAGTTTCTCCGAATGAATACAGAAACATTCCAGGTCAGTCAATTTTAAGGTCTTTTGAAGGTACAGACCAGATTATCTATTTTGCACGTTACTGGAAATTCCGAAAGTAACGCTAGAGCAGCCTTTCTTCTTTAACATCTTTCTAAATGAATCTAAAATTCATTTACTTTTTTGTAGGAGCTCATAAACAAAGGTTGACCCAAAATTACAAAAATGGTAACAAATATGAGAATACCCATACCACCAGAAGAAAAGCTGCCCATAACTTTACGTTTTCTTGCCACTGGGGAGTCATACGAGAGTTTAATGTATCAATTCCGTGTGCATAGAACAACCATAGGAAATTTTATCCCAGAAGTTTGTCGGGCAATTTATGATTGCTTAAAAGAGGAATACTGGGCTATACCTAACACAGAAGAAGAGTGGTTATCAATATCTCAAAGCATTATGGAAAGATGGCAGTTTCCTAACGCATTCGCAGCAGATGGAAAGCATGTCGGCTTATTTCACCCATATAATAGCGGTTCCGAGTATTACAATTATAAAGGTTTCTACAGTTTGGTAATGCTCGCATTCGTGGATTATGACTACAAGTTCCTCTTCATTGATGTTGGTTGTCAAGGGCGGATAAGCGACGGTGGCATTTTTCGTAACTCAACAATCAGTGATGCTATTAGTAGAAATTCCATTAATTTACCTCCTCCGCGTCCTTTACCGAAAAGTTCATTGGTAGAATGGGTAGAAAACGAAGAGGGTACGCCAGTTCCTTTTGTCTTTGTTGCAGATGATGCGTTTTCACTATCCCAGAATTGCATGAAACCTTTTCCGCAGAAATCTCTGTCAAGAGTAAATTTGAAACCTGATACTGACTTAGTTGGTGAAGAAATTAATCCTGGAGAGTTTCAACAAGGTGCTTGGCGTAATGAAGTCAACATAGACTTTTTGTGATCAATTCCTGTCAGCAGACAAGCAAATACATATAGTAGAAATGCAGAGGCAATTCGTAATCAATTAGCTCATTACTTCTATGGACCAGGAGCTATTCCATGGCAAAGGGATGTAATAATATAATGTAGCAATAGCGATATATTTGTAACCAACATTACATTAGAAACGATAAACGTTCGTTATAAATAAATTTATTGAAAATTTGCTCCTCTTGTGTGCCAGACATAGTTGTTATTTCCTTGTGGAGACATCACATTATTGGTTGAGGTTACGGGGACTGATCCTTTCTTAATTCGATACTTTGTTTGGATGATGTCTTGCTGTACACGGATCATTAGCATATCCTTCTCCTCTCCTTCTGGGGTATCTTTCAACATGACATCGATCAAATTTGCAAATGCACTAATTTTTTTAGGCTCGTTTTCTGGTTTCTCATTTCCCATTGGCCCCAGGGCAGTTTCCATGAGAGGTAGTACTCATTCGATGGGTGATGGAGTAGCAAGGTTCTTCTTAGCACATCTTTTGTCTTGTGACGGCTGGACATTAAAAACGTTTGATACTGTAGCGCGTGGAGTAAAACTATAAGTCAGGAACTGGAGTTCTTTATAAAAGACCCATTTCGGCAAATAAACTTGGTTAGTACCAGCACCTGACTTTTTTGACGCATCAATTTTTCTTTTTTCAGCACCAAAGTAGGTTTTCAGTGTTGTCATCTTATCGCTAATTTGCTTTGCTGTTGCTTCAATACCATTTGTTATCAATGCATCTTTTATTCTATTTAACGCTTTGGCCTTTTCATCTTTCTGATAGTACAGTTAATTCTTTTAGCGACATTTTTATGTGAACGTGAATTAAGATAGAACGACGTGTTTATGGATCGTTTCACATTTATTTTTACAAATTTGTTTACAAAATTTGACGTCAATGTCAATACAATGACTTCTCCCGCAGGTACGGTTTTTAGTTTGATGATGCCCTCCGCTAAGAAGGCCGAAATATAACTTAAAAATAAAAATAAATGTGAAACGATCCATAAACACGTCGTTCTATCTTAGTACAGTTAATGTTTTACGTTGAAAAGAATTTCTTCTTTTTCCCATTCATTGATTAATACATAAATTTCTTCATCTGTCCATGTTTTCAAAACACCAGCAGAATCCGAAGCTTTTCTCGGTCTACCACGTGGCTTTTTTGGTTAATGGTGGTTGATCTTTGGTTTCTGTTTCTGGAGACTCTACATCAGCTATCACAGCCATCTCCCACTCCTGTCGTTCTTCGTCCACTTCCTGGTATACATCCTCTGACATCTGCTCAAGTCTGTTGTATCTAAAGAAATTTCTGAACTTTAGTCATATGATGTACCCAGTAGGAAAACACACTTCCAAGCCGAAAGAAAAAGTTATTTTTTTAACTTTGCCAAAAAACGAAATAAAGATCAGGCTTACCTGGTTGTTGGGTCAGTGGTTTGTCCGATAAAACCTCTTCTAAAAGAACATCCATTAAAATATCCGTCTGCCATTGTGTTTTGTATCTTTCTCACTAGTAACTTATGATTTGTTTTGCTATTTACTGTTTTCTAACTTTTCAACATGATATTCTTGATTTCCACACAGTTCAATGTAAAATCTCGTATCAGTATAAAATAGAACATTATGTAATGCTGATTCCCTTATATGGCAATGATAAATAATGTCAGATATAGCTACGGTTCCTGTTTTCTTCTCTCGCCATTCCGTTCATTTTTTTCTTCCAACAACAAAGCAGTGGTAAAAATGTGTCACTAGTCTATAAACATAAACAATTGACAGTTTGACTATACAGGTAAGTCATTTATACATTTTCATGAATAATAATGCCTTGTTTTTTAGCTATAATCGAAGCTGTTGTTTATTTATGTATTGATTTTCTGTGAAAATGCACTACTATCACTATAGATGTTTACAACTGTTTATTATGGAACGCCATAGCTGCCACAAGTACCTAAGTTATCTTTTTGTTATGCGATGAAAATATTACGTGTTGTGCTGGTTTTATTTTTCGATGGGGTCTCGTCATTACTCCATGCGATTACACTCTGATGTGATGTAGTGATTTTATTATGGATTGCGGTGTTTTTAGTGCGCCAAACAGTAATTGCATTATAAAATGCGGTGGTTTCATTATGTAATGCTCCGGTTTTATTTTGTGATTTCTCGATGTCATTACGCATTGTGCTGATTTCATTACGTGGTTCGCTCATTCAGTCCGATATTTCTTTATGTGGTCCATTGATTTAATGCGCTGATTTCATTACGTGGTGCGATGATTTAATGCGCTGATTTCATTACGTGGTGCGCTGATTTCATTACTTGGTACAATGATTTCATTACATCATGCGTTCATCCAAATGCGCTGATTTCTTTAGGTGATCCATTGCGCATGCTCCAGACATTAAATAAATTAAAATAAATTAATAAAAAAGCGGGTGTTTAGAAATAACAAAATGGCAGACAAAATTGATGTAAACACGATGGATATGTTAGAATATGTAATTGAAAATAACAGAAAAGAGTAAAGATTTGATGTAGAAAATGTTTGAAAGATGTAGCTAGCTAGGTTAACTTAGCTGGCTAAAAAAGAAACAGAAGAAGCTAAAATTTATAATTATTTTACTGATACTTATTTAGGACCATATTTCATTATAAATGTAAACAAGTCTGACCTGTCTACTATGAAATTTGGATTGATTCATAAATAATAAATTTTTTATATTCTAATTTGTTCTGATTTAATTAATATCATACTGTTGTTATTCATAGCAAATCACTTAAAAAGTTTAAGATATATAACAATAGGGACGCACAGGCAAAGGAAAATTATGGAGGAAATTCTGAAGAGTCTTGGTCTTGATTACTTAAAGGAAAAGTTTCAAAATGAAGGGATGGAACCACATAACATCCTTCAGTTATCAAAGGAACAATTGTGTGAATTAGGGGTCACTAGATTAGGAGATCGCCTTCGGCTTCTGGATCAGTGTAGAAGACATGCAAGTTGTGAAGGAAATCCAAGAACAAGATCTAATGATGGAGATAATCGAGATGGAGAGAGTTCAATTTCAAGAAGAAGGACTATTGTTGAGCGTATTGCTAGTGAACGTTCAATTCTATTTGGACCTTACACACGTCCAAATACAGCCCATAGAAGTCAAATTAAAAAAAAGAAAATGCTTAGGCGATCTTGGACAGCAAATTTTTATTGTTTGTCGAACCCTTTTCAGAAGTGTACACCTACACTGAAAGAGAAAGAAATACTGCAAGGTGCTGGACTTGGAAATAAAAAAATTAAACTTTCTTTAGACAATTGGCAAATGTTTATCCCCAATTTTATTGAAATAGAAGTGTGCTACCCAGTCTGCCGTTCGATTGTTCAGAGAACCTTCACAAATCTGAAACAAATTTGACTTTAGAGGAGTGGTTTTAAAAATAATTTGTGTTTTCTCCTTTCAAACCAACTTGTCTCATTTATTTTACTGGTTGATTGGACATGTTATTCATTTATTCATTCCTTGACAGTTATCTTACGTTTATACTTTGTCATTGTTCATTATAAACAGACATACTTGTGTTAGTGTCTTTTTTCATCTTTTGTTTACAATTATTTTGTTAACTCTCTGTCGGTAACATGTTTAGAAATTTGCGAAGGCTCTATGCCGTGAGATTTTCAAAAATGCGAAAAATGTACTTCGAAATGCATAACATCTTCAAAAGCCGTATGTCTACGATGTCATGATATATTAGTATGCAATAGCGCACTATGCTCCACGCTTAAGATGTTAACGCATTTTCGAAGAAAGCATTTCGCACTTTCAAAGAACATGTCTAGTATTTTTGAAAGAAATGTGTTACTCTTATCGGTTACCGTATGAAACATGGCAGAACCTATTTTCAAAAATCTGTGAATCTGTTTGGTTTTTTTTGGAAAGACGTACTTATATACAATGTCTGTTTCAGTTTTTTACCTAACTTTCCTTGAAAAAATATCAAAAGAAATTAAGTCCTCATGATAACTTTTAACAAAATTTTTCCGCGAAAATATTGTAATAGCCATTAAAATAGATGATTATCTTATTATACTAATTCGCGATTGTGCATCCCACTTTTATTTTAGAGAGTGATATATTTGTTTTTTTTTCACGGTCAAATCCTTCTTATTTTTTCCCTTTTCGTCGTAAAACCACGTCAATGCGAGAACACTTTTTTTGATTTTCCGCGATTAGTATATGCTCCTCCGTTTTGTTATTTTTGGTTTGCGCAGTGTAAATCAGCCGAAAAACGTCTTTGGAGGAGTGCGAGCAATGCAATTTCTTCGTTCGAAATTTGTCAACGATCATTTCGTGAGCAAGAAACTTCTGTTGTGAGCTTGACGAAGAAACACAGGTTTGTATACATGCTGATTATTAAACTGTTTATTGTTGAACTATTATTGTATTTTAGATTATTAAAAGAACAGGAATTGCATGCGTAAGTGATTAGTTGTTTGTTTACAATGTATGGTGAGAATACAGAGGAAGTGCAGTGAAGTTTTTAAAAATTGGCTGCACAGAATGAACGAACTGGTCTGTACGAAAGTATTATTATAAAACTTTTAATAAGATTAATTAAGATTAACTAATAAGATTAACTTTTAATAGATTAATAAAAGAACAGGTGACACATTCGTAAGTAAGTTATGTATGTATTTTAATGTTTGTTTACGTTTTAGCTATCCAATATCGCTATACAGAAGAAAGTGCAGTGAAGAAGTTTAGAACAAAAAGATGTTTATTTACACGACGGTAACGAATGGTTTTAATTTCAATTTTAAGTTTGTTTTGAATTATTAATGTGAAAGAGTGTAAGAGTCAAACGTAATTCAATCGTTTGGTTGAAAGCTGGATGACAGCGAACGTTATGGAGCAACGAAGGGGGAGCGCAGTAAAAATTTGTTTTGGTAACGCGCGCCATTAGTTAGCAAAGAAGATTTTATTTACAGATCAATTAAAAATGGTTCTCATGACTGTGGAAATGGGGAACGTGTCATGCTGTCTTATCTCATCTCAACCATGTCTGCTTTTTATTAAATTTCACTGTATATTTTATTGACGATGTTTGGTGCTTTGTCTCTCTGGTCTCTTTGGTGCCTGTCTGTCATTTATATCTTTTGCTTTTGTTTGCTTCAATATGGTTGTTGCAGTAGTGTGGATTGTAGCTAGCTGTTCTTCACTGAAATCTTTTTCTTTTAGGTCAGAAAAGAAAAGGTGTATAACCATTAAAGAAATGAAGCAGATGGTTAAATTTTGATGTTGTGAGGGATAGTTAAGAGAAGAATGGATTATGTATTTCATAAATTCATTAATTATTGCTGTGATGTGATATGACTACTAACTCTAACCGTGCTACTACAAATAAGAAGCATTGCATTGCATTGCTGGATGGATTCTTATATTTTGTGATGATTACACATTATTTTGTGTTATTTTGGTAATTGTTTACGTACTATGCCTGGGTACTATATAAGTTTCGCATTATGTTTTACTGTTGTTACTTTTTATCTTTTCGGTATTAAATTATGACTTTGGTAGGGCATTTCATTGTTTCAATTATTTTTATTATTTTGATGTTTGGCTGTGTATCCCACGTTAAAAGTCTTAATGTAGTTCAGCTCCAGTGTTGAGTGTTGAACCCGTATTAAATTATAGCATTGGTTGATTTTATAGACTTTCCAATCAAAAGCTTTACAAATTCTGTCATTGAATTTGTGTTTTTAATTAATTATTTTTAGGATAAATGCGTACATGAATTTACTTTTTGTTTTTTGTTTTGTTTTTTATTTCAACTATTTCATAGTATGATTATCTTTTTCTGCATTTTTATACAATTGAAATATTTTTTAGGTAAGATTAATAATAATAAAACAGCACGTAAACTGTTAAAGAAATGAAACTCATGGTTCTTATCATGATGTTGATGGTTTTGGGAAGAACAGATTGTATATATATCATTTCAAAAATTCATTAATAGTTGCTGTCCAATGTAACTTCCGCACAAAAGAAACACAGTTAGAAGGTATCGATTTATTTTCAATTCACATTTTGTAATATTTATTATGTCTTATGTATTATGTCTGGGTAAATGGTTCTGTGTTATATATTAAATATTTTTACATTAAAGTTACTTCTCTTCTGCGTATGAATATATATTCTGACCCATGTTGCTATTTGTTTTCTGAATGTAAGAAATGAATTAAGAAATTAATACTGAAAAGAAACTTTTGCAAGAGTTAAATTCTGCGACACAACGCATACTGAACATGGCTGGCGAGCGACGCCACCTGGGATGAGTTGCGATTCTAAGATTTATTTTTTCTTCACGGGGTACGTACACGGGAATGGTGGATTTGATCTAATGTTTTCGAAAGTTAAGTTCGGTAAAAAATTTTTACCCGGGATACTAGTAGTAATTACTAAGTACTTAAGTTACTCTGTGCAACAATGAATCGCAAGTTGAGGGTTGGTCGGGTACCGCAAACACATATATTTTTTTGCGGGACTAATATTTATATGTCATTATTTTTGATAATGTCTAAAACTTCAATGTAAGTGTCAATGCCATCGGAGTCATCGTGTCTTCCATTTCTTACTAAGTTAATTTCGTCCAAACATTTTTGGCTTAAAGTTGGTAATTGGAATTCGAATATAGGTCGATTATCCGTATCTCTGTCCTGATCTTCGCTAACATTTCCATCGACCCCATAGAGGTCGTCAACCTCGACAGGCGCAAGACCCACAGGGTTTGTTATCTGACCACTGACCCAAAGTCGGATCGGAGAAGAATTGACTGTTATCAGACGATGTGTTGACCATGCGTCTTTCCACCATTGCAGTTTTCGGTTAATGATTGGCAGGTAGGTATAATGTAACGCGAAGAGATGTTTATTATTGGTTGCATTCAAAATTTCCTGATCTTCCAAAAAATAGAACAAGTTATAAAAATAAGAAAGAACGCCACTAAAAACGTCTCTCCAGAGTCTTTCAACTCTTTGGTTGTGGGTACTTTTACCAGTTATGACACTTTTTCTCCCAGTCCCACGTTTTTCTAGCATGAAATCCGCAACCAGCACGTTCTCTTTACCTTTGTCGGTTCTGACCCTGCTGGGAAGACCGTATTCTTTAACAGCATCTTGAAAACACATCAGAACAGAATCAGCTTTATTATTATTTGTACAAGTTAATCCTACTGGTAATCGACTAAATCCATCTACAATACCAATGGTTACAAAATGCCAGCGTATTATTTTATGGTTAGTATCCAGGTGCCACAGGTGGTTTGGGCCTTTAACATTGTAGATTCGTCTGTGTAACCTTCTTTTACTTCTTGACTGACTTCCTGATGTATCGACACGTTGTAAACCTTCCCTAAGCACATTCCTCTGGATTTTTATACCATGGTTTTTTAGTAGTTCTCGC
This sequence comes from Turritopsis dohrnii, assembly GCA_027922465.2. Taxonomy (NCBI): domain Eukaryota; kingdom Metazoa; phylum Cnidaria; class Hydrozoa; order Anthoathecata; family Oceaniidae; genus Turritopsis; species Turritopsis dohrnii. Next base: position 83,835 of record BQMF02000122.1, on the reverse strand, counting down.
AACATAACTTTTCCAGAATTTGGAAATTGATAGATCACTTCAAGTAATGCCTTATCAAGGTCCTCATCATCAATAATCGTGTAATTTTGTGTGCTTAACTCAAATTCTTCCATCCTTCAATATATTGTTCTTTCTGATACACACAGAATGTTACTAATTTCTTTAACACGACAACCATCATCAATTTTGGATTACCTCTTTTGGAATCACAAATTTTGGTGCCCCTACATCACTGCACCGTCCTTGTTTTGGTTGTGTGCCACCATAAGAACAACAAGAAACTCTAAGATTCATCATGATACCAGGATCAGTTACACCAAGATCTTTAAAATTCTCTTGAGAAAGTTTAGAAACCAGATCAATAGAATTAATTAAATTAAATATTTTAACTTGAGCTTTTCGAGAACAGAACGGATCTTGTTATCCGCCATTTTGTTATTCTGAACACGCGCTTTTTTATTAATTTATTTTAATTTATTTAATGTCTGGAGCATGCGCAATGGATCACCTAAAGAAATCAGCGCATTTGGATGAACGCATGATGTAATGAAATCATTGTACCACGTAATGAAATCAGCGCATGAAATCAGCGCACCACGTAATGAAATCAGCGCATTAAATCATCGCACCACGTAATGAAATCAGCACATTAAATCAACGGACCACATAAAGAAATATCGGACTGAATGAGCGAACCACGTAATGAAATCAGCACAATGCATAATGACATCGAGAAATCACAAAATAAAACCGGAGCATTACATAATGAAACCACCGCATTTTATAATGCAATTACCGTTTGGCGCACTAAAAACACCGCAATCCATAATAAAATCACTACATCACATCAGAGTGTAATCGCATGGAGTAATGACGAGACCCCATCGAAAAATAAAACCAGCACAACACGTAATATTTTCATCGCATAACAAAAAGATAACTTAGGTACTTGTGGCAGCTATGGCGTTCCATAGTTTATATCAGGTTAATTGCATTGCTTTTACTGAAAAGCAATCAAAATCTCTAAACATGACTGAAGGCGCAAATGTCTATCATTAAGAACCTTACTTTCAGACCGTGGAATTCCATTGCATTCATTGCATTGGTCGTGGGTGAGATAGATCTTTCTTTTATTCTGTATCTTTGTTCTTAGGAAAAATTCTTAAATTGTTGATCTTCTAAAACCCTAGCTTTAAAAATGGGTTTCAGATCCTTGTGTAAACTCAGCCATGTCGTTCATAGTTTCCATGTTTGGGTTTTATCAGTCTTCTGATCAGAATTTTTTCAATCACATCAATGAAGAAAGGATGATTTTATACATACCGTAAATGACCAATTAAGCCCCCTTGGCGCTTATAGTTTTTTTGAATTTTTACAGGGCGCTTAATTGAGTCCTGGGCGATTAATAAAAAAAATCACTGAAATCACCAATACAGTTTATCTTTTCACTGAATGCTGACAAAAGAACTGCTTGTGTCCTACTCGAACAACTTCAAAAAAGCTCGATAAATACTCTCACTTCGAGATGAAAATAATTCATTCCCGTGTTATTAAGTTTCTTTCATTATATTGAAATATTGTTCACCTAAAAAACCATGTTTTTCTCAATATTTTATAATTTTCCTGAACAAGCGCCCAGTTTCAGTTTTGGACCTGGGCGTTTAATCGGAACCTGGGCGCTTATTACAAATTTTTCCTCTAAACCTGGGCGCTTAATCGAACGGGGCGCTTAATCAGTCATTTACGGTATGTTACTGTAAATAACTACAATTTCTTGTGATCATCATATAAAAATCAAAGAAGGCATCAGAAAATTAAGCTAATTCTGTTAAGTACATTAAATTGCTGGTTCATTGTGGGTGGTTATGTGAGGAGAGCCTTGCAATCAGGTGACACACAATGAAATCGTGAGGGTTGACAGATGTGTATTGGTCAAAATGATCCCACAGAGAAACGAAACCAAGAAAAAAGAAAACCCGGCTAGTATGAGGGTACTCGTTGACGTTGTAACAAATCCAGGTGGGACTAAATACTTTTAGAAAAAGGAAATGTAATTGCGCTAAAGATGTGTAATAAGTGTTTTCATTTGGCAAGTTTCCGCATGATAAACGGAAGTTCACAACAGGCTGAAATGCATGATTTCTTTATAGTCTCTCAGTGTCTAATCTTAGAGGCGGTCTAACTGTCTGAGAGAGTCAAAAATTAGTTCGGGCCACCAAAATGTTATAAAATCAGTGTTGTGGTGGCCCGACTGGATAGGCGAAAAAATATACTAAAAATGATTTAAGAAATTCTATTATATATGAGAAATTTGAAAAAAAACAAGAACAAAAAAGTATAACTTTGTATATAAGTTTAACAAAGAGTTTTTACAAGTCTTTATCTTCTTTGAGCAACATTACGACAGTTCTTAATTACAGTTATACAGTTCCTATTACGTACTGTAGATAAATACTGCGACACTCCACCATGTCTTTAACAACCAGATGAAAAACATTGATTTGATGTGTTTTATTATCAAGGTATCTTCTTTAATAACACTATATTCATTCGATTACAAAAGATTTTATATAACAGTGAAATTGGTTTTCACTACACTGATTAAGGTATTTTTGAAGTAAGCATGTTGAACAAATTAATAAGAACAGAAAAATAAGTGTGTCCGGTTCTGCTGTATATATAAAAGTCTATGATTTTATAACTAAAGGGAAATTAGCCTTCATAGAAAATCTTTTATATTAGCTGCAGAAAGGTCTCATTAATCTTCTCTAACCATTTAAAATGGTCTAAAATAATATTTATGCTCAATTTTTCGTTACTTAATATCTAACAACGGACGTCATTGCTGCTTGCAAAAGACCACTGCAAAGGAGATCATACTAACTTTTGACGTCACAGTGCGATCACTCTCTCTGTAGGTATTGCATGAACGTGTAGATTTTGTTTCTGTTGATGAAAATTCTTGTGCTCTTCGTGATATAAAATATTGTTTAGCTTGAATCATCTAATAGAAATTTAGTCTTTCCTTGCACATACATATCAGCTATCATTTTGTCCATCGTATTTTACACTGATGTTCGAAAACCTTTTCTGTTTACCTGGTTACCATACTGTTAAATATAAAAGACACAATCAGTTATTTCAAAAGTAACTACGAATGAAACCGTCCCCTATAATTCTATTTTAAGTTATTCAACATGATCCCTTGTGGAAAACGTGTACCTTTGTTTTCACAACAATAATATACATGTTTTTACTTGTCAACCTTTCTACAGCATTTACACTGGTTAATCATCATTTATTCGAATATGTCTCGCATGAACACAAATGCAAGTTTCCCAATCTACCTGAGTTGAATTCTTCTTCTTTATTTTCATCATGATCACTTACATCAGTTTCAAAACTGGAATTCAGAATTTCCGAAGACGCTGAACTTTCATGAACTTTAGACATCTTGCAAATGAAATTCACTCTTTGAGGTCATGACTTTTAAAACAGAAAGCTATAATGGTGATATAACTGAGTTTGGGATACTTTTTATAAAAAGGTGTTCATCTAGGATTAATGAAGTATTTTATGCTCAAAATTACAACAGAAAATCCAAGGCTTAATTTCCCTTTAATTTGTTTAGAAAAAATCACTGAAGCGTTTTTCTCAGAGTTATTATATATTTTGACAATTACTTTTCTCCAAGGTTGCTTGCATTAGATGCAACGCTCAGAAGCAACGACCAAAACCAACGGCCAAGAAACGGACAGAAACTTGAAATTGTGACTCAAATCCTCCCTGATAAATTTCTGTCGGGCCACCAAAAATTCTAAAAACAATGATGTCGATGAACCTGACACCCAGATAAAAACTTAAGATTAGACACTCTAAATAACTAAAGCAATTGAAACATATATCGCCTAAATAGAATCTATTTAGCAATCCAATCAGTCAAATTGATTACAAGTTGTTTTTTATCTTTATTTTTTTTTGCATGTCTGGTCATTAGATTTCTTTAAATCATAAAGGAAGAAAACTAACCCATTTCTCCTTTTTTCATTTTTAAGTCGACCTTGGAATTAAATTCCCACATAATTTAGTTCCCACAAAATTTCGATCCTTTATAATCATTTTATGGAATTCTTTGTTGTAAATTTATGAGTTGATAATATGCTCTTTTTAGAGCATTGTTGAACATTGCATTGAAGTATAAAGATACTGTTAGCATCATTTGCCATTATTTCAGTATAATGGCACCCATTGGTTTTAAAGTTTCTACTTGCACTCATTTAGTATTTAACTTATTTAAGGTGCTGGTGGACTAAAAACACACACTTATTATTAAACTTATTATTATTAGAATTATTAAGAGAAAATATTTACACATACACTTTCCTGCCAAATGGCCTTAATAACGGTTTAGTATGTAAGACATATTTCAGCTAATTATCGAGACCTATTAATACAGTATATATGTAATAAGAAAAATAATCTACACCAATAATATCACCATTTTCCGTTCTTGTCATTTTCAAGTCATGTTTGATATTTGTGCCCTGCTTTTTATGATGCCCTGTTTGAAGGCTTTAAAAAACATCTGGTAATTTAATATTTGGGTCTGTTACAAAAGTATTAGCATTTTTTATCCATCCGACACGATATTTGTTTGTTTCAATATTCTTTGACTATCACCTTTGTAAAAATCATGTTTTGGAATTTTGTAAATTTTGTTCTAGTATACTTTCAAAAAGCGTTTGCTTGATATTGTGTCATGAACGTGCTGTTTTTTATATAGCCCTAAGTATTGATTTGTCCACCTGACATGCACAAAATGCACAAAATGTTGAAGTGCGTGGATTATTACTTAAATTAAATGACACTCAAATTTAGATTACATTACAAATCAAAGGGATCTTCGTCATCCGATTCTTCCTCTAAACTGGTAAGTGCATTTCCCATGCACTTCTGATAAAATCATTACACCTAACTTTTTGGGGATCGGATGTGGTGATTGGATGTGGTGACATTGGAGGAAAGATTCTCATATGCGGCCTTAACCTAATGAACCATTTGTTGACGTGTGGGAGTTGGGATTTTGTCTTTAATTTATCGCGTCTAATTTATTTCCCCCTAATTATTAACGCGTACTTCGAACGCCGAAATCTTGTAATTAATCTTTCTTTAATTTTAACGCGTAGCGTCCAAAATAATTATTTATTGCCAAGCGTTAAATTGGAGAAACCACCCCGTTTTTCGGATAAATCACTTCTGAATTTTTTTTTACTTCCAATCGGTCGAAATCACCGCATACGCTCAGTTGTGCATGTCATTCAGCCTAATGAACCTGTTTTTCGGATAACTCACTTCCGAATTTTTTTTACCTGAACCGATCGAAATCGTTAAATGCTCTCAGGCGAACATATTATTTAGACTAATGAAGCCGGTGGAGCGGTTGAACACACATCTATTCAAATATTGCTTGATCAGAAAACTAACTAATCCAGCAGCAACAGTGCTCGGACAGTTATGGAAACAGTTTGCCCTGACCAGGATTCGAACCTGGATCTCTCACAAAGAGCATCCAACCATTAGACTACCAGGGCGGAATGTGGAATATCAGTCATCAACCAGAAATAGTTGAAAAGTGGAGAGATAATTCCAATATATGAATACAGCCAGATGTGAATGGCGTTATATAGACGTATGGATAACATTTTGGTCGTCTAATTATCAACAAGTTATTAGGTGATTGAAACACAAACTATAAATATTTCTAGGAGATCTGATTTAAAATGGAGGAGTTGGAAATATTGTCTTTATGACAACTAAAAGAACAAAAAAGTTTTTAATCTGATCGAGTCTAAATCGATCTGTCAAATATACTGTAGATAAACACATACATTTGCTATTGATATCCAGCAATTGCAACAGCTAGCTTTTTTAAAAACGAAGATTTTCTTTGCTTGTTCCATTGACGTATGAAAAACTGGATATAAAAGGTAAAGTGCTCCTGTGTCATAAGTTTCGACGATGCTTTGATGCATTGGATGAAGCTGTTGAACTGCTCGCATATTGAAGTGTTCACTCCATGAAATCCAACTAAGCAACGTGATTTGTGTATATCCAAACACTTATGCGCAAAGCCGTGAAAAATGTCGTGGAAAAAAACGGTCTCGTTAAAATAGCCACTCTCCCTGTTTTTTGCATATTCATCTAAAGAACATGCAAAGTCGTAAAAATCGACTTCAGGTGCTTTAGGAACGAAAGCATATAACAAATTTGCTGCATCTTTCCGACCTTCTGAACCAGGTATGACATGATATCATATTGGCGTGCTGTTTGTTCAAGTACTCTTTAAACTTGGTGACAAGATCAGGAGACAAGAACAAAACAAAAACATCGTCAACATATCTTCTATAGTAAACAGGTTTAAACTCATTAGGACATTTATCCAACCATCTTTTCTCATAATGACATAAAAATGCATTAGCTAAACTGGGTCGCAGAGGAGACCCCATAGCAACACCGTCAAACTGTCTGTAGTAAGAATTATTATAACAAAAAAAGGATTGTTTCGTGGCTATAGACAACAACTTTCGAAAATCATCTTTAGAAAAATTATGATAATTGATATAAAAAAAGGCGTTTGTTTAAAAAATGTTTCATATGTACTCGCACTGAAGATGGCTGTTGTCAGCCGAAAGCTTTAATACATGAACGTGTCATAATTGAATGTGTCTTCTCATGGCGTATGAAGATGAACATATCATCTGTCACTTTTACCAGGCCTCCTCTACTTATCGAATCTAATCACTTTTTGTGAATTCCATGAATGTTTTGCTATGGCAATGAACATATTTTATAGCACCCGATGAATTAAGGAATTCCAAAGCTGATGATGATTGTAATTTATACTTTTCTGAATTTGACAATTTGCTATACTTTTTCTTGAGCGAGATACTATGTATTCAGCAACATATCTCATCACTTCTTGCTCTTGGTCAGTTGATTTGAAGTCTGTCACTTTTTCAACAGGTTCAGCTGTTCTTCCTATGTTTAGGAACAATCGCACCAAGTACATCACCAAATTTTGATACATCATTTGAAAAATTAATGTATCAACAGATAGCCCTGAACAATTCAATTCCATCAGATAACTTCTCCATATTTCTTTTGATGTTGGTTTGAGTGTAAATTCATGCACTTCTCTCCACATAACGTCTTGGTTTTCTTTTGTTTGTAAGTCCATACGTATCAAAAAATGTAAAATATCTGAACAGATTCTATGAACAGCGTTCGTAAATGTTACAGTATCAGATGATGCTATTAACAATTTTGGTATTTTATTTCCATGAGTTTCTTATCATCAGCAAGTTCTTGTATGCTTCTCTCATCCAAATTTCTGCTTGTTGATCAATTTTCTCTTGTGGGATAAGTACTAACCCTAAAAAGTAAAAATTAAAACACATTCTTAAATTTGAATTTAGCATACAATATTGGGTATGTGTGCTACTGTGAAACCATAAATCCCCAAAAATATCTCATTTACCTGCTGGCTCAAAATACATAGTATGTGGAGGGGTTACAACTGCAAATAGTGCTGTTAAAGTTCCGGTAAGATTTTTTTGACACATTTCGGATCTTTCTTTATTGTTGCCGAAGGATGCTGATTCAGTCCTAAAATCAGTCATAAAAATTATGTGAAAAAAAAAATTTATATGAGAAGAATACAAAACGAAAAACCATTTTGTCACTCAATATATATGTGTAAATTTTACACCCAAAAAAGTCCTCAAGAAAAATATATAAGTAATCAAATTGTGAACAAAATGAAATATTAAACTGAAAATCACTAATCCATATCCTAATACGCGGACGTGTGTCACACTTTTATTTTAGAGAGTGACATATTTGTTTTGTTTTTTTCGCGGTCAAATCCTTCTTATTTTTTCTCTTTTCGTCGTAAAGCCACGCAAATGCGAGAGCGTTTTTTTTTATTTTCCGCAATTAGTATATGCTCCTCCGTTTTGTTATCTTTGGTTTGCGCAGTGGAAGTCAGCCGAAAAACGTCTTTGGAGGAGTGCGAGCAATGCAATCTTCTTCGTTCGAAATTTGTCAACGATCATTTCGTGAGCAAGAAACTTCGCGAAGAAGAAGTGTTTCTTTTTGTATACGAGTATTTTAATTTAAATTTGATTGTTTTAGGCAGTTTCTGTATCGTGAAGTGTGGAAGCAAATCGACGAAAGAACTGACGAAGAAACGCAGGTTTGTATGCACGAACGTATTGTTATTATTATAAAACGTTTTATTATTGTGTTTATTGCTTAACTTTTACTCTTATTACTAGCACGTGTAAGTGAGTTAGTTGTTTGTTTACAATGAAAAATCATATTTAGATATACAGAAGAAGTGCAGTAAAGTTTTCAAAAATTAGCTGCAGAAAGATCGAACGAACAAAAGGTATTATTATAAAACTTTTCTTTTTGATTAATAAAAGAACAAGTTAGGTATATGTATTTGTATTTAAATGTTTTGGTAATGTGCGCTATTATTATTTTTATAGTTAGCAAAGAAGATTTGATTTGATTTATTTATTTACAGATCAATTAAAAATGGTCCCACAGCTATGACTGTTTTCCTTTCTCATGGCTGTGGAAGTAGGAGTTGTGCTGTCAAATTGTATCTATTGACGATGTTTGATGCTTTGTCTGCATGCCTTTCTGCCAGCCATTTATGCCTTTTGTTTTGGTTTGCTTAAATATGGTTGCAGTAGTAGTAAGTATTGTAGCTGTTCTTTACTGAAATCTTTTTCTTTTAGGTCAGAAAAGAAAAAGTGTAGCTATTTATAAACGAAATTTATAAATGTATAAATGAAACACATGGTATGTTGAGAAGGTTATTTAAGAGAAGAATGGATTATGTACTTTATTGCGATTGTACTACAAAAAAGAAGCATTGCTGGGGTATATTTTTCTTCAGTTTATATTTGTTTACGGCATTCATTATTTTGTGTTATGTTAATTGCTACATACATACTTGCTAGGTATATAAGTTTAGCATTATGTTTTTATTTGTTGCTTTTAATATCTTCTGGGTATTCAATTATGGTTTTGGTCAAAGTAGGGCATTTTGTTGTTTCAATTATTTTTATTAATTTGATGTTTGGTTGTGTATGCCAGGTAAAAGTCTTTATTCTGTTCAGCTCCAGTGTTGAGTGAACCCGTATTGACTCACAGTATCGGTTGACTTTATAGACCAAATTTTGTTTTTAATTGTTATCTTTAGGATAAATGCGTACTTGAATTTTCGTTTTGTTTTTTCTTTCTTTTTGTTTTATTTTTTATTTCAATATTGTTATAGCATGATTAGGTTTTCGGTGTTACAATTCAAGTATTAATTTTTTAGGTAATAATAAAAAAAGCACAAAGAAATGAAACTCATGGTTTTAATCATGACGTTGATGGTTTTGGGAAGAACAGACTACATATCATTTCAAAAATTCATTAATGGTTGCAGTCGAGTAGTAACTTTGGAACAAAAGAAAAAGTTGGAAGGTATCAATTTGTTTTGAATTAACATTTTGTAATGTTTGGTTTCGTATGTCTGGGTAAACAGTTCTGTGTTATATATTGCCATTTTTTTTTACATTAAAGTTACTTTTCTTTTGCGTATAAATATATTATTCTGAGCCATGTTGCTATTTGTTTCTGTTTTTAATCTTCTGAATGTAAGAAATGAATTAAAAAATTAATGCCTGTAGAAACTTTTACACGAGTTAAATTTCGCAACACTACGCATACTGAACATGGGTGGCGAACGACGCCGCCTGGGATGTTTTTGAGTTGCAATTCTATGATTTATTTTTTCGTCACGGGGTACGTACATGGGAATGGTGGATTTGACCTAATGTTTTCGAAGTTAAGTTCGGTAAAAAGTTTTTACCCGGGATACTAGTCTATATATTAATAGCCGATTCTCTGTTTGTGCGTTTGTTTGTTTGTAAGTCACGCAAAATGGTAGATTGAGTTGTGAGCGAAATTATTTCTTTTTTTGTGTGCGACGTGAGTTCGAAGCAAATACATTGCAACCCCAATCGAACGTGACTTTTTTTGGCTGATGAACTAATAGGAATAACGTTTCGTTTTTATTATTTTGTTAGTTTTATATTCCACGTTGACTTGGCTTTGAAAACAATACATCAACTAAATACAAAGAAACTAACTGATAAAACATTTTGGACAAAAAGCAGCCGTGGCAGAACGTGGTAGCATCTCGGTTTGTGCCAGTGTATCCTAATGTATCCTTGCCTGACTGAGACGGGTGAACTTTTTTTTCGAGTAATGAAAATGTTTAAAAACCTATAGGTAAAAAAAAAATATCATAAAACAAATTTTTTTTTTTTGCTTTTGTCATAATAGTTGTCTTTAATCGATTTCTTTTAATCTATTTTATTTTATATCAGATCGAACGTTTTTTTTATTCACTTGATTCATTTAGCACGTGCCTTTTCTTCTCTCCTCCCGTGTGATCTTTTTAAGAAGAGAATCCATTTCCCCCTTACGTTTGATAGCACCCATGTTAGAGCGCATAACTTTTTTTAAACAAAAGTTAATAAAAAGTTGAAGTTTTCTCTCTATACGTTTTGAGTGTATTGTTACACTGATAAAAGATTGGTTTTACCAGAGGTTGTGACTTCGAATCTGCTTCTGGTTGTACGAGCCGTTTATAAGGAAATTTGACGTTTATTGATACAGTGATACAGAGCAGGTGGACATGGGCGGCGAGCAACGCCGCCTTGGCGGCTATCTATATATTATTTCTCTTCTTATGCGCCACGTCAGTGTGAAACCATTGTATTGAGACCCTAATCGAATGCGACGTTTAGGGAAAATTATCTCGGTAACCAATAGGGATAACTGACGTTTTTTGTGGTCCGCGATACAGGCGATGGGGTTACAAAAAATTTGGGTCTAATTTTTTTGGGGGACGGGTCTGTGACGTCATCAAAACTTTTGATCGACAATATCTCCATAACGGTTGGTCGTAGCAAAACGATCCCATACATTTCTTTTATCGGTTTTTGGAGCTCTACAACATGGGCACAATTATCATTGCCAATTCTTTAATTTTATTTTTCGTGACCTCTACACAGGCTGGACATTGGCGGCGAGCGACGCCGCCTTGGCGGCTAGTCATAAAAATTTTCAAATAATTTCTGATGTATTGGTGTTTCAGAGTACCTAAATCACAGCTAATGAAATAAACAAAAAAATGCACGGAAATGATCATCCACACATAATCACTCACTACAGATATGAACATGCTTACTATAATAAGATTTTTTTACATAACAGTGACTACATACAACACATTAAAAAACCCTAGGTGCTTCAGATGTTTCTGCTTGGAAAGGAAGTGAAATATTGGTTTTCACAGAAGCGTCATCAATAAACTGTATAAAAGGCAAAGTCGGCAGATATAAATCATCGACATCATCAAAATCTTCCAAGTTTATTTCAGTGGAAACTTCAACTTCAACTTCCACACTCTCAAAACCATTATATTTATGTAATTCCTCAAAGCATATTGGTAAATTTTTATCAATTTCAATATCAAAATCTGTAAGGTCCTTTGTATCATTATCTTGCTCCGCCATATTTGATAGCTTACGAAAAAAATTATGCAAACTTGATAGTCTCCATAACACATCTGATTCGTTATTACCTACTAACTACCGAATGTGATAATGGAGTTCATGATGTTAATGAAACTATCCTTTATGAGTTACAAAAGAAACATCCGCCAGCGGCACCCGTAATCGAGAATTCGCTTCTGAATGGTCCCATTGAAAAATTGATACCCACCTACTACGATGAAATTCACGAAGGAATGAACTTCAAAGCTGCATGTGTTACGAAAGGAGCTGGAGGACCGTCACAACTAGATGCTGATCAATATCGACACCTATTGACAAGTAGTAAATATAAAAACGAAAACAAATTACTTAGAGAACAAATTGCTGTATTGTCACGAAAATTAGCAACTGAAATCACCGACCCGAAATCACTAGAATCTCTTGTATCATGTCGCTTAATACCATTGAATAAGAATCCTGGTGTCCGACCAATTGGCGTTGGAGAGGTGCTTCGAAGAATTATTGGAAAATCGATAGTATGGGTGATAAAATCAGATATCCAGGAAGTAGCTGGACCCTTATAAACCGCCACTGGTCTTCAAGGTGGGTCAGAACCGGCTATTCACGCAATGAGAGCCATTTTCCAACACGATGAAACAGTCGACACTAGTAACGCATTCAATAGTTTGAACAGGCTTGTAGCCCTCCATAACGTACAAATAATGTGTCCACATTTTGCTACGACCCTTATCAATACGTACCAAGATCTGATAGTTCTAGGAAAAAACCTTATAATGTCAACCGAAGGGACCACACAAGGTGACAACCTTATAATGTATTTTTATGCCCTGGGTATTACTCCATTACTTTGTTCCCTTAGAGATCACTTCTTCAGTGTGAAAGACGTTTGCTTGGCTGATGATATTGCAGGTGCTGGCGATTTAAACCACTTAAGAGCGTGGTGGGAAGAAGTGATAAAAGAGGGTCAAAAGTTTGGGTACTATGTCAACGAGAAAAAATCGTGGCTGATATTGAAACATTACGATCTGAAGGATAAAGCTGAAAACTTCTTCACAAACACTGAAATTCAAATCACAACCGAGGGCCAACGTCATCTTGGAGCTGCTCTTGGAAGTGATACATTTCGTGATAGATATGTTCAAGAAAAGGTAAACACATGATGCAATGAAATTGAAAAGCTGTCGCAAATAGCAAAATCTCAAACGCAGGCAGCATACGCTGCTTTTATCCATGGTCAAGTGCATAAGTTTACATACTTCATCAGAACAATACCCAATATGGAAACTTACTTAATCGATCTTTTCTTCCATCCCTATTCGACGCTCTAGAATCGAGAGTGTATTACCACCGAAAACACGTAGAGCTGTTTACGAAGGAAAACAAAAAGGGACATCTGGCTCACAGTGCTACCAATAGAAGAGTATGGGTTCAGCGTATTTTGATATTCGGGAGACGAACACAAACGCAGAATCTCAAATCTCTACATCTATTGAAAAAATTTTAGAAAAACATGAACGTGAAAAGAAATGCAATTATAACAACAGAATTATGAATGTAGAGCATGGCACTACTCCATTACTCCATTAGTTTTCTCTGTCTGTGAGAGTCAGAGTGGAGAATCCTCTACATTTCATAAACATATTGCTGAAAAAATAGCTGTGAAGACGGGGGAAAGACACAAGAAGATAATCTCTATCATTCGATGTAGATTGCCCCTTTTAATCTTACGTTCTTCTTTGCTATGTATCAGAGGAAGTCGTTCACATGAAAGACCTTTCACTTCAGAGAAAGCTCTTCCAGTGGACGATTTTGCTCTTGCTTACGATTTTTCTAGGTGTGGTTGAGTTTTTGAAACCGTCTGACTATTATTTGAATGCTATGTTTGTATAGTCATTTATTAATTATTATTTATTAATTTATTAATTTATTTTTTTATTGATCTGTATTTCAGCTTTAACCTTGTTTTTAGATTTTAATATAAGAGTTTGCAGTTGTAATTTTATATATTCTTGTAAATATAATATATACTAGCCGCCAAGGCGGCGTCGCTCGCCGCCCATGTCCACCTGCTCTGTATCACTGTATCAATAAACGTCAAATTTCCTTATAAACGGCTTGTACAACTTGTGTTCAACCAGAAGCAGATTCGAAGTCACAACTTCTGGTAAAACCAATCTTTTATCAGTGTAACAATACACTCAAAACGTATAGAGAGAAAGTTTCAACTTTTTATTAACTTTTGTTTTAAAAAAGTTACGCGCTCTAACATGGGTGCTATCAAACGTAAGGGGGAAATGGTTTCTCTTCTTAAAAAGATCACACGGGAGGAGAGAAGAAAAGGCACGTGCTAAATGAATCAAGTGAATAAAAAAAAACGTTCGATCTGATATAAAATAAAATAGATTAAAAGAAATCGATTAAAGACAACTATTATGACAAAAGCAAAAAAAAAAAAAAAATATTTTGTTTTGATATGATACTCTTTTTTTACCTATCGGTTTTTAAACATTTTGATTGCTCAAAAAAAAGTTCACCCGTCTCAGACAGTCAGGCAAGAGTTAGTGGCAAACCGAACATATGCTGCCACGTTCTGCCGTTGCTGCTTTTTGTCCAAAATGTTTAATCAGTTAGTTTCTTTGTATTTAGTTGATGTACTGTTTTCAAAGCCAAGTCAACATGGAATATAAAACTAACAATAATGATAAAAACAAAACGTTATTCCTATTAGTTCATCAGCCAAAAAAAGTCACGTTCGATTGGGGTTGCAATGTATTTGCTTCGAACTCACGTCGCACACAAAAAAAAGAAATAATTTTGCTCATAACTTAATCTACCATTTTGCGTGACTTACAAACAAACGCACAAACAAACAGAGAATCGGCTATTAATATATAGACATATTTGCTCTGATTTGTTATTAATGTGCACATGAGCCAATCAATAAGTTAATAACAATTAAATTGTCTGCCCGCGGGAGATTTCAAAATGTAACATTCCACCTTACGAAACAGAAAATTGCTCTGAAGAGTCAAAGATCACACCCAGAAATTACCTATCGATAAAGTGTCGCCTCCAAGGTTACTAATGACGTCAATAAACAGTCACCACAGTTGCGACAGCAACAGGGATTGACAAGCGCAGCCATTCAATATCACCACCTTCATCACCTTCACCACCGCCTGACAATACTACATCCGCCAATCCAGCAGCACCTCCATTTTACCAGGTACACCAGTATCAACTCAGCCCAAGACACAACCTATCCGATTTAAGGACTATGTTATAAATTGAGAACAAAATATTCCGTTCATATATAAAGAAGAAACTTAAAAGAAGGACGGGACATGTATATATCCCCCATCTTGTTTGTTTATATTAAATTCATTTGAGTATGTTGGACCAGGAAAATTTTATGTTTTTTTAATTAGTCACTCAATACAAGGTTTAAAACCACTTTTGTGTATTTAGGTACGAAGAGGAAAGGTGACAATGAACATTACATTTAAAGTGTTGAAGATTATAATGGGAAGGAAAAACAGACTGGGGTAAAGAATTCCAGAGAGTAGAGAAGTGAGGAATGAAACTTTGTTGGTAAAAATCTTTTGATGATTTTGGGATGCTGACAGTGTGATCATGGCAATTAGATGAAAATCTTGTGTTTCCTTGAAAGTTTTTAATGCAGGGATGAGAGAAGAGAGCTCAGTTGAACATTTTCCGTAAAAGTATTTATAAAAGAGGCAAAGAGACGCCACAGATCTGTGGCAGATCTGTGGTGGGAGAGTGTGTCAAGTTAACTTGCAAGTTCATCACCAATAGCATTACAGATTCTTTTCTGGATACGATCTAAAAGGTTTAGAGAATCAGAGGGTGCACCACCCCAGATATGGCAACAATACTCGATACAAAGTTGAATAGTGGATTTATTAAGGTAAAGAATGGCATCAGGGCTGAAGTAAGCTCTTGCACAAAGAAGGAAGCCCACCTTCATCGAGGGTAGGAGTGCCAGGAGAAGTCTTGTGAAAAAGTGATGTCGAGGAGATGAAAGGAGTTGTTTTCTTCCAACTAGGTGCCATTCATGGAAACTGACGGTAAAAAGGGATCTTTAGTATGATTTACAGATAGAAGTTTGGTTTTTGCGGAATTGAATGTGACCAGCCATTTCTCTCCCCACTCAACTATAGATTGCAGATCAAACTCAATTTCGCCTGCCATTTCTACCTGGCTGAACAAATCTGATTTAGGAATACAGGAATAGACGATTGAATCATCAGCATAGATGGCAAGCTTGGAAATAATGTCATCAGGCAGATCATTGATGAAAAGAAGAAAAAGGGTTGGTCCAAGGACAGAACTTTGGGGAACTCCTGCATTGAGGGAATGTGTCGATGATGATTGCCCATCTGAAACAACCTTATTTTGGTTGATTATAAAGGAAGGAACAAATGATATTATAAAGGAGACCCTTAACTCCATATGCAGCAAGCTTTTTCAAAAGACCAGTATGCCATACTTTATCCAATGCCTTGGATATGTCAAGAGCAACAGCTCGTGCCTCCCCAGATTTATCTAATGCAGTGTATATTCTATCAGTTATCACTGTAAGGTGGTCAGCAGTTGAGCGTTGGAGCGAAAGCCATATTGAGAAGCTGAGAAGAGGTTATTTGATTCAAGGTGATTAACAAGAGCATTATTGATAAAGGCCTCAAAAACTTAACTCATAACTGATAGGAGACTAATTGGTCTGTAATTTCATGGATTAGATTGATCAACACAATTTTTAAAGCCTGGTTCACATTTATGCACATTTTACATAAGGCGTTATGTTTTGTTATGTTATGTATTTTTGCATAAGGTCTTATGTAGAAAAAACCTTATGTACACTTTTGTTCACATTTATGTGACTTTATCACACATAACCATTTTGTATGAGACAGACAAGATGGCGGTCGTCAACAAACGTCAATTACTTACTTTGCTTCTCCTGATAAGAAGCAGGAGAAGAACAAGAAACATCGTGAAGAGTAAAAGAATGTGGGTTAAACCAATTAACGCTGCAAGGTCAGAGCTTGGAGCTTACCAAACTATCTTACAGTTGTCCAGATCAACTGATCGGAGGGGATTTTTCCAGTAAGTTAACAGTATGTTCGAAATGTTTCAATTTTAGAAAGTTTAGTATAACACTAAATGAACTTTTTTTCAGATACGTTAGGATGTCGCCTGAAAGATTCGATCAATTAGCCGACCTTCTAAGGCCAAAGATATCAAAAGAATTTCGCTGTCGAGTTCCAATTTCCACAGAAGAGAGGCTAGCAGTAACCTTGAGATATCTAGCAACTGGAAACAGTCAACGCGACTTAGCATTTTCTTTCAAATTAGGAAGATCAACAATAAATTGCATCATTTTTGAAGTATGCTCAGCTCTTTGGGATGTTTTAGCTGAGTATGTTAAACCACCTTCTTCACCTGAACACTGGAAAAAAATTTCCAATGACTTTTCGGAATTTTGGAATATGCCTCATTGTATTGGGGCATTGGATGGTAAACACGTTTGCATCAGGAAACCTGCGAATACTGGTACTTTATGGCACAATTATAAAGGTTTTTTTAGTGTGGTCTTACTTGCCATCTGTGATGCTCGATACTGCTTTTCGCTGGTTGATGTTGGTGAATATGGGTCCAATAATGACAGTGGTGTGTTGAAAAATTCAAACATGGGCAAAATGTTTGAAAGAAACCAAATGGGTGTTCCCGAATCGGAGCTTATTGAAGGGACTGATAATGAATTCCCATATTTCCTAGTTGGAGACGAGATTTTCCCTCTTCAAAACTGGCTAATGCGACCTTTTTCTGGGAAAGCTCTAACAAACGAAAGGAGAAAGATTTTCAACTATCGACTATCAAGAGCCCGGCGAATAATTGAAAATACGTTTGGCATATTAGTTTCTCGTTGGAGGGTTTTTCAAACTCCTATAAATGCTGCACCGGAAAAAGTGGAGAAAATCATTCTTGCTACCGTCGCCTTACACAACTATCTGCGAAAAACAGATAATGCCACCTATACTCCTTCGGGCTTTGTGGATAATGAAAGCAGTTCAGGTAAATTAATTGAAGGAAGCTGGCGTTCTGAGATCGGCGGAAGTAATTTGAGACCCATAAGACGAGTAAGGAATAGCAGATACGCTGCTACTGCGATCCAGACTCGAGAAAATCTGTCGAATTACTTTGTAAGCGAAGGTTCACTTTCTTGGCAACTCAATTATATTAGAAGGACTGGGAGTGAATGATTAATGAAGACATTAAAACGAGGAAAGCTTTATTGTTATTGTGTAAAGATATTACAATAACTTTTGAGGTACTGTAGAAATAAAACATGAAAATAAAACAAATAAACTCTATTCAATTGTTCAGCATATCTAAGTATGAAACATCATTTGATGCTTGAGTTGTTGTATTGTAATGTTGCTGTTTCGATTGCACAAGCAGTGAAGTTATTGCCAATTCGATATTATCGATAGCATCATTGGACAGAGTTTCCCCTAGTTTCCTCATCTTGTTTGCAATATATTTGCTAAAAATATCAAAACGATCTTCATCTTTGATAGCTTTGGCCGCAACAGATCTGATAAGGCTTAATTCTTCATCTTCGTCGTCAGCTTTTCTTTTTTTTGAGATCTTCGTGCTTTTAACGCTGGTACTCTCATGGTTTGGTATCTTTGTAGACTTTATTGCTTTTTCCATTGGTTGCGCTTCCATGTCTAACGAGTTGTCATTTTCGTCAGCTTCTGAATCTTCTTCATATTCGTAAACACTTTCTGTTGAATTCTCGAGAGCTATGTTTGATCTAGATTTTCTTGAATATAATCCTCTAACCATGTCATAAATTTCAAGCTATCAAGCTTTGTCCGCGCACTCTCCATTGATTTTGATGAAGTTCCAGACTTTGAGCCCTCTCGGTATGTCTTTTTTGCCCGTGTATAGCGATCACGTAATTTTTGGAAGGCTTTTTCTGCCTCCTCTCCTGCAAGACAAAAAATGAACTTGAAATTCTTGGGAGGATTGATACAAACATTTCCTGAATAGATTTTTAAAAACAAAGCAAAATAACTCACCGTTTTCCATTCCCATTTGGTCTGCTACGGCTTTCCAAGCATTTCTCTTCACATCTTTCCGATGGAATTCTTTGTTTGATTTATCAAACAAGACAGGGTATTGCTGTACAGTTATTGCCAATTCCTCACCCATGTTGCATATAAGAACGTAAACAATTTTTATCATAAAGTTTATAATCGAACGTGTTTTTATTGTACAATCGAACGTTTTAATTACAATCGAACGTTTTTTCCTTTTTCTTTCTTATGTAACGCTTATGTACAAAACCTTATGAACAAAACTTTTTGTTCATAAGGTTTTTGAACATAAGACCTTATGTAACACATAAGAAATACATAAGACTTTATGTAAATGGCCACATTTGCGAAAATTCTTATGTTTTGCCTTATGTTTGTTTTCTTATGCGCTACATAAGGTCAGAGAATGAATGAAATTTGGGCCTTATGTAACAAAATTACATAAATGTGAACCCGGCTTAAAGACTGGGATTACAGAGCCAAACTTTCAAAATTTACAACACTTGGCTAGGTTTTCATAACGATCTCAATAAAGTTAAAGATATACTAAGACAAAATCTTTATCCTGTCAAATTAACTGATGAATTAATAGAACAGGATTTGAATAAAATGTACAAAGCAGACGAACCTAAAGAAACATTAAACGAAGCTTGTTTCTTTAAATTACCTTACGTAGGCAAACATTCTGACATCTTTAAAAGAAAAATTAACAACATCGTTAAAAATACTGTAAAACACAATCCGTAAAAATAATTTTCACATCCTTTAAAATTGGTAGTCTGTTTTCAACTAAAGACAAAGTTCCTTTAAATCTTAAATCTAATGTTGTCTATAAATTTAACTGTACAAGCTGTAACGCTTGTTTTATTGAAACCACGAAACATTTTGGACAACGGATTAGTGAACATTTAAAAACAGATAAGAACTCTCATATTTTTAAACATATCAGGGAAAAGGAAGATTGTTTTGATAAAGTAAGTCCTAATTGTTTTAAAATCATCGATAATGCACAAACTAAATGGCAACTTAAACTTAAGGAGGGACTTCATATTGGGTGGGAAAATCCTAATCTTAACACTCAAGTAAAGTACATAGGGAAAACATTGTCGGTGTAATTTTCCTTTCTTTCTTTTTTCTTTTCTTTTATCTTTCTTTCATCTGTCTTTAATCTTTCCCTTATTCATACTTTACATTTGCTCTTCACATTTTCTATTGTCTTTTTAACTCTGTCATCTTTTCACACTTCTAATCTAACTCACTAATTTTAATTGGAGATAACTTTTCATTTTCGTCACTGCTTTATGCCCCTTGTAAGAGAACGCCAACACATCTGCTTGAAGCGATTCAGGTATCACGAAACGTGTCCCTCTTAAAACCTGCTGTGCTACTAACAACTTTGAAAATACATGTTGGCACGGCTGTTACTCCTTCCCTGTATGTGGTATATAACCTTTGGTCAAAATACAATACTTTAACTTAGCAAGTACTGTATCTTCATTCATTGCTTTCTGCACCATTGACAGGGTAAGTGCGTCTGGCAAACCAGCATCAATCACGGCATTCACGAACATCATGTCATTGTTGTCCTCGTCCTTGTCAGTATGAGGTAATGGATGTCTGCTGTTGTAATCTGCTGTGTTTTCTTCTCCTCTTTCATAGAAAACTGTGAATCGATATCCCTGCAGTTTCAATCTGTGATTCTCAATCCTAGCAGGTGCTTGCTTCTTTGGATTGTTATACACCGGCACAAGTTGTTGATGATCAGTGAAGATAGAGAACTCCTGGCCATACAAATACATTCTTCAAAATAGCCAAGCTCTCTCCCTCGATTGCTGCATATCTCTGCTCCGTGGCTGTTAGTGATCTACTGCTATAATTTATCGTATGCCATCTATTGATTGATGGGTTTCTCTGCTATAAGGTAGCTGCTATACCCATTGGTCCTGGATCTATTATCAGCTGGGTCGCACGATTCGGTGCCCAGTGTGCCATGACCTGCTTTCAATTTATTCAAATGTGGTCTGGCATTCCATGGACCAATGAAATCGAACGTCCTTTCACAACATGGATCGTAAGTCACTACCTTTCTTCATTGCCAAACATAAATTGTGGTTTGTATTGGCACATCTGAAGAAAGCTTTTCATCTGTTCCCAAGAGGCATTTGTCCAACCTCAAGGTAACTGGTCATCTCCATGAATTAACAAATCATCTTTGATTTGTATAACTCCCTCCATGCCAGCTATTTCACGGCGAGGGAGTTTGTAAAACTCTTGAGAAGCTGGTCCAGCCCCGATAACGAATCGTTTGAAACGAAATATGCTTGTGTGTGTAGATATTTGTTTTGCCGTGACTTCTCTCTGAGGATTACTTGATGGAAGAGTGACGTAAATCTAACTTGGAAGCAGTCACGAAAATACTGTAGCCCAGTTGAGCTTATGTTGGAGTGTGTTGACTGTGGGGACAGGTATATGGCTTTCCCTAATTGCCACTTAATAGCATACCACATATCAACGTTCATTGGTATTTGTCCCGACGCCTTCTTTTCTGTGATCTCTATGTTCCACAACCAATCCATTAGAACATCTGGATCCAATGGACCTTCTATGACGTCGTTGTCCTTAAGCTCTTTTAAGTGTGCTGATACTTGATCCCTATAGATCCCTTGATCCCTTCTCGTTGTACAAAAGGCTTCGCTGCTTCATCAACATGGAAATCCACCTCTGAGTTGGCGAACTTTCCAATACCCATGAACACATCTGGGTATTTGTCAATGATTTCCTGTGTATCGGCTGGAATCTAATGTTGACTGGTGTCCCACCTGGGTGGATACCAAGAATACCCAAGGCGGTTGATGCTTCTAAGCCCAACAATGGCTCGACTTGATGCCCTTTTACTACGTGGACCAATGATTTTGTGGTCCTACCAGCCTGAGCTTGTCTTGTGTGTCTGAAGGTTTTGTAAATGGCTTCAGAAATCAATACTTTTGGGCAACCTGAATCCACTCTTATCTTTGTTGGCACTCCATTAATGGCAACTTCTACCATCTCCGACTATTCATTCTCTACTGCCACCCTTTTTACCACCATCACTCACCGTGCCATCAACCTCAGATTCGTCAGACTCGCTGCTTACTTGACCTACGGCACCTGACGGACACACCTTGGCATGAGCAAAATAATGCTTCTTTGACAGGAATTACATTTCTTGCCTTTAGCAGGACATTTTCCCTACCTATGTGCCGTTTTGGGCTCGTAGCCACAGAAATCACCCAGCTTCTGCGGAGTTTTAAACTGACGAGTTGGTTGGATCGTGGTGGATTGTTCTGGTAGTTATTTCTTTCTCTAGTTGAACGTGGAGTTGTTATTTTCATTCTGCTAACAACTTGCTCTGCACGTTCTATCGTCTCTGCCTGTGTCGACGACGCTTCAAGGGCTAACCCATACTTAATGAAATCAGCACAGTCCATACCTTCAGCCAAAACTTGTTTCTGTAATTTTTGACTTGTAGTTTGCATCGCCATTGCATCACGTGCTGCTTTTTGGGCATTATACCCCTCAAAATTATATAATTTTGCTTGGTCCATCACTGTTGGATACCATTCTGCAAAAGGTTTCTTTCCTTGTGGCATTTCACAGAACAACTTGTATATTAGGTAGACCTCATTAATTTGCGATTTTAATGCAGTTTTTATTTCCTGCATTGACTGATTGTAATTGTCAGCATGCACTACCCATCCCTCATGCTCGAACAAACTAATTATTTCGTTGTCTTCCCATAATTGCAAGAATGCTTTCTTTTTCAGACTTTCGACAATGTCCTCTGTAGCAAATACCATTTCCGCTCTCTTTACTTTTTTTACAAATGTGTCATAAGTCGTTCCCGCGTCTAGTCCTTCCTCGAAGGGCGCCAAGGCGGCATATTCACCCCGTCCGACAGCCATTATACTGTAAACAATGTCTGACGCATCGTATCTAACTTTTTTCGACTGTGGGTTATCAAGACAAACGCTTGCACATCAACAAACACAACGTCTGCTGCTTTATTATAAGAGATTGCAGGATAGCCTTTACACTTGTCGCCAATATTGTACCCTGTACCTCTCCGGGTATACTGACTATAAACACACTGGTAGATGACACAAACAAGAGACAACGATTGAAGTGAATTGTTTATTCAATGATCTTTAATACTTGTAAGTCATACAACGTGACCGTTCAGTTCCAGTGTCTTGCTACCAAGAGCGAAGCGTCTATGTCATACGCATTATAACATGTTCTATCATAATGGCGTCGTGACTACGAGTCACAACAAATGTTGAGGCCGATGCTCTATCCGATAAATCCTCATAACTTTAAAGCCTTTTCTAAGTTGTAACAAACAAGGATTAATATCAATTTCATTTACACTAAATATCAGCTCCATTGCACTTTAAAGAATTGAGGAAATGGACCGTTTTAAAGTATGCTATAACCTGAAAAAAGAAATGATAATGTTCAGTCTATATATTAATAGCCGATTCTCTGTCTGTCTGTCTGTCTGTCTGTTTGTTTGTCTGTCACGCAAAATGGTAGATTGAGTTGTGAGCGAAATTATTTCTTTTTTTGTGTGCGACGTGAGTTCAGAGCAAATACATTGCAATCCCAATCGAACGTGACTTTTTTTGGTTGATGAACTAATAGGAATAACGTTTTGTTTTTATCATTATTGTTAGTTTCATATTCCACGTTGACTTGGCTTTGAAAACAGTACATCAACTAAATACAAAGAAACTAACTGATTAAACATTTTGGACAAAAAGCAGCAATGGCAGAACGTGGCAGCATATGTTCGGTTTGCCACTAACTCTTGCCTGACTGTCTGAGACGGGTGAACTTTTTTTTTGAGCAATCAAAATGTTTAGAAACCGATAGGTAAAAAAAGAGTATCATATCAAAACAAAATGTTTTTTTTTTTTGCTTTTCTTTTAATAAATTAATTTCTTCTTTTAATTGTTAAGCGTTCTGATCGAACGTTTTTTTATTCTCTTTATTCATTTAGCACGTGCCTTTTTTCTCTCCTCCTGTGTGATCTTTTTAAGAAGAGAAACGATTTCCCCCTTACGTTTGATAGCACCCATGTTAGAGCGCGTAACTTTTTTAAAACAAAAGCTAATAGAAAGTTGAAGTTTTCTCTCTCTACGTTTTGATTGTATTGTTACACTGATAAAAGATTGGTTTTACCAGAGGTTGTGACTTCGAATCTACTTCTGGTTGAACACAAGTCTTACGAGCCGTTTATAAGGAAATTTGACGTTTATTGATACAGTGATACAGAGCAGGTGGACATGGGCGGCGAGCGACGCCGCCTTGGCGGCTAGTAATAGTAATTTCCTAATTGAGTCTACAAAGAAAGTTAAGAAAATTTAAATGAAAAACCGGACATACCAAATAATACACCAACATAGCAATAATTGTGAGCCAAATCTTTAACAAGTTGGGCAAAATATTTTTCCTTCATTTGGTTCATCATTATGCAAAGAAATTCTTTTGGAGGACCACCAAAGTCATCTGCCACCTGCCACAGATGATAACATAATGATGAAGACAATTATATTAAAGACTAGTAAGCCGTGTAAAAATTTTTTACAGGTTTTACTCGATGTGATTTGAACAGAGAAAAAGCCTTATTATAATGAATTTAAATATAATAAAGTTCCTCAATTGTTTGGAATATAGAATGTTTGGAATGTAGTATCCCGTGTAGAACATTTTTTATGGGTTTTAATTCATCAAAAATAAAAATACGCATTGTGCATCCACTTTTTTCACTCTGTAGAATATATTGTGTCGATTGAAGATGCAATGCAATGGTTCCCCTTGATGAAATTATCTAACGTCAATGCAGAAAAAAACACTTCTTACCCTTTTAATTACAAAAACTGTAGGCATTCCAGCTAAAGCATTTTTAGTTCACTATCAACACTTAAGTTCTGAACAGAAAAACGTTTTAATCGGAAGACCTGAAACACATCAAAATATTCATAGTACATCTTTCAGGATGCGATATATGCAGAAGAAAAATTAAATTGTGCTTACAGGAAAACAACAAAAAGATTAAAATCGCTGTAACTGTTCATGAAATCCTTACCCCAACGTTAATAAAAGCCAAACGCGTAAGTGCCAAAATATGAATTGTAAGCAATTTTCTTTGCACGAACCCAGATATTCATGATATTCATTTCTTCGATCGTTTATATATTTTGTTTATGTGTCTTCCCTAAAGGAAAAGTAATAATGCAGAAACAATACTACTTACCCTAAAAACATCTATAAATATTTGTGCAATACTTTCGTTGTTGTCTATCGTTTCTTTATCAATCAAAACATTCATAACCAATAAAGACGTTCGTAAAAAAATCAAAAAGAAAATGCAATGTAGAGGTATCTTCCTAATACTAATCGTAGAAAAATATTCACCGTGGTCTGACATACTTTTATGAATAATTGACCGCAAAAACGATCCGAAAATTTAAAGAGTGAAAGCGTGAAAAAGTGAATGCACAGCGCGTATTAGAATATAGACTAGCGGCCCAGGCAGCGTCGCTCGCCACCCATGTTTAGTATGCATTGTGTCGCAGAATTTAACTCGTGTAAAAGTTTCTTTTTAGGCATTAATTTTTTAATTCATTTCTTACATTTAAAACAGAAACAAATAGCAACAAATAGCAACAAATGGCTCAGAATAATATATTTATACGCAGAAGAGAAGTAACTTTAATGTAAAAAAATGGCAATATATAACACAGAACTGTTTACCCAGACATACGAAACCAAACATTACAAAATGTTAATTCAAAACAAATTGATACCTTCCAACTTTTTCTTTTGTTCCAAAGTTACTACTCGACTGCAACCATTAATGAATTTTTGAAATGATATGTAGTCTGTTCTTCCCAAAACCATCAACGTCATGATTAAAACCATGAGTTTCATTTCTTTGTGCTTTTTTTATTATTACCTAAAAAATTAATACTTGAATTGTAATACCGAAAACCTAATCATGCTATAACAATATTGAAATAAACAACAACAAAAAATGCAATTCAACTACGCATTTATCCTTAAAACAAAAATTTACCCAGAAGATAAAAAGTCACAAATAAAATCATAATGCCAAACTTATATATATACCCAGGTATGTAAACGATTACCATAACACAAAATAATGCATAAACATTTCATTGCACGGTAATAACTAATGAACTTCTTAAATACATAATCCATTCACATCTACCTTATGAATAATAATTAAAAACACAAACGTAATGACAGAATTTATATATCTAAAGAGTTTATAAAAAATTGAAAACAACCACATTTTTAATCTGAGTTAAAATCTCCTCTGGCTAATTCACAACAGTTAAACAACCCTTTATTCTTATTTATCCAGCATACCAACTGTGTTATAACTAAATAGATTTATACTATTTTAACTTTAGCTGAACTTCAAACAAAATGGGATACCTTTCACAGCCAATTCACATGTTAGTAAACTAAACAGCATTGATCATCTTCTGTAGACATTTTCAAACACTTCTAAACTCTTTACTTCTATATTCATACCTGTAAACAAATTACTAATACTTTATTTACTTTCCAGCACAAACATACATAGGTATTTATAAAACACTTTCGCTACCATTTTTTTTAAGTGAAATACATAAAACTGCTCTCTTCGTTTGGAAAAACTGCTAAACCTTCTGTATTTTCCAGTAGATTTTGTACTTTTTGGCAGGCAGACAAAAGCATCAACCATCGATATAAATTAGATACAATAGATACAATTAGACAGAACACATTCCCCACTTCCACAGCGTCAGGAGAAATAAAAACATTCATAGCTGTAGGACCATTTTTAATGTAATAATAGCGCGCGTTACCAAAACAAATTTCTCTCGGCTTACTTTTCATCCAGCAGCATATACACATACTAAACGACAGAATAACTGAGACATCCAATCAAAGCTAAATCAATTAATCTTTCAAAACTAAATTAAAACCATTCCTTACTGTGTAAATAAACATCAAACTGCATTTCTCCACTGCACTTTCTTCTGTATAGCGATATTTGATAACTAAAATGTAAACAAACATTTAAAAACCTGTTCTTTTATTAATCAAAAATATTAAACAATAAAAGTCTTATGATATTACTACTTTCGTATAGACCTGTCTGTTCGTTCTGCACAGCCAATTTTTAAAAACTTCACTCCACTTCTTCTGTATGCTCAATATGCTTTCACATTGTAAACAAACAACTAAAGTGTATCCAGATATAATTGGCAGTGGAAACAAGAATGCCTGTAACTTTTGATAGTCAAATGCAATTGTGAAATTTTTTTTGTTGCTTCTTTTAGAGAATCAAAAGCACTATATTTGAATGTATTTTTGGTTGAAAAATTCGCGACTTTTAGCGGTTGAATTTGCGATGGAAAAATTTGAGCTTTTTTTCTACTTATGCTATAACGTTCATTTTTACACCAGTGGTAGGTCAGCCTTAGGTAAAGAAGGTTGTCAAATTTCAAGGCAAACAGAAAAGTCCTTGGGAAGATATGGGACCCGAAATACCCCTTGGTAGCGCTTTTTTGTGAAACATCAAATCTCCAAATTTTTAATAAAAACGGGGGTTTATGTTATCTTTTTTGAACAGTGCAATTAAAAGTGGGAAAGTGTTATGTGTTGATGCATTGGTATTATTGATCATTTCGAAACAAAGCGAAACACAATTTGATTGTTTTTATTGAAACGATAAGCAAGGAACAAAGGCATATAGATCATAAAATAGTTTTTGTAAAACACCAGAATAACCTTTAACAACAAGCAGCTATGAAACAATATGATACAAGAATGAGAGAATTTAAAATATACAATTGTTTTAAGAAAGGGTATATTTTAAATAAGATTCAATAAATAATTAATTTTCTGTTTCATCACTGTCCGATTCACTGTCTGAGTCGTCACTGTCAGAATCGCTGTCGGAGTCATCATTCAAATCAATGATAAATCGTTCAGTTAGCCCATTTCGCAGGTGTAACATTTTCTAACGCCTGATTCACGAGAATTTGTACGTCCTTTATCTTTAAAGTAACATTTTCACGCGCCACCTCAGATTTAACCTGGGCCCAGACCAGCTCAATGGGATTCAATTCTGAGTGTCCTATCGGAAAACGCAATATGTGAATGTCCTTTCCTTTTTCAGCGCAAAACTTCTGCGTTATCTTCTTCAAGTTGTATTGTTTGGGGACAACAATGCTTTTACACAAATCTCACTGATTATTTGAGCAATATTAGGGCGTTTTTCAAATACGGGTTCACTGAATTTCTCACGCCTTGCTGCAGCAGTAACCCAATCATCTAAGCGCTTTACAATAGATTTTTCCCTGTCATTCAACCAAGAGTGTGTTTTTTTAGGTTTTTTGGACGATTTTTTCAGCGGTTCTCCCTCTCGTTTAGAATCCATTTTACCAAAAGGCAGATAGATGAAGGGAAGAACGATTAAAACACTTTCAATTTTTAAAGCCATTTGAATTTCATATTGAACTTATATTGTCTTTGTTATTTTTAAGTAATTAGAGAACTTTACTAATTCCCAAAACACTAAGTAAGCACACTTTGGCTATGAGGTCATTAAAGAGATCGTAAAATGTGTCATGCTCGAAAAAGTGTTTTATCATCACTACCCCCGTTTTTATTAAAAATTTGGAGATTTGATGTTTCACAAAAAAGCGCTACCAAGGGGTATTTCGGGTCCCATATCTTCCCAAGGACTTTTCTGTTTGCCTTGAAATTTGACAACCTTCTTTACCTAAGGCTGACCTACCACTGGTGTAAATATGAACGTTATAGCATAAGTAGAAAAAAAGCTCAAATTTTTCCATCGCAAATTCAACCGCTAAAAGTCGCGAATTTTTCAACCGAAAATACATTCAAATATAGCGCTTTTGATTCTCTAAAAGAAGCAAAAAAAAAATTTCACAATTGCATTTGACTATCAAAAGTTACATGCATTCTTGTTTCCACTGCCAATTATATTTGGATACACTTTAATCACTTACACATGTTCTTTTATTAATGATTAATCTAAAAAAAAAACAATAAAAGTTTTATAATAATACTTTCGTACAGATCTGTTCGTTCCTTCCTTCTGCACAGCCAATTTTTAAAAACTACACTGCACTTCTTCTGCATTCTCACTATGCTTTTACATTGTAAACAAACAACTAATCACTTACACATGTTCTTTTATTAATCTAAAATACAATAACAATAAAAGTTTAACAATAAACTGTTTAATAAGCAGCACATATACAAACCTGTATTTCTTCGTGAAAACAACTGCGATAATGAAAATCGGTTATTAACGAACTTATTTTTTGGAAATCAGCAACCAATGAAATTGGCGAAAAAAGAATTTCTTGCGTTTTGATTGGTTTAAAAATTTAGACGTCACACTTAGATTACGTAACAAAAAAAGTGTCTGTCGCCTCTACGTGGCTTTACGACAAAAAGGGAAAAAATAAGAAGGATTTGACCGTGAAAAAAAAATTAAATATATCACTCTCTAAAATAAAAGTGGGATACACAACGCGGATTATTATAATAAGATATGCAGAAGATAACTGTTTAAGTAAAAATAGCAAAAGCACAGAACGTGCTTTTTTATTATTAATCTTACCTAAAAACTATTTCAATTGTATAAAAATGCAGAAAAAGATAATCATGCTATGACATGGTTGAAATAAAAAAAAGGTAAATTCATGTACGCATTTATCCTAAAAACAATTAATTAAAAACACAAATTCAATGACAGAATTTGTAAAGCTTTTGATTGGAAAGTCTATAAAATCAACCAATACTATATGTTTATACAGGTTCAACACTCAACACTGGAGCCAAATAAAATAAAGACTGTTAACGTGTGATACACAACCAAACATAAAAATAATATATATAATTGAAACAATGAAATGCCCTAGCCATAATTTAATACCGAAAAGGTAAGAAGTAACAGATGAATACCCAGGCATAGTATGTGAACAACTACCATAACACAAAATAATGTGTAATCATGACAAAATTTCAGAATCCATCCAGCAATGCAATGCTTTTTTTTTGTAGTAGCACAGCATACAGTCTTATCACATTGTACATAAATAATTAATGAATTTCTGAAATACATAACTAACTAACCCTTAACTAAGCCTCACAACATCATAATTTAACCATGTGCTTCATTTATTTAATGGTTTATATACACTTTTTGACCTAAAAGAAAAAGATTTCAGTGAAGAACAGCTACAATCCACACTACAAAAAATACATAAATGACAGACATGCAAGAGAAACAAAGCAACAAACATCGTCAATAAAAAATACAGAAAAATTTCAAAAAAGCAGGCATGGTTGAGATGAGATAAGACAGCATAACACGTTCCCATTTCCACAGCCATGAGAACCATTTTTAATTGATCTGTAAATAAATAAATCTTCTATGCGAACTAATGACATGCATTACCGAAACAAATTTTTACTGCGCTTCCCCCTTGTCTTCGTTGCTCCATAGTCTTTTGACTATGGTTGCTCCATCTCCTCTTCCTATTTATACAAACCTAAGTTTATTCGTCAAATTCAAAACGAAGAAATGAAATCTATTATTAACGACCGAAAATTTTGGAAATCGTTGGCCAATCAAATGAGCGCATTTGAAGAGTTTTCCTTTATTAGCCAATGAAAACAATCAGCGGCGGGGCTTCCCCATATAATAATCGTAAAAAAACGCTCTTGCCTCTGCATGGTTTTACAACGAAAAGGGAAAAAATAAGAAGGATTTGACCGTGAAAAAAACTAAATAGCACTTAACAATAAAAAAAAGAAATTAAATTATTAAAAGAAAAGCAAAAAAAAACATTTTGTTTTATGATACTCTTTTTTTTACTTATCGGTTTTTAAACATTGTGATTGCTCAAAAAAAAGTACACACGTCTTAGACAGTCAGGCAAGCGATAGGATACACTGGCAAACCGAACATGCTGCCACGTTCTGCCACTGCTGCTATTTGTCCAAAATGTTTAATCAGTTAGTTTCTTTGTATTTAGTTGATGTATTGTTTTCAAAGCCAAGTCAACGGTGGTCCTTGGAATATAAAACTAACAATAATAATAATAACAAAACGTTATTCCTATTAGTTCATCAGCCAAAAAAAGTCAGGTTCGATTGGGGTTGCAATGTATTTGCTTCGAACTCACGTCGCACACAAAAAAAGAAATAATTTCGCTCACTCTTTATCTACCATTTTGTGTGACTTACAAACAAACAAACAAACGGAGAATCGGCTATTAATATATAGACTAGACGCCAAGGTGGCGTCGCTCCGCCCATGTCCACCTGCTCTGTATCACTGTATCAATAAACGTAACCTTTCCTTATAAACCGCTCGTACAACTTGTGTTCAACCAGAAGCAGATTCGAAGTCACAACCTCTGGTAAAACTAATCTTTTATCAGTGTAACAATACACTCAAAACGTATAGAGAGAAAACTTCAACTTTTTATTAACTTTTGTTTTAAAAAAGTTACGCGCTCTAACATGGGTGCTATCAAACGTAAGGGGGAAATCGTTTCTCTTCTTAAAAAGTTCACACGGAGGAGAGAAAAAGGCACGTGCTAAATGAATAAATAGAATAAAAAAACGTTCGATCAGAACGCTTAACAATTAAAAGAAGAAATTAATTTATTAAAAGAACGTTCAAAAAAAAAAAAAAAAATTTTGTTTTGATATGATATTCTTTTTATACCTATCGGTTTTTAAACATTTTGATTGCTCAAAAAAAAGTTCACCCGTCTCAGACAGTCAGGCAAGAGTTAGTGGCAAACCGAACATATGCTGCCACGTTCTGCCACTGCTGCTTTTTGTCCAAAATGTTTAATCAGTTAGTTTCTTTGTATTTAGTTGATGTACTGTTTTCAAAGCCAAGTCAACGTGGAATATAAAACTAACAATAATGATAAAAACAAAACGTTATTCCTATTAGTTCATCAGCCAAAAAAAGTCACGTTCGATTGGGGTTGCAATGTATTTGCTTCGAACTCACGTCGCACACAAAAAAAGAAATAATTTCGCTCGCAACTTAATCTACCATTTTGCGTGACTTACAAACAAACAGACAAACAAACAAACAAACAGACGGAGAATCGGCTATTAATATATAGATTTGTGCATTTCATATTCCAGAACAAAATCTGTCAACATTCTTAAAGGAGTTAATTTAATAAGGTCTACCTCTCCATAAAATTGAATTTCAAGAGTTGCCATTATATCTATAGCTTCATCATTTACTAACTTCCTGATTTCCTCCAATCCAGATTTTAAGTATTTATTCCTGTCAATCATTAGTAATGGTGTTTCACCATCGACAAAGCTATGTGGATCGTCAACTTCCAAGGGGCGCCCAGTAATCAACTGCTTTTGTAATTCCCTTAAAAGCTGCACAGGATCAGTTATTCCACTACTCTTACGTTAGTTTATTGTAATCAAATTTTGTTTACATGGAAAGTGTGTCTGGTTTTTCCACACCTTATGCCTGGCAGCCAATGAGTTAATGAACATTACCCAGTTGGCAAATCCCTTGAATAATCACTGTAAAGGAGTATTTTTACTGCCTCATTACTTGTTATGATATTTGGAATGTTTATTTCACTATCAACATCTATGACATCATTGTGGCTTCTCTGTACATTACTGTCTGTGTCTATATATTATTAGCAAATTCTCTGTCTATCTGTCTGTCACACGAAATGGTAGATTGAACTTCGAAAGAAATTGGGATCTGCAATGGAGAGAGCCCGGAGAACTTAAGAGTCATTTTGGTTTTATCTTTACACGAAGACCAGAGAAACTTGATGGAAAAGCTATATCAGTTGTGTTTACTTTTTTGTTTATGC
Source organism: Turritopsis dohrnii (assembly GCA_027922465.2). Classification (NCBI taxonomy): domain Eukaryota; kingdom Metazoa; phylum Cnidaria; class Hydrozoa; order Anthoathecata; family Oceaniidae; genus Turritopsis; species Turritopsis dohrnii. The sequence goes on along the minus strand of BQMF02000122.1, from coordinate 51,084 downwards.
TGTTTGTTTAGCTAGGTAAACTGCCAAAATAAACCAGGACTGTTTTTTTTTTTGGTCAGACCAAAGTTAGATATATACATAACACATTCATTGTCCTGTTGATGTTTTGATTTTTTTCACAAGAAGATATAAATTTGGATCATGACTACACAATACCTCAACGGTTTATCTAGATTACAATTTCATAGAGACATTGTTGATGCCTGGCTACATCAACATGATGAGAGGAAACAACAACCCCTTCCTGATGACCCTCAACAATGTCGTCGAATTAAAAATGCTGAACAACAGATACCTTGCAAATCATAGTGTGATTTGTGCTCAATTGAGAAGGGAAAGGGATGCACAAAAGAGAGTGACGGCTTAATGAGCAACTGCTCAACGTGCAGCTGATGCAAAACAGCACCAAATTCTGAGAAACAATGAACAATCTGCTGCTCGACGTGCATCTAATGCTCAGCAGCAGCAACATGTTAGAAGCAATAAGCAGCCTGAACAAGCTGCTGCTTGACATGCAACAAATGCTCAACAACACCAAATAGCATATGTCCGAAACAGACAAGTGAGCAGGGCTCGGTTTTTAAATGCTGCACGGATTGATGTTGAAAACAATGGCTTAAGGACATTTAAGGACATTCATTCCTTAAGTGAATTTAACGTTTTGTGTGAACATTGTGGAGCTGTCAAATTTGACCCTGAAACTAATTTTAAATGGTCCACAAATGAAAAGTACAACTTCCAAATTTATTAGATTATCCGCCTGAGTTACAGAATCTTTTACTTGATGATTCTGCACTGGGTAAACATTTCCGTAAGTGTATTAGAGTTTATAATAATGCATTTACTTTTGCTTCTCTGTCAGCTAATCCACGCCCGCCCCCTTAATTTGGTAAGGTTGCTACTGACTTTGATTTACCTGCTTTTGAACAAACTACTGCTGAAGACCTGCCAAATGCTGATTAAATGAGGGAAGAGGCCATCAACATAAAGAACACGTTGAATACTGACCATCCTGCTGTTGCTGACACAGTCCTAGATGTAGTGGCAATAAACGATAATAATAGTGCTAAAATTTACTTCCTTGATGTACTCAGTGGAACAGGTAAACCTTCAGGTACAATTACACCATTCGCGAGGTTATTGGAAGAAACCTTAGTATGTGTGCGTGGACTGAAACACTGCTACAAAATGGTAAGACAGTTCACTCTCTTTTCAAATTACCTGATCCTGTATTGAACAAATGTCAAGCCTAATAGTAGGCATGGCAATTTTTAAACCAGCATATTGTAAAATTTGATGAGGCAAGAATGATTCTTAAGCATGCACTTGAGGCTATCTATGTACAGCATTAATTCTGGAAGTGGTGAAGCTGCAGGAAGGACGTGACATTGATTTGATAGCCTCTTGCAGTCTTGTTTGGTCTCCAGCGGTGTTTCGGCACCTAATGTGATACGATCATGATCATTCAAATACTAGTAACCCGGGTAAAAATTTTAACCAAACTTAACTTCGAAAACAATAGGTCAAATCCACCATTCCCGTGTACCTACCCCGTGACGAAAAAATAAATCATAGAATCGCAGCTCAAAAGTGTATCTATGTTGTAGAGCTCGAAGAACTGATCAAAAAAGTGTATGGGATCGTTTCGCTACGACCAACCGTTACAGAGATATCGTCGGTTAAAGATTTTGATGACGTCATAGCCGCAATACCAAATTAAATTTAGGCCCAAATTTTGTGTCACCCCATCACCCGTATCGCGGACCCTAAAAAACGTCAGTTTTCCCTATTGGTTCTCGAGATATTTCCCCAAAAACGTCGCGTTCGATTAGGGATGCAATGCAATGATTCCCCGTGATAGATTAAAAAACTGACGTCACGGCACTTGCTACTATATAATAATCGTAAAAAAACGCATGGCCTAACGAAAAATATGACCACGATTAAGAAGATTTTGACCGTAAAATTCAACAAAATTTATCACTCTCTAAAATAAAAGTGTGACACACAGCGCGGATTATTATAATAAGACTAGCCGCCAAGGCGGCGTCGCGGTTTTTTTTTCCGTAAACGGTGATTCCGAACATAAACCGTGGCTCCAAACATAATGGGTGGCTCCCTAAGTTATCGGTGGCTCCTAACATCAGTGACTAATGTTCTCTAAGCGGTGGCTCCAACCCTAACGGTGACTCCTCACACGAATGGTGGCTCCGAACTTTTCGATTAGCGGCTTTTTTCGATACTTCTTCATTGTTTGATCGTTTAACAGAAGAGCTGGACAATCAATGCAAAAACAAACTGCTTACTGCTGCAAGTGGTTCTTTTGACAGCTACAGTAGCAGAAGATTTCAAAAACAAAGGGGATCGGTTTTGTAAAGCCAACAGCGCTGGAAATAAATGAAATGGCAAGGAATGTGGTTACCTCAAGGTGGAAATATTTTTATTGTCCCAAGTGCATCGGGAAATACTCGATATATTGTTGATATGAACATCGGTAGTTGTGAATGTGAAGTGGGGAAAAATGGAGCTCCTTGCAAGCACCAGTTTGTTCTTTGGTCAAACCAAATCGCAGACAGTTCAAATTTTATGCCAATATTCAGCACAGATCAAAGAAAGTATTTAGCAGAAATTGCCCTTGGTGAAAATTTGCCAATTGAATTTTATACTGGCCTTCATGATTTCAACAACCGTATAAAAAACGATGTGGATTTTAGTGCAGATATTGAATTGGTTAGAACAAGCGATGAAGTGTTGGAGAACAACGAAGATATTTCGCTGATATGCGAGAAAGGTGAAAGTTCAAAGTTAGAGGCTTTAGATGCTTTATCAAAATCATTTGAAATAATTCATTCAAAAGTTGAAGTTGGAGATACTTCTCTATTTACCGGCATCAAAAAATTTCACAAAAGACTAAAGAAAATGAACGCAAATCTGCTCGCAACACACTTGCATATATTTGGTGTGTAACAATTCCAACATAAAAAAATTACAACATCCTCTAGTTCGTTGAAAAGAAGATCACAAAAATTCAAAATTAGTATACAACTCGAAGCAGTAAAACGATGAAAATTAAAAATGGAAGTAAAAGGGCGTTAGCTAAAGGAAGTTGTTCAAGTGTGTTACCCTCGAAGGCACCCACTAGTGAAAGAAAACATGAATTTTCTTTAAATGTTCATAATAACGAAGCCGTAGCAAAGAAAGCTGGAAGAACCATGTTTTCTAAAACTAAAGCAACAATAACAAAAGAACCACTCAATCGAGATACATTAAAATTAAAGAAAGACTGCATTTAGTTTAGCTGATTAGCTGTTTAGTTTATTCTACCGCTCACAAAGCCACGAATAAAACGTCAACCGAAAAAGTTCGGAGCCACCGTTTGTGTGAGGAGTCCCCGTTAGGGTTGGAGCCACCACTTAGAGAACATTAGTCACTGATGTCAGGAGCCACCGATAATGTCAGGAGCCACCGATAACTTAGGGAGCCACCCATTATGTTTGGAGCCACGGTTTATGTTCGGAGTCACCGTTTACGGAAAAAAAACCCGCGGCGGCGTCGCTCGCCGCTCATGTTCAGTATGCGTTGTGTCACCTCCCAATGAGTTCACGAATATTGGAATTCAGGAATTGACAATGGAAAGTGTTAACCATCGTGTAGAGCTCGAAAAGAGTTCACGAAAAATCGAATCAACGAATTGACAATGGAAAGTAGAGCTCGAAATTCTGAGCAAGAAAATGCCCATGTTCAGCCTGCCTTGAGTTCACGAAAAATAAAATTAAGTAATTGGCAATAATAAGTGTGCCCATGTTGTAGAGCTCGAAAAACTGATCAAAAAAATGTATGGGATCGTTCCGCTACGATCAACCGTTACAGAGATATCATCGTTCGAAGATTTTGATGACGTCGCTCGCCAGCCATGATAATGGCATGGAAAGAGGGGAATCAAAAAAAGAACCGAAGAAGATTTATAATTCAACATTTATAATTCAACAAACATGAAACATAAAACAACATGAAACAAAAAAACAAAACATAAAAAACACAAACACAAACATTTAGTATGGCCGCGGCCTGTGGTTATTGCGGTTCTGCCCCCGGCCCCTACCGCGGGTTTGGTCTGGAGGGAGAAAAACCCCTCCATGCCGCACCCACGAACCGAGGGCGGCATCGGTGGTTGGCCCTCCTCGGGCCAGCTGTTCCCGCAAGAATCTGGTATATACTGCAACTATAATAAGAAATTATCTTTTGTTAATAATTGAAGAATGATAATGATAAGAAGGTTATTTGAATTCTTACTGATTTCCGGGTCCGGCTCCCGGCCATCGTCAATTTGTAAATTTTCTAAATTATGGAATGAATTAGAAATGACATATCTACACATTAAAACCAATTATAAAAAATAGGAAACGACTATAACAGCTACTTACGAAGCAGCCGCTCCATATCTAAAAATAAAAAAAAAAATTAATAAGCAACAACCAAAAAAGTATATTTTTTAGAGAACCATAAAAATATTTTGCAAAAGGGAATGGACATACCTATATTATTGTGATTATTCAAATTTCGAACTGAAAAGAAAAACAAAGATTTAATGAAGCATTTTATAGAATTGAAATCAGTATTCATAAAACAAAATGAAATTATCCTAGGTGCTTACATAACGCCGCAACTGCTGCTTGGACATTGTCATTATTATTTGCCATCTGAAAAAGTAACGATAATTATATTGTTAAGACTGCTTTTTCTTGGACATGCAGTCACTATGTCATTAACAAGTGATAATACGAACGTTGACTAAAAGTATTCAAGGTGTTAAAGGTACAATATTCTATATGACAACATGAATGAGATACAGAAAAACAACATATAACGGCCAATACGTTTAATGATAATTTAGTATGTAAAAGAGAAAATATCGGACAATAGTTCAAGTTATATATTCTCAATATATATTTACAATGTAAACCGTAATGCTTCGATTAGACGCCTGGGGCGTTTATTAAATTGAATTTTTAGGGGGCGTCTATTCGAGGGGGCGTCTATTGAATTATTGTGAAACTCTTCTTTTTCGTAAATATAAACTAAACATAAACATCGATAAAAAATATAGGCGTCTATTCGAGGGGGGCGTTTAAAAGAAGGGGCGTTTAATCGATGCATTACGGTAATCAGATAAATATGAAATCACTTTAAACACTTTTATAGAGAAAAACTGTGGATCAATTTACTTCTTATAAGCATGTTCTCAAGTTAGTTTTTCTCAAGAATATATGAAACACATGTGATTATTATACCGACTCCAGGGGAAAAACTCCTGGTTATTCCAAGCCAAAGGGGATTGATTAAATCTATTGTTCCAGAAGAAACCGTATAGATAGGGTGGGGGATGTCACTGAATTATAAACAAAACCACATGCAGCCATGTCTAACTTCCTAACTTTCTATTATCTCAATAAACATAGACCAATCTCTCAAGTGCAACGAAATTTCATCTTTCTTCACGTTAAGCTGATATGTATTTTCTATTCTACGACTATACGCAAACTCTAAACATATGAAATGAAGTTATGCTCACAACATGAACTTGTGAAAAAATCTAACTGAATCTACTTTCAATTTGTTAGCAAAGCCTCAAGTTAGGAGGAATATTTTCAGAAGATTTCTTACCCAAGTGTCTCAATCCAAAGCTACACAACATGCAAATTATGTGTAGAGGTTTACGCTTTGTCTCATTATCTAAAAAAGAAAAGAAAATCTAAGAGAACTGCAGGTACAAAAAATAGTAATGGACTATCAGGTTAAAAAAGGAAAAGAATTGTAAGCGAAACATTCATACCAATTTTTAAAAGAAACCATGCAGTTCAACATGTATGGCCATATGTTACTGTATAACAATGATAAAACTGCCTTTTCAATGACATCAGAATCTCAAAAAAAGAGAATAAATTACAATATGTCACACATACAACGGCTTTTTGCCGCTTGCCTACCCTCCTCCACCCGGCTCCATGCCGCTTTCATACCCTCCTCCACCCGGCTCCATGCCGCTTTCATACCCTCCTCCACCCGGCTCCATGCCGCTTCCATATTTTTCCATAATCTATTCAATCTTCAATCTACTCAAAAGTTCAAGGTAATCTAATCTAATGCTATATACTAATCATTTGACAAATTCAATCTAATCTATTTAATGTAAAGTAATCTAATTTCTAGGTCATCTAATCTAATTCTATACTCATTCAATTCAATTCAATTCAATGTAATTCAATTCAATGTAACTCAATTCAACGTAACTCAATTCAATGTAATTCATTTCAATGTAATTCATTTCAATGTAATTCATTTCAATGTAATTCATTTCAATGTAAACTGCTTTAATTTCAGTATTATTCAATTCAATGTATACCAATTTAATTTCCAGGTAATGTAATGTGATGCCTCCTCATTAACCTTGTGCAAAGTTTCAATTCAAAACATTTAGTATCAATTGCACAATATTTTTGCAAGGTAAAAATATTCATAATACCTGTTGGTAGACTACATTTCTAGTGTAGCATCTCTCTCTAACATAGCCTTGCTGCAAAGTTCTACAAACCTTTACTTTCACCGCTTCAAAGCGTCGTGTTCGTGAAAATGCAACATACAGTTGACCGTGACTGAAGCAAGGCCTTTGCATGTAAATACCAACCCGTTCAAAAGTCTGACCTTGACTTTTGTTTATGGTTATTGCGTAGGACAAACGGAGAGGAAATTGTGTACGCTTCAGCTGAAACGGAAGGTTGGTATCGTTGGGACACAATGTTACTCTAGGAATGAGCACCCGATTTCCAGCGGAGATACCCGTCAGCACTTCACAATCAAGGATATTCTCTCGGAGATTACGGATGACTAATCGGGTGCCGTTGCATAAACCGTCCTTCAATGATAAATTTCTCAGCAGCATCACTATACTGTTGACTTTCAAGTTCAACCGGTGTGGAGGCATTCCAGAAGGAGTAAGCGAATTTATGAACTCCATCGGATACAGGTCAATCTCTTCTTGCTCATCAGAAACAACAGAATCGACGCTAAAGTACGTGGCTGTTTCACCAGGCATTCCCTGAAGAATCCGTTCATTAATTACTAAAGCCTCATCATTGGTCGGTGTCAGAATTACACGACTCGACATATCCTCTCCTCCAGCATCACTAAAAATAGAATGGACGATATCATTATTTTCGTGCACAACACATTCGTGCGGAATTTCGATGGAGTCTTTAAATGGCTCATCCACTTTTTTCGGTATCGTTCCACTTCCTAATTCAAGTAGGAATTCTGCAAATCCCCTTTCTCCAGGTGCAGCTCTCATGTTGACATTTAGATGAAAGATTTGCACTATTGGCCACAAGACAGAGCTCTTGATGCATGCTTCCACTATCTGAGCTGGTGAGCCTCTTTTCACTACTGGAAGAGTCTGTCTAAAATCACCACCTAAAAGAACAACCTTTCCAGCAAAAGGCACATCACTGTTACAGATATCTCTGAACATTTTATCAATAGCCTCAAGTGCATGCTTAGGAATCATACTTGCCTCATCAAATATCAAAATATGCTGACTACGTAAGAAATCAGCATGCCTACTGTTAGGCTTGACATTGCATGTTGAATTGTCCAATACAGGAACAGGTAATTTAAAAAGAGAATGGACTGTCTTACCATTTTGTAACAGTGTTGCTGCAATTCCAGTCCATGCACACGTACTTACTGATAGGTTTCTTCCAATAACCTCGCGAATGATGTAATTGTACGTGAAAGTTTTACCTGTTCCACCGGGTCCATCAAGGAAGAAAACTTTAGCATTATTATTGTCGTTTGTTGCCACTGCATCTAGGACTGCATCAGCAACAGCAAGTTGGTCAGCATTCAACGTGTTCCTCATGTTGATGGCCTCTTCCCTCATTTCATCAGCATTTGGTAGATCGTCAGCAATAGCTTGTTCAAAAGCTGGTAAATCAAAGTCAGTAACAACCCTACCAAATTGCTGCAGGACTTCCTGAATTTTACCAAGAGCTGACTGCTCTGCTTGTACTTCCGGCTGGTGTCTCAAAAAATCTTCAATCATGTGAGCACGAAATCTTTCCCACAACTCAGCTGGATTGCTTGGCTCTCCATGGATCAGAATGAAAGAGAACGCTTTTCGAATTTTAGAGGGAGTTGCTGATTCGCCAAGTTCTTCCATGGTTCGTATCCACAAAGTATCGTCATCCAAAAGTCCAAGTGCAATACACGCTTCCCTAAAAGATCTATATAAAATCCCATTTACAGTTCTAAGGTATTCAAAGGAAGTCGCACCAGGAACATGTAACAACAGCACACGTAAGAAATACCTTTCACCCTGCCGAATGCTAGCATTGTACATTCTACTTACAATTTTTTCTGCTCCACGCTGACGTGTCACCCACTTACGTTGTCGTGTTTGAAACACATAATGGTGGGGGATATCAGGATATAAATATTGACGTGCCTGTTCGTCAACACGATTCAATTCGAACCAAGCAGTTAACTTAGTGTGCTCTTGTCCTCTTTCCAGTGCTGCTTGTTCCTGTCCTTCTCTGAAAAAAATCTGCTGCTCATTTGGAAGGTGAACAGGAAGTCGTAAAATTGCATGACTTTGAGTGTGCATTGGAAAAGAGCATAAACGCCACACAGCTTCTGGAGCAGATACATACCTCGCATCTAAAAAAGTTTTGATTTCGTCGTGATCTATTCGCTCATTGATTTCAATATGAGCAGTATCGTGTCCTTTGTAAATGTATTTGTACAAATACTTGACACTTTTAATGGAAACGCAGGCCTCTAGGTTTATATGTGCATTGTACTTTTTGCTGAGGAAAGGATTGTGTGGGACGATCCATCTGTTGTCAAGATCCATATTCCGAATTCGAACAGTTCTTCCGTCATCTGGTCGGTGATATAAAGGATAGCCATCCACATTTAAAACAGTTCCATTGTTGAACTGCTTTGGAAAATTTTTGCTGCACTTACCATCTTGCATACACGGTGAAGACACATTCAAATGGCCACATGGACCATGGACCATGCAGGATTTGATGATTTCATAAAGTTCTGGTTCTTGATCGCAATTTGGAATTCGTGCTGATATCAATGAATCAATGTCATCACCATTGCGCAACTTAAATTCGTTGCCAAGATGCAACAGCATGTGCACATGAGGTAGACCCCTGTTCTGGAATTCTATAACATCCACCTGTGCTACAGATACACCTAGAACAGAATCTTTGATAATATCGTTTTTAAGAGTTTCCAACTTCAATTTGAATACTCGTGCAACCAGATCTGGCCTATCTGATGCGGTTTGACCAGGCAAAAGATTTTGAACAATTTCAGGCCATTTAGGATTGCATGTAAAAGTTAAAAATAAGTCTGGTTTACCTTGTTTTGAAACTAATGCCATAGCATCTAGGTACAATTGGTGCATATTTCTCGGTGAACCTGAAAAGGTAGATGGCAATACAACGATATTACCCGCACGGAGGTTTCGTTCATGGGCAGCTTCCTCCAAATAGTCCATCAGGCCTGTGTAGCTATCTGCCCGTAGTTGTTCTTGGTTCTGGCGTATGAAGTCGAGTCTCGCTCCCTCAACTTTGACATAGCTGTCAACAACAAACTGTTGAAATAGTTTTCCAGCTAAATGTAAAGCAGAAAATTCACGTCTAATGGCAATACGATAAATATAATACTGCAATTGTGTAACTTTATTCCGCCTTTCAGTTGCATGCTGTTGGACATGATTCATGTTTGGACTCCATCCTGGATCACCTCTAGGAAAAATCATTGGATACATCATGGAGTCAATGTTTGTAGATGTGTAAGGAATATTGCGCAAGGGCTGATCTCTTGGATAAACAACAATATTTCTACCAGCGGGAGGTGCACCATCGTTACCTACAAAAACTGCTGCAACTTCTTCATGATGTGGAGCATTGTATCTCCTCCTGTCTTCACCTTCTCGCATATACATACCCACTACGGAGGTTGCTCTATTTTCTAAAAGCGCCCTTTCCTCCTCTTCCCGTTCAACCTGAGCCAAGTTACGATATGCTGCGGCATAAGGCGAAACTCTATTAATGACTGTTTGTATTTGCTCCATCAAGTCTCTGTTGCAATCCGTATTAGAAGGGTTTTGCATACGCATGTCAAGCGAATTAGCAGCTTCGATAATATACAGTTGGCTAAACATGGGCACTTGGTTTTCATTAGCATGCAGTGTTCCATACCTATGTAGCAGTTGTCCACATATCCTAAAACATGGAGGCCCATTTCCTGGGGGAGGACGTAAGTTAGCTGACAGAGAAGCAAAACTAAATGCATTATTATAGATTCTAATACACTTACGGAAATGTTTACCCAGAGCAGAATCATCAAGTAAAAGATCCCGTAACTCAGGCGGATAATCTAATAAATTAGGAAGTTGTACCTTTCCATTTGTGCAACATTTAAAATTAGTTTCACGGTCGAATTTGATTGCTCCACAATGTTCACATAAAATGTTAAATTCACCTAAAGAATGAATGTCAGGTAAATTATTGTTTTCAATATCAATCCGTGCAGCATTTAAAAAGCGAGCCCTGCGCACTCGTCTGTTTCGGACATATGCTCTTTGGTGTTGTTGAGCATCAATTGCACGTCGAGCAGCAGCTTGTTCAGGTTGCTCATTGTTTCTCAGAAGTTGGTGATGTTGAGCATCAGTTGCACGTCGAGCAGCAGCTTGTTCAGGTTGCTCATGATCTCTTAGCGACTGTTGTCGGAGGGCTTGTTCTTCAAGTCGAGCAGCTACTTGATCAGGTTGCTCATTATCTCTTAGCGCCTGTTGTCGGTGAGCTTGCGCTTCAAGTCGAGCAGCAACTTGCTCAGGTTGCTCGTTATCTCTTAACGACTGCTGTCGGTGAGCTTGCGCTTCAAGTCGAGCAGCAACTTGCTCAGGTTGCTCGTTATCTCTTAACGACTGCTGCCGGTGAGCTTGCGCTTCTAGTCGAGCAGCAACTTGCTCAGGTTGCTCGTTAGCCCGTCGCTGTCTTTGAAGTTGTGCATCCCTCTCCCTTCTCAATTGAGCACGAATCTCACTTTGATTTGCACGGTATCTCCTTTGTCGTTCAGCATTTCTAATGCGACGACGTTGTTGAGGGTCATCAGCAGGGGGTTGTTGTTGTTGATGTTGTTGCCGTGCATCAACTACATCTCTATCAAATTGTGATCTAGGAAATGCAAACCTTTGAGGGATTCCATAGTCATGATCAGAATTCATAACTCGTTGAGAAAAAACTCAAACAAAAGAACAATCTATACAGGAATGTATATATATATCTATTTATCTAATTTTTATTATCACCACAAAACAACAGGCCTTGTGCTTTTTGTCAGTTTACCTAGCTAAATAGACAACAATAAAGAAAAAAGCAAACACAACTTTCCTTTGTTGTCTTTAGGCAAACGAAATGATCGTTTTTTCTCAACTTTCTTCACTTTCTTTTCGCGCGAATCTATATATTAATAGTCGATTCTCCGTCTGTTTGTTTGTTTGTAAGTCACGCAAAATGGTAGATTTCGCTTCGAAAGAAATCGGGGATCTGCAACGGAGAGATCGCGGAGATCTGAAGAAAATTAGGGGGTATAAACAGAAAGAAATGGCTTCTAGGAAAAAAATGGCTTCTAAAAAATAGCGATAATTGCATGAAATTGTAATATTTTTAACTGAAATATATGTACATGAGTAATATAAAACAATTTATAACTTAATATTTCCACAATACTAAAGAATGACCTTTAGTTAATCCACTTTTAAGCGTTTGTTAACCCCCGCTCAATGTCATGGCAACAATGGAAACTGATCAGGTTTGCTTTGAACAAATTTTCATATATTCGCGCGAAAAGAAAGTGAAGAAAGTTGACAAAAAAACGATCATTTCGTTTGCCTAAAGACAACAAAGGAAAGTTGTGTTTGCTTTTTTGTTTATTGTTGTCTATTTAGCTAGGTAAACTGACAAAAAACACAAGGCCTGTTGTGTTTTTATTTTTGTGGTGATAATAAAAATTATATAAATAGATATATACATTCCTGTATAGATTGTTCTTTTGTTTGAGTTTTTTCTCAACGAGTTATGAATTCTGATCATGACTATGGAATCCCTCAAAGGTTTGCATTGCCTAGATCACAATTTGATAGAGATGTAGTTGATGCACGGCAACAACATCAACAACAACAACCCCCTGCTGATGACCCTCAACAACGTCGTCGCATTAGAAATGCTGAACGACAAAGGAGATACCGTGCAAATCAAAGTGAGATTCGTGCTCAATTGAGAAGGGAGAGGGATGCACAACTTCAAAGACAGCGACGGGCTAATGAGCAACCGGAACAAGTTGCTGCTCGACTCCTATCACAAGCTCACCGGCAGCAGTCGTTAAGAGATAACGAGCAACCTGAGCAAGTTGCTGCTCGACTTGAAGTGCAAGCTCACCGACAACAGGCGCGAAGACATAACGAGCAACCTGATCAAGTAGCTGCTCGACTTGAAGCGCAAGCTCACCGACAACAGGTGCTAAGAGATAATGAGCAACCCGAACAAGCTGCTGCTCGACGTGAATCTGATGCTCAGCAGCACCAATATGTTAGAAGCAATGAGCAACCCGAACAAGCTGCTGCTCGACGTGCAGCTAATGCTCAACAACACCAAAGAGCATATGTCCGAAACAGACGAGTGTGCAGGGCTCGCTTTTTAAATGCTGCACGGATCGATATTGAAAACAATAATTTACCTGACATTCATTCTTTAGGTGAATTTAACGTTTTATGTGAACATTGTGGAGCACTCAAATTCGACCGTGAAACTAATTTTAAATGTTGCACAAATGGAAAGGTACATCTTCCAAATTTATTAAATTATCCGCCTGAGTTAAGGAATCTTTTACTTGATGATTCTGCACTGGGTAAACATTTCCGTAAGTGTATTAGAGTTTATAATAATGCATTTAGTTTTGCTTCTCTGTCAGCTAATCTACGTCCGCCCCCAGGAAATGGGCCTCCATGTTTTAGGATATGTGGACAACTGCTACATAGGTATGGAGCACTGCATGCTAATGAAAACCAAGTGCCTATGTTTAGCCAACTGTATATTATCGAAGCTGCTAATTCGCTTGACATGCGTATGCAAAACCCTTCCAATGCGGATTGCAACAGAGACTTGATGGGGCAAATACAAACGGTCATTAATAGAGTTTCACCTTATGCCGCAGCATATCGTAACTTGGCTCAGGTCGAACGAGAAGAAGAAGAAAGGGCGCTCTTAGAAAATAGACCAACCTCGGTAGTGGGTATGTATATGCGTGAAGGTGAAGACAGGAGGAGATACAATGCTCCACATCACGAAGAAGTCGCAGCAATTTTTGTAGGTAATGACGGTGCACCTCCTGCTGGTAGAAATATTGTAGTGTATCCAAGAGATCAGCCCTTGCGAAATATTTCTTACATGTCGACAAACATTGACTCCATGATGTATCCAATAATTTTTCCTAGAGGTGATCCTGGATGGAGTCCGAACATGAATCACGTACAACAGCATGCAACTGAAAGGCGGAATAAAATTACACAATTGCAGTATTACATTTATCGTATTGCCATTAGACGTGAATTTTCTGCTTTACATTTAGCTGGAAAACTATTTCAACAGTTTGTTGTTGACAGCTATGTCAAAGTGGAGGGAGCGAGACTCGATTTCATACGCCAGAACCAAGAACAACTACGGGCGGATAGCTACACAGGCTTGATGGACTATTTGGAGGAAGCTGCCCATGAACGAAACCTCCGTGCGGGTAATATCGTTGTATTGCCATCTACGTTTTCAGGTTCACCGAGAAATATGCACCAATTGTACCTAGATGCTATGGCATTAGTTTCGAAAAAAGGTAAACCAGATTTATTTTTAACTTTTACATGCAATCCTAAATGGCCTGAAATTGTTCAAAATCTTTTGCCTGGTCAAACCGCATCAGATAGGCCAGATCTGGTTGCACGAGTATTCAAATTGAAGTTGGAAACTCTTAAAAACGATATTATCAAAGATTCTGTTCTAGGTGTATCTGTAGCACAGGTGGATGTTATAGAATTTCAGAAAAGGGGTCTACCTCATGTGCACATGCTGTTGCATCTTGGCAACGAATTTAAGTTGCGCAATGGTGATGACATTGATTCATTGATATCAGCACGAATTCCAAATCGCGATCAAGAACCAGAACTTTATGAAATCATCAAATCCTGCATGGTCCATGGTCCATGTGGCCATTTGAATGTGTCTTCACCGTGTATGCAAGATGGTAAGTGCAGCAAAAATTTTCCAAAGCAGTTCAACAATGGAACTGTTTTAAATGTGGATGGCTATCCTTTATATCACCGACCAGATGACGGAAGAACTGTTCGAATTCGGAATATGGATCTTGACAACAGATGGATCGTCCCACACAATCCTTTCCTCAGCAAAAAGTACAATGCACATATAAACTTAGAGGCCTGCGTTTCCATTAAAAGTGTCAAGTATTTGTACAAATACATTTACAAAGGACACGATACTGCTCATATTGAAATCAATGAGCGAATAGATCATGACGAAATCAAAACTTTTTTAGATGCGAGGTATGTATCTGCTCCAGAAGCTGTGTGGCGTTTATGCTCTTTTCCAATGCACACTCAAAGTCATGCTATTTTACGACTTCCTGTTCACCTTCCAAATGAGCAGCAGATTTTTTTCAGAGAAGGACAGGAACAAGCAGCACTGGAAAGAGGACAAGAGCACACCAAGTTAACTGCTTGGTTCGAATTAAATCGTGTTGACGAACAGGCACGTCAATATTTATATCCTGATATCCCTCACCATTACGTGTTTCAAACACGACAACATAAGTGGGTGACACGGCAGCGTGGAGCAGAAAAAATTGTAAGTAGAATGTACAATGCTAGCATTCGCCAAGGTGAAAGGTATTTCTTACGTGTGCTGTTGTTACATGTTCCTGGTGCGACTTCCTTTGAATACCTTAGAACTGTTAATGGGATTGTATATAGATCTTTTAGGGAAGCGTGTATTGCACTTGGACTATTGGATGACGATACTTTGTGGATACGAACCATGGAGGAACTTGCCACATCAGCAACTCCCTCTAAAATTCGTAAAGCGTTCTCCTTCATTCTGATCCATGGAGAGCCAAGCAATCCAGCTGAATTGTGGGAAAGATTCCGTGCTCACATGGTTGAAGATTTTTTGAGACACCAGACGGAAGTACAAGCAGAGCAGTCAGCTCTTGGTAAAATTCAGGAAGTCCTGCAGCAATTTGGTAGGGTTGTTACTGACTTTGATTTACCTGCTTTTGAACAAGCTATTGCAGACGATCTACCAAATGCTGATGAAATGAGGGAAGAAGCCATCAACATGAGGAACACGTTGAATGCTGACCAGGTTGCTGTTTCGGATGCAGTCCTAGATGCAGTGACAACAAACAACAATGATAACGCTCAAATTTTCTTCCTTGATGGACCAGGTGGAACAGGTAAAACTTTCACGTACAATTACATCATTCGTGAGGTTATTGGAAGAAACCTATTAGTAAGTACGTGTGCGTGGACTGGAATTGCAGCAACCCTGTTACAAAATGGTAAGACAGTCCATTCTCTTTTTAAATTACCTGTTCCTGTATTGGACAATTCAACGTGCAACGTCAAGCCTAATAGTAGGCACGCTGATTTCTTACGTAGCCAGCATATTTTGATATTTGATGAGGCAAGTATGATTCCTAAGCATGCACTTGAGGCTATTGATAGAATGTTCAGGGATATCTGTAACAGTGATGTGCCTTTTGCTGGAAAGGTTGTTCTTTTAGGTGGTGATTTTAGACAGACTCTTCCAGTAGTGAGAAGAGGCAGACCAGCTCAGATAGTGGATGCATGCATCAAGAGCTCTGTCTTGTGGCCAATAGTCCAAATCTTCCATCTGAATGTCAACATGAGAGCTGCATCTGGGCAAAGGGAATTTGCGGAATTCCTACTTGAATTAGGAAACGGAGCGATACCGAAAAAAGTGGATGATCCATTTAAAGACTCCATTGAAATTCCGCATCAATGTGCTTTGCATGAAAATGATGATATCGTCCACTCTATTTTTAGTGATGCTGGAGGAGAGGATATGTCGAGTCGTGTTATTCTGACACCGACCAATGACGAGGCTTTAGTGATTAACGAACGGATTCTTCAGGGAATGCCTGGTGAAACAGTCACATACTTTAGTGTCGATTCTGTTGTTTCCGATGAGCAAGAAGAGATTGACTTGTATCCGATGGAGTTCATCAATTCGCTTACTCCTTCTGGAATGCCTCCACACCGGTTGAACTTGAAAGTCAGCAGTATAGTGATGTTGCTGCGAAATTTATCATTGAAGGACGGTTTATGCAACGGCACCCGATTAGTCATCCGTAATCTGCGAGAGAATATCCTTGATTGTGAAGTGCTGACCGGTATCTCCGCGGGAAATCGAGTGCTCATTCCTAGAGTGACATTATGTCCGAATGATACCAACCTTCCGTTTCAGCTGAAGCGTACACAATTTCCTCTCCGTTTGTCCTACGCAATAACCATAAACAAAAGTCAAGGTCAGACTTTTGAACGGGTTGGTATTTACATGCAAAGGCCTTGCTTCAGTCACGGTCAACTGTATGTTGCATTTTCACGAACACGACGCTTTGAAGCGGTGAAAGTAAAGGTTTGTAGAACTTTGCAGCAAGGCTATGTTAGAGAGAGATGCTACACTAGAAATGTAGTCTACCAACAGGTATTATAAATACTTTTACCTTGCAAAAATATTTGTGCAATTGATATTAAATGTTTTGAATTGAAACTTTACGCAAGGTTAATGAGGAGGCAGCACATTACATTATCTGGAAATTAAATTGGCATACATTGAATTGAATAATATTGAAATTAAAGCAGTTTACATTGAAATGAATTACATTGAAATGAATTACTTTGAAATGAATTACATTGAATTGAATTACATTGAATTGAATTGAATTGAATGAGTTTAGCATTAGATTAGATGACCTAGAAATTAGATTAGTTTACATTAAATAGATTAGATTGAATATGCCAAATGATTAGTATATAGCATTAGATTAGATTACCTTGAACTTTGAGTAGATTGAAGATTGAATAGATTATGAAAAAATATGGAAGCGGCATGGAGCCGGGTGGAGGAGGGTATGAAAGCGGCATGGAGCCGGGTGGAGGAGGGTAGGCAATCGGCAAAAAGCCGTTGTATGTATGACATATTGTAATTTATTCTCTTTTTTTGAGATTCTGATGTCATTGAAAAGACAGTTTTGTTTTATCATTGTTATACAGTAACATATGGCATGTTGAACTGCATGTATTGGTATGAATGTTTCAATGTTTTTACATGGTCCATTATTATTGGCATAGCTGCAGTTCACTAACAATTTCTTTTCTTTTTTAGATAGGGAGATAAAACATAAATTTCTCCAGATTTTTGTTTTACATTGCGGTATTGAGACACCATATACTCAGGTAAATGATTTCTTCATTAAGCATGGGTAAGAAACCTTTAGTGATTTTCCTCCTCGCCTGCACCTTTACTAACAAATTTAAAGTAGATTTAATTTTTGCACAACTTATTTTCATGTTTAGAATTTGCATAGTGTCGTAGAGTAGAAGATACATATCAGCTAATGTGAATAAAAATGACATTTCGTTGCACTTGAAAGATCAGCTTATGTTTATTGAGATATTAGACAGAAACTTTTAAATTTCTGATATCGCAGATATACGTTTAACTGATCTGAAGTAACTGAAAACGACAGTGCATGTTCAAAATTCACGGTTGCATGTTCATGTTCATTTATCCCCCATGACATGACCCATCTTCCTTTTTAATTGTTTAAATTTCTAAAGTCCCAATGAACATTCCTTATTATACCTATCTATAAGGTTTCTTCTGGAAGAATAGATTTAGTCAATCCCTTTTGGCTTGGGATAACCAGAAGTTTTTACCCTGGAGTCGGTATAATAATCAGATGTTTCATATATTGGAACTTAAGAACATGCAAATAAGAGGAGTTAATCTCTATAATAGTGTTTATAATGATTTCATGTTACTGACTATACATTGTAAAATATATATATTGAGAATATATAACTTGAACCGTTGTCCAATATTTTCTCTTGTACAGAATAATATAGCATAAAACGTATTGGCTGTTAGATGTCACTTTGCTGTATCTCCTTCATGCATACTTTTAGTCAACGTTCGTATTATCACATGTAAATGACATATTTACCGCATGTCCAAAAAAGTATTCTTAACAATTTTTTATTTTTTCAGATGTCAAACAACAACAACAACAACAACAACAATAACGGCAAAGCTGCACTTGCAGCATTGTGTAAGCACCTCACGATAATTCATTTTGTTATATGAATACTGTTTTCAAGTTCAATCTTTTACAATGTTTCATTAAATCTTTGTTTTTCCTTTTTAGTTCAAAATTTAAATAATCGAGGTATGTCCATTTCTTTTCACAAAATATTTCTTGATTCTTTCTAAGAAATGCACTTTTTTTGCTGTTTTTTTATTCATATCATGTGATTGTTGCTTACTGTTTTTTTTTGTTTTTTTTTTTTTAGATATGGAGCAGCTTCTTGGTAAGTCGCTGCAATAGTTGTTGCCTAATTTTTCGTAGTTGAATTTTATGTCTAGATATGTCATTCCTAATTCATTCCATAATTTAGAAAATTTGAATCTCGATGGAAATGCCCGGGAGCCTGACCCGGAAATCAGTAAGAATTCAATTAACCTTCGTATCATTATCATTCTTCAGTTATAAACAAGCATAATTTTTTATTATAGTTGCTGTTTATACAAGGTTTCTTCGGGAACAACTGGCCCGTGGTGGGCCAACGACCGACGCCGCCCTCGGCTCGTGGGTGCGGCATGGAGGGGTTTTTCTCCCTCCAGACCAAACCCGCGGTAGGGGCCGGGGGCAGGGCCGCAACTACAACAGGCCGCGGCCTTACTGAATTTTACAAATTTTTTTTAATTTAATTTTAATTTAATTTAATTAATAAAGTTAATTTATTCCATCCATTTGTTTTCTTGATTCCCCTCTTTCCATGCCATGTGAACTCTTTGGGGGGTGACACAACGCATGCTGAAAATGGGCGGCGAGCAGTACTTTTAATCAAGTTTCCATTCAAGACTAGCTTATTAAATCTTTCTTATTAAATTTTTAATAGAATTTGTAACATGGACACTTATCATAGCCAATTCCTTAATTTCATTTTTCGTGAACTTAACGCAGGCTGAACATGGGCTTTTTTTTGAAATTTAAAATTTGACGTTTATTGATACAGTGATACAGAGCAGGTGGACATGGGCGGCGAGACCGTATTGAGACCCTAATCGAATGCGACGTTTAGGGAAAATTATCGCGATAACCAATAGGATTTACTGACGTTTTTTGGGGTCCGCGATACAGGCGATGGGGTGACGAAAAATTTGGGTTTAATTTTTTTGGGGGACGGGTCTATGACGTCATCAAAATCTTTGAACGATGATATCTCTGTAACGGTTGATCGTAGCGGAACGATCCCATACATTTTTTTGATCAGTTTTTCAAGCTTTCCAACATGGGAACACTTTCGGTTGCCAATTCCTTAATTTTATTTTTCATGAAGTCAACGCATGCTGAACATGGGCGGCGAGCGACGCCGCCTTGGCGGCTAGTATATGAAAATTTGTTCAAAGCAAACCTGATCAGTTTCCAATTGTTGCCATGACATTGAACGGGGGTTAACAAACGCTTAAAAGTGGATTCACTAAAGGTCATTCTTAAGTATTGCTGAAATATTAAGTTATAAATTGACTTATATTACTCATGTACATATATTTCAGTTAAAAATATTACAATGTCATGCAATTATCGCTATTTTTTAGAAGCCATTTTTTTCCGTTTTTACCCCCTAATTTTCTTCAGATCTCCGCGATCTCTCCGTTGCAGATCCCCGATTTCTTTCGAAGCGAAATCTACCATTTTGCGTGACTTACAAACAAACAAACAAACAGACAGACAGACAGACAGACAGAGAATCGGCTATTAATATATAGACTAGTATCCCGGGTAAAAACTTTTTACCGAACTTAACTTCGAAAACATTAGGTCAAATCCACCATTCCCGTGTACGTACCCCGTGACGAAAAAATAAATCATAGAATCGCAACTCAAAAACATCCCAGGCGGTGTTGCTCGCCACCCATGTTCAGTATGCGTTGTGTTGTGAAATTTAACTCGTGTAAAAGTTTCTACAGGCATTAATGTTTTAATTCATTTCTTACATTCAGAAGATTAAAAACAGAAACAAATAGCAACATGGCTCAGAATAATATATTTATACGCAGAAGAAAAGTAACTTTAATGTAAAAAAAAATGGCAATATATAACACAGAACTGTTTACCCAGACATACGAAACCAAACATTACAAAATGTTAATTCAAAACAAATTGATACCTTCCAACTTTTTCTTTTGTTCCAAAGTTACTACTGGACTGCAACCATTAATGAATTTTTGAAATGATATTTAGTCTGTTCTTCCCAAAACCATCAACGTCATGATTAAAACCATGAGTTTCATTTCTTTATGCTTTTTTTATTATTACCTAAAAGCATAATATTTCAATTGTAATACCGAAAACCTAATCATGCTATAAGAATATTGAAATAAACAACAACAAAAAAAAAGAAAAAAAAAATTAAATTCAAGTACGCATTTATCCTAAAAACAATAACTAAGAACAAAAATTTACACCCAGAAGTCACAAATAAATAAAATCATAATGCCAAAGTTAATTACCCAGGCATAGTACGTAAACGATTACCATAACACAAAATAATGCATTAACATGAAAAAATAAAAAAATAAGAAAAATTCCATGAATTAGAATGTCGCATAAACAAATACAGGTATATACATCCACTGGGAGCATTATCAAAAACAAATTCAAATTATGATGCTGATAATAGTCGGAAAGTCAGACAGAGATACATTACACATGAAACAACAGTGAATAATTATTAGCTGGATGACGAAGAAGAACATGATCAAACTAAATACCCAAGTATTCCCAAACTCATAATATAAAGATGATACTTTCCTAAATGACGTTTATTTGTTTTTACTTTCTTTCTTGTGAAAAAGGAACAAATCTAAATGAATAAACCATGCAGAAGAAGACACTATAATCACATTTAAAAAGTAAAAATACGCTTAAATGAATAAAATCTATAAAGATCATGCATGATGTAGCTACAGCCAAAGAGCCTTTCAACAGCAACAGCTTACGCTTGCCTCATGGTCACAACTCTGGAACCATTTTTGTTTTTGTAAATAACAGAACAATATAATAATACAGAATAATAATAAGTAACATCACCTTTGCTAAAGCATGCTGTTGTTAACAATAACAACGATGCTCCACCACATCCAAGTTATTCGCCCCGTAAAGTTTTTCTTTCTTTTTCGTCTTTCTGTACTGATATGCTAACGAAGAAAACAATCAGTTTTTCGTATATTTATGTCCACTTCTTAATTAAATCTCTACGAAGTGGTAGCTCAACGAAAACGATAAAAAAACAAAAACATTTTACCTGAGTAAAGATCTTTCTGCAGGCATCCGTTTTTAAGTTCTAGAAACAAAAAAGGAAAGGTATTATAATAAGTAAAGTTAGTAAATAAGTAAAAGATTCTTGTACATTCTGCACTGTAAACAATAATGTACTCTACTTGATAAACCCGAAAAGAAAACGATCCCGAAACTTAAATTTTTTTCAGTTCTTTCGTCGATTTGCTTCCACACTTGTTAGTTCAATCTTCACAATACGTTTTTTCGCAGAAACTACCTAAAACAATCAAATTTAAATTGAAATATTCGTATACAAAAAGAAACACGTCTTCTTCGCGAAGTTTCTTGCTCACGAAATGATCGTTGACAAATTTCGAACGATTAACATTGCATTGCTCGCACTCCTCCAAAGACGTTTTTCGGCTGATTTCCACTGCGCAAGCCAAAAATAACAAAACGGAGGAGCATATACTAATCGCGAAAAATAAAAAAAATCACTCTCGCTTTGGCGTGGTTTTACGACAAAAAGGGAAAAAATAAGAAGGTTTTGACCGTGAAAAAAAAACAAATATGTCACTCTCTAAAATAAAAGTGTGACACACAACGCGAATTAGTATAATAAGACTAGTATCCCGGGTAAAAACTTTTTACCGAACTTAACTTTGAAAACATTAGGTCAAATGCACTATTCCTGTGGTACGTACGCGTCGCTCGCCACCCATGTTCAGTATGCGTTGTGTCAGAATTTAACTCGTGTAAAAGTTTCTTTTCAGGCATTAATTTGTTATTACATTCAGAAGATTAAAAACAGAAACAAATAGCAACATGGTTCAGAATAATATATTCATACGCAGAAGAGAAGTAACTTTAATGTAAAAAAAAATGGCAATATATAACACAGAACTGTTTACCCAGACATACGAAACCAAACAAAATGTTAATTCAAAACAAATTGATACCTTCCAACTTTTTCTTTTGTTCCAAAGTTACTACTCGACTGCAACCATTAATGAATTTTTGAAATGATATATAGTCTGTTCTTCCTAAAACCATCAACGTCATGATTAAAACCATGAGTTTCATTTCGTTATGCTTTTTTTTCATTACCTGAAAAAATAATACTTGAATTGTAATACCGAAAACCTAATCATGCTATGAGAATATTGAAATAAACAACAACAACAACAACAAAAAAAAATGCAATTCAACTACGCATTTATCCTAAAAACAATAACTCAAAACAACAAAACACCGTAATAATAATTGTAATACTGTAATACCGAAAACCTAATCATGCTATAAGAATTCTGAAATAAACAACAAAAAATGAAATTCAACTACGCATTTATCCTTAAAACAAAAATTTACCCAGAAGACAAAAAGTCACAAATAAAATCATAATGCCAAACTTATATATATACCCAGGTACGTAAACGATTACCATAACACAAAATAAT
Source organism: Turritopsis dohrnii (assembly GCA_027922465.2). NCBI lineage: Eukaryota > Metazoa > Cnidaria > Hydrozoa > Anthoathecata > Oceaniidae > Turritopsis > Turritopsis dohrnii. The sequence goes on along the minus strand of BQMF02000122.1, from coordinate 27,901 downwards.
GCATAAACATTTCATTGCACGGTAATAACTAATGAACTTCTTAAATACATAATCCATTCACATCTACCTTATGAATAATAATTAAAAACACAAACGTAATGACAGAATTTATATATCTAAAGAGTTTATAAAAAATTGAAAACAACCACATTTTTAATCTGAGTTAAAATCTCCTCTGGCTAATTCACAACAGTTAAACAACCCTTTATTCTTATTTATCCAGCATACCAACTGTGTTATAACTAAATAGATTTATACTATTTTAACTTCTGAACTTCAAACAAAACGGGATACCTTTCACTTCCAATTCACATGTTAGTAAACTGAACTGCTTTGATCATCTTCTGTAGGCATTTTCAAACACTTCTCAACTCTTTACTTCTATATTCATACCTGTAAACAAATTACTAATACTTTATTTACTTTCCAGCACAAACATACATAGGTATTTATAAAACACTTTCACTACCATTTTTTTTAAGTGAAATACATAAAATAAAACTGCTCTCTTCGTTTGGAAAAACTGCTAAACTTTCTGTATTTTCCAGTAGATTTTGTACTTTTTGGCAGGCAGACAAAAGCATCAAGCATCGATATAATTAGATACAATAGATACAATCAGACAGCATAACACATTCCCCACTTCCACAGCGTCTTGGAGAAATAAAAACATTCATAGCTGCAGGACCATTTTTAATGTAATAATAGCGCGCATTACCAAAACAAATTTCTCTCGTCTTCCTTTTGATCCAGCAGCATATACACATACTAAACGACAGAATAACTGAGACATCCACTCAAAGCTAAAGCAATTAATCTTTCAAAACTTAAAACCATTCCTTACTGTGTAAATAAACATCAAACTGCATTTCTCCACTTCACTTTCTTCTGTATAGCGATATTTGATAACTAAAACGTAAACAAACATTTAAAAACCTGTTCTTTTATTAATCTAAAATATTAAACAATAAAAGTCTTATCGTTCTGCACAGCCAATTTTTCAAAACTCCACTGCACTTCTTCTGTATAAAAGTTTTATAATAATACCTTTTGTTCGTTCGATCTTTCTGAAGCTAATTTTTAAAAACTTCACTGCACTTCTTCTGTATATCTAAATATGATTTTTCATTGTAAACAAACGATAATAAAACGTTTTATAATAATGACAATACCTTCGTGCATACAAACCTGTGTTCCTTCGTCAGTTCTTTCGTCGATTTGCTGCCTAAAACAATCAAATTTAAATTAAAATATTCGTATACAAAAAGAAACACGTCTTCTTCGCGAAGTTTCTTGCTCACGAAATGATCGTTGACAAATTTCGAACGATTAACATTGCATTGCTCGCACTCCTCCAAAGACGTTTTTCGGCTGATTTCCACTGCGCAAGCCAAAAATAACAAAACGGAGGAGCATATACTAATCGCGAAAAATCAAAAAAATCACTCTCGCTTTGGCGTGGTTTTACGACGAAAAGGGAAAAAATAAGAAGGATTTGACCGTGCAAAAAAAACAAATATGTCACTCTCTAAAATAAAAGTGTGACACACAACGCGAATTAGTATAATAAGACTAGTATCCCGTACGGAAGCGTGTTAGTGCCATTGAAATTTCGTAACATAGTATATCCACCATGTTAAGAAAATTTTTACAATCAATTTTTTTCGCGAACTTAGAAAAACACACGTTGTGAAAAATTTCATGCTCAACTTTTTTCGAATATGAGAATCGCAACTGCAAAAAAAATTATACTCAAATTTTTTTGAACATAGAAAAAACGAAGTGGAAAAAAATTTTTGTTCAAATTTTTTCGAACATAGCTCAGCGGATTTATCATTATTCTGTTCACTGAATGCGACTTTTTCCACGTGCGAAGTTAAAACATATATACAAATATGGCGACAGGATCAAATGAAGAGGTACAGTATTAGAATCTCTTTAATCAAATAATAACAAGATTTTAGAAGTTTATCTTCCTCTAAGTAAACGTGACGAACTATAGTAGTTGTAGGTACTTTGCTGGTCACCTTTCTTGAGAATTAAAGACTCCACACGTAGCCCTTATTGAAATTTAAAGATAAGGAATGTGTTAACTTAAAAAGATACTTATAATAATAACCACCATTTCTTAGATGTTAGACTCTTTTGTCTTTAGTAGAAAAAGAAAAAAATGATTGTACTATTTCCAATAACCACTTATTTTATTTGAGTTTTCGAATAACATGAAAATGTTGAATTGAAAAGCAAAATTGAAAGTTTGAACTTCACAAACTAATGAATTTTATGACTTATTATAGCTAGCTTGTTATGTGTCACAAAATAATTATCTTTTCAAGCACATTATTTTTGGCACATTTATTTGTAGATAGTGGATTTTCTCAGGCATCGTGGGTACCAGACTGACTGTCTGCAAAATGTTAGAGAATGTCGAGTATGTATATTCAGACATATTGATATATTTAGATTAATTTGAAATTGTTACAAATTGTGATATTATGGCTGTTTTTAGTGGCTGATTGTGTCATCAAAAGAATAAGTAAATGATAAATGAACTACTAGAGAATAATTATCAAGGAAACAACTGAAACTGCTAAATTAAAAGATTTTTTAGTTATTTTTTTCTGTTTGAAGGTATGCCAAGATTCAATACATTTGCTAACAATAGCAGATTTTAAAAGCATGGGTGTTGGTCTGGCTGATGCTCGCCTCCTTGTTGAGAAATTTAGAGCAAAAGACAGAGGTGATGAATTAGCTTCACTTGTTGCAGCTGTGAAAAACAAAAAAAGTGGTGGGAAGGAAAGACAAAAGAAGCAGAAATTAAAAGTCGATTACAATTGGCATCATTGGTGCCGCAGCAGATCCAAGTATATACAAGTCAAGCTTCCAAGTGGTGGTGGTAAAAGAACTTATGAATGGGATAGAGATGTTAGTTTGGACCATATTTTCAAACACATGAAGGAAACATACTTCCCAAAAGGAAAGGGTCCGAAAGGTGTGCCTTATACTATTGGTCTTGATTATCAATTTCTAATCTTGCATGTATCAAATCAAATTGGTTTTTAGTAAAAAGATATTAAAAGAAATTTAACACACACACACACAATCCTGATAATGAAATATAACATCTTATATGTAATTTTCTAGGTTATGGAAGTCTTATGTTGTTCTCCCTACATTCTGCAGACAATTGTGAAATAGAAGACAAGTCTATTGCCCTTTCTGATTTCTTTGAAAGTAAGGGTTTAGCTGTGCGCAAACTGATACTGTTCTCCAAAGAATTCCGATTTTCTGATGAAGAAGGTTTTAGCAGTAGTGGTGACGACTTTGAAGATGTGAAAAAAGAGAATGTTTTTAAATCAGGAAGTGAGGCAACTTCATCAACTCCAAATCATGAACGAAGGGAACTGATCCAAAAACAAGATGAGGCATATCAATTGTCATTGAAAGCAGATAAGCTGAAGGATCTGTTGAATCAAGAAAAAGATCTTCAACAAAAAATCAAGGAAGTTAATGAGCAGAACAGGAAAGATGAAAAGCTCCATTATTTAAAACAAATTCAAGAAAGAAGGTCGCAGTTGGTTCCACCAGAGCCCCTGCTAACGGAACCATGCTGCGTAATAACAGTCATTCATTTGTCATTAGGACGGAAAAGCAGAATATTTCCTTCCATTAATAAAATGGAAGATGTATATAATTGGGTGGGTAGCCTATGCCATGAACCTGAACTGTTTGAACTGGAATATGGCTTGCCACCACTAACAGCTGATCCTAATAGGCCAATTGGTTCCTGTGAAAAGCATGTCTTGTATATGAAAGAGGTGGAGCATTCCAATTTTACAATAGACATACAAATACCTCATTCCTCAAAGGATGTTGAGTTAAATCAATGCTGTTTATTATGTCCAATTTGTGGTTCTGAAATTCCTGCTAATGAAATTGAAGCGCATGCTGATAGGTGTGCTCAGCAGAGCTTTCCTGAAATTATCGAAAGTGACAGTGAAGGAGAGAGCAACTATGAGGAATTACCAGAAGCGGTCTCTGAAAAAAGAACTTTCAACGGAAACATTGTTGAAATGTTGAAAACACTCATTGACACATGCAGTGTGGATAAAGAAAACAGCTTGAAAGTCAAAATAAGGCGCAATTTCGCCTTTATTGACTTTTGCGAAAGATTCTCTCAGGGTTGGATTCAAAGAAAACTTGGTGTTGTATTTAAAGTCGAGTTTCATGGCGAATGTGGATTAGATAAAGGTGGTCTCACACGAGAATTTTTCTCAGGTAAATTTCTTCAAGAGCAAATTTACTTTTAAATGAAAGTGTGCACTAGAATGATTATTACATTATAATTCTGTAGCTGCAATGATATAGAGTATTTTAAATTTAAAGAATTTTACTGCAGAATATTTTGTACAACTTTTTCAGTCTCAAATTTAAATCGTTACAGATATAATTATCATTTCCCTTTCAGAAGCGTTAGAAAGTATGTGTACTCATCTGTTTATTGACAGCTCTGAAGGAAAAATTCCAAACGGCAAGCTATTTCAAGATCTTGCTGATGGCAAATTTAAACTTGCTGGGCAGCTTATTGCATCTTCAATCGTAATGAATGGTCCTGCTGTACCAGTCTTTGCCCCATGGCTCTATAAATATTTAGTTGGTGGGGTGCAATACGCACTGGATCTTTTACCTGTAGCTTTACCAGTTGCTGGAAAGTTATCTGAAGCGTACAATTTCGTAAGTATCTCTTCGATATTCATTATGAAATATTATTTGAATTATCTAGAATGCATGTGTACCAATCTTTACGCTCAACCTATTCAACTGTATAATATTGATATTTCCTTGGTATTTCAGATTCAGTCTTTAAATGAATGTGATGATCTTAAAAGATTTTGTTCTTCGGACCAAGGATTGGATCTGCTATGTGAAATTGGATTCAGAGGTCTTCCTGGGCGTGTAGATATGGAAGCAAAAACATCCATTTTAAAGTTTGTTTATTATTCCTTATTGATTTTGACTGAAGCATATCCTTTGATAGTCTTAAGTACTTTCCCAATTTTGTCCTGTTTAAGGTCTATATTCATGAAAGATGTTGTAGCTGAATCCATACCCTACATGCAGCAACTGGCTGAAGGACTGGAGTTATATGGGCTCTTAGATGTAATTCGAAGAAATAGCACTGTTTTTGAAATACTATTTTGTAAAAGTGAACAACTTGAATGGACCTTTGAGAAATTGGAGGAATTATTTATACCGATTTATAGCACCCACGGAAGCACAAGAAAGAACAAAGAAATAAATACTTTTAAGGCTTTCATGGATTTTTTGGAGTATTCTTACGAAGAAGGTATGTTTGACAATGTTCTTTTGTTTATTATTGTTTGTGTTTTATTTTCCATGCAGAAGAAATAATAGACATTTTGCTGAGTTTCAGCAGTTTAAACGTCAATATCTTGACGAACTATCGTTTTCAATTTACACTATAATGTTTCATTTCAATGTTTTATTTCATTTCAAATACTTTTCTTTTTTAGGGGATCATGAATGCATCAGGAGGGTTATGAAGTTTTTAACTGGATCTTCATCTGTGCCAGTGCTAGGTCTGCCTTCCAAATTCTCAGTGGAGTTTATACATGGTTGCCCTATGGAGTGTAAATGCTTCCCTAGTGTTTCAACATGCGACTTGGTTCTTAAGTTAGCCGTACATTATCAAACAAAGACTGATATCACCAATGGATTCGATGAAGCGCAAAAACTAAGTGGAGGATTCCACACAATGTAACTTTTACTATCTCATGGCTATTCAGATGAATATAAATATTTCTGATATTTTGTTAATATTATTTTAACGTCAGTTTTTTCTTCTGTTATGTTTTATTTATCGAGCCGTTTTCTTTTCCTATTTTGTTTCTGTATTTTAAGGAAGATGTAAATGGAAATTTGTAAACTGTTATCCACCACTTCTTATCCGTTGTTTCTTTCTTTCCTTAGGTTGTTGCATACATTTATGTTAGCTTCTATGTAGTAGCTAATATGCATCCCATATATTTTAGTGTCTGTTTTTGTTAGTTTTTATGGTCCAGTTCTTCTTAACAGCCCCTAAAGTTACGCGTAGTCGAGAAGTGTTTTTTTTCTTTTTCGAATTGGCATTATGGTAGTAACTGGTATCCGAGGTAAAAACGTTTTACCGTGTCTAGCTTCGAAAATGGTGTGTCTAATTCTTCTTTTCTGTATGTTTGGACCTGTGATAAAAAATTAAATCACCAAATCTCCAATGGAAAGCTCGAAAAACTGATCAAAAAATGTATGGGATCGTACGTTTTGCTACAACCATTACAGAGATATCGTCGATCAAGTATTTCAATGACGTCACTGACTTGTCCCCAAAAAATTTAGAGCCAAATCTTTCGTCATCCCATCGCCGGTACCGCGGACCCCAAAAACTTTGTTATCCCTATTAGTTATCGCGATAATGGCCATGGGATGACGAGAAAAATTGGATCTCCAAAGATATTTTGGATGGCGCAGTAAAATCGTTTAAATCTTTGATCAACAATATCTTGGTAGTATTAAAAAGAAACGATCAAACAAATTGGTGCTGAATTTACTTCAAAGCTTCCTTGTTAACATTATCTTAAGATCCTTTTATATACTTGCAATAAAATCTAACAGTTCATCGTATAAAATTCTTGCGCTGCCTGCAGTTTTTGGGAATTCTTTATTCGATTGATTCATATAATGCAGTGCAATTTTCTCAAAGTCTACGTCACAACCAAAGATGCTTTTCCTTTTGGAGAAGGAACTCGCCAATTTTATATCTTGCTTTGTTACTGCAATCTGGAAGTTGAAGGTGCCTAAAATAAAATTGTTTACTTCAATACCACATTCCACTGTATACTTATGTTTGTCACATTACAAAAAAACTCCATAGATCCTTTTATCAGTTCTATTCTAATTTCCAAGAAAACATGTCTTTATTAAATTGTAATTGAATATCATCGACAACAATCAAACTAACCATGTCGTTCTGGCAGCTCATAGATTAAATTGGGAATACCACTTGGACATTCTTGGTTAGGATATGGCCTAATGCGATGCGTATTATGTAGTTCTTTTGCGTCATCTAATTCTTTCTGTATCACAAGTCCGAAACAAAATTTCAGACATTCTCTAAAAATAAGGGATGTGATGAATGTTTTACAAAAAACAAGTTGTTTCACTCATATACCCAGTCCTACCTTTGAATAGGGTCTGAATCATCCCAGCTTCCGTCTTCTCTCATGTCCTGAAAGTTACTATAGCAACTGAAGTTTGCACAGATAAATTGTGAAAGGAGAGCTGTAGTCTTTGACTTCAGGTTTTCTTTTAGAATTGCATTGATTTTACCTTGAAATAATCCATCCACCATTGAGCGACACATTTCCGCAATTGAGACCAAAACCCTTCAATGCGCTATGGTCAGAAAAAATCAGACATTTTTCGAGCAACAACTGGAGATCGACTTTAGACTTTATGAAGAAATTATACTGGGAGATGAACACATTACTTGGTTTGAAGTAGATTTGCCAAATAAAAAGCTCTTTTCTCCGGCCATGCCATCACTATCATTGCTTCTAAAAAATCTTTGAATACCTGCAACATAAACATTTTCATTTCCAGCATCGCCACGAATGACTCTACTTGTTCCTAAAATTCAAAGGACTAATTATAAATTGGATTTTTCATAACATTTTATTTTAAGACAAGAAAGTCGTGTCCTTAACTTACCTCCTAACTCTTCCACAATTTTCAAGAAGTATCCAGCCACTACTTTAGGGCAATTGTTGGAATCAGCCGTTTCTAACCATATAATTTTTCTCGAATATCTGAAATGGAAATGAAGAAAAGTGTTCTTTTTATCATGAATAGGTTAAATTATCATGAAGAAGTAAACGCAAAATGAGATTTTACGAACCCGTCGATGCATCCGTGTATACAAAAGCCATATGGTTTCAACTTATCATAACCGTCGATATGCCACAGATAATTGGGTCCCTAGAGTGTTATAGTGTTAAAAATGTTTTTGGTTACTCTAATGATCTGAAAATGGGGAACTACTTGAGAAACTTTATTCCAAATATTCCAAATGTATGTATATTAAATGCATACCTTAACATGATATTTTCGTCTGGTTAAGCGATTGCGTTTTCTATTTTCCACGCCATCAGGATCAAGCAGTCTCTGAATTTGACTCACAACAGCCCTTATATAACACAAACAAAAATAGTTACTAGTAGTATTCTCTTTATATTCAATTTTTGTTTTTTGTAATTTCACTTACTGGCTAGTTTGTATCTGATATTTGACTTTCAATTTTTGGTGCATTCTACGATATCCCAGTAAACAACCACTATTATTTAATTCGTTCTAAAAGATAAACACCGATATCAATAACAAGGTCCATTTGTAAGTTGTTGTTAGCCAGTTAATCCCTCAATTTTTCGACAATTTTATCAAACTATACAAACTATACTACAACAGTGGGAAAACAAGTTTAACTCACTTCCATTACGTCACAAACGTGTGCAAACGAGACGTCTGTTTTTCTTCTGAAAAGCCCATGACTTGCTAAGATTCTTTTCAACTGCCTCAAACTAGTAAACAAATATACAATACATATAATCCTTCTTGTATATTTTTTCTTTTTAAGAATTAACGTTCAATAGTACACAAATTCCCTTAGAAGACCTGAATTAAAAGTAAATAGAAAATTGATCTCACCTTAAAAAAATGTTTTCCTTGCGTAAAAGAGCAAGAATGTCCTTGTATTTATAACCAGCCTTGAAATATCTTAGAATCTTTAGGGCTCCTGAAAAGTAAACAGAAATTGGAGTAGAAGATCTGAAAGCAAGGCAGGCAAGTTTAAGTAAGCAACCATGCTGTAGCTTACTGGTAGAACTGTCCATTATCATAGAGCCCCAGAGAAATCTTCAATCTTGAATATCATAATTCTGTTGTTCGTAGCTGCTGGCTTGTTTGTTGACCGCTATAGATAAACACATGTGCACGTGTGTACACATAAACTGAAGCCATCCATGTCATACACAGACTGTTATGTACTTTGTGTTTTCTAAGTTCGAAAAATTTTATTTAAAAAAAAAATTAAGTTTGTGTTTTCTAAGTTCGAAAAATTTATTTTAAAAAAAAAATTAAGTTTGTGATTTCTAAGTTCGAAAAAATTTTTTTTTTAAAAAATTAAGTTTGTGATTTCTAAGTTCGAAAAAGTTTTAAAAAAAAAATTAAGTTTGTGATTACTAAGTTCAAAAACATATAATTTTTCTTAACATAAACTGCTATATGTTAAAAAAATTTAATGGCACTAATACGCTTCCGTAATCCCGTGTAAAAATTTTTTACGGGCTTTAATTCTGAAAGTGACGTCTCAAAAACGGTGTTGAAAAATGACACTCGCCACTCATGTTCAGCCTGCGTTGTGTCATTGGTAAAACATTTGTGAGCATTTATCTTACATTACTTATTGTGTAATACAAAAGTACAATAAAATATGTTCATCAGAAAAATATTTGCTACGACATTTAAACAGCCATTTCATACATCATCGAACTTCAAACTAAGTTTGGAATTGTAAACTAAGCTGACAAAACCAAGCAATGAGATGGCACTCCATTAATCAGATCTGTAACCCAGTGTGCAAAATCGTCAAAAAATCACTGTGACGGAGAGCATTCTTAGTGAAATTGTGTGTAGATTTCTATAGAAATGCACTCCTTCGCAGATATTTTTTAATAAATGTGTTGACTGGGAAAGAACTAAAAATATGTATTTTCCAAATTGGAAAATTGGAAACTAAGCTGACAAAACCAAGCAATGAGATGGCACTCCATTAATCAGATCAGTAACCCAGTGTGCAAAATCTTCAAAAAATCACTGTGACGGAGAGCATTCTAAGTGAAATTGTGTGTAGATTTCTATAGAAATGCACTATTTCAGATATTTTTTAATAAACGTACTATAAATATTTTCAAAATTGTAAAATTTCTGTTCGACACTAATTCAACAATAATTGATAATAATTGATCAATGACAATAATTGATCGCCATCCATGGTCAGCATGCGTCCGGTTCACGAAAAATTAAATTAAGGAATTGGGTCCAAAAACTGATCAAAAATGTGTGGGATGGTTTTAACCCGGGTGAAACGTTTTCGAAAATGCTGACTATAAGGTTAAGCAAAAAATGTCATAGAATGATCAACAGGAACATAATCACTTAATGCAAAAGTGAATATCGACTTCGTTAACAGTCCTTTTATGGTTCAATCCATTTATTTTTGGAAATAATAATTCTCGGTAAATAGCCACTTCATCTGATCTTTGAACGTAGTTTGAATTATCGGATCTTCTGGAAAATGAATTTTTAGGGATTCGTGACATGATATCATTCGTAAGAGAAACCAAAGAATCCAAAAGAATCTAAAAAAAAATTAAGATAAGATTTAAACCGAAATGTGCAGCCGACAATATATGTGTATATATCTCAACTTCCATTCACAATTTCTCAGTGCATTGCATCTTTGTACGTAGTTTGAATTATCGGATCTTCCGAAAAGTGAATTTTGACGGATTAGAGAAACCAAAGAATCCAAAGAATCTAAAAAAAATTATAAAATCCTAAATGTGAAGCCGACAATGCATTTCAATTCAACGAACTAAACTTTCAATCACAATTTCCTTGACAATGCTACCTAGACTATAGCAGATACGGTTATTCATAGGATACTGTCAATAAAGATTTTTCCCATGATATACCAACACCAAGTTGACCTTAATACTATAAATCTAAAGAATTTGAATGTAATAAATATAATGAACTATAAATTCAAAATAATGAACTCATGAGGTCGAGAAAAATGTGTTAGCAGTTAATAAATTTAATAAAGTTAACAAAGAAGGTGTGATTAATTTATTTACAGTTCGCCCCCAGACTATTTCTCAATTGTTGCATATCTGCTGACATCAGCATAGTATAATCCTCAGCACTCCATATAACAGTTCATTATCTTTAACTCACATGCAATATGGCTGTTTGTCCTCAATAAACTATGAACTAATTTTTAGCGTTAGTCATTTCACAAAACAGCCTACAGGATAGTTAAATAAAGATCAAAAGAAGTATGTACAACCTTTATTCTAACTAAATTTAAACTACAACTATCAACATAAATAACGACGGTATGGAACTACCATACAACAACCATGAATTACTGATTCTATCCTATGCATTTCTTGTTAGTGGAAACTCTATAGTATATTGGAAAAAGGGGTTTCTACACTTTGTACAACGATCGAAGAAAATAAGAAAATAAATAAATTACTAAAACTCCTAAGCTGTTTTTTGGAAATCTAGTAGCATTAATGGGCAATGGGCATTAATCCCATTTTAAAGATACACTAACAACAAAAAAGAAATGAAGTTATTTAGTTCATAGACTTCACCAGGCAAATATGTTTTCAAAACAAAGAAAATTAGTTTTAATGAAAAAGTTTGAGCTCTGTGTATGGTAGTTCCATACCATTATAAAAAACAACTATCTAAAAAAAACGTTTTCTATAAAAGATTGGGTATTCAAACCCGTATATTTGCTTGGACGTTGACTATTATTTTTTGGTCTCCTATTAAATTTTGGAGGGGGTGGAACAAACCCCTCACGATCTTTCCCGCCGTTCTTGCGCCACACCCAGAACACGCGGGAGGAACGCGGTCCTGGGTGGGTTTTGCGGTAAGCATAAAACTGTTTTCTTGTAACTACAACGTAAGAAGAAAAAAATATGACTAATGAATTAAGATAATTATGATAAAATAAGATATTTATTTAACTTACGATTATCAGGTTTCATATTATCTAAAAAAAGAATAATTGGAAAGGAATTTTTAATTAGCTAATTTTATTAATTTTAATAATTCACTTCTCAGAAGATTCAATAAACACATGCAACGATGCATGACACTTGCTGTTGAGACTGAGAATAAATCTATGTAAAATTATGTACCATTGGCTGGTTTTTCTGTTTCCTTATTATCTAAAAAAGAAAGTGAATTGACGCTGAGTATTATTATTTCCAAGAATAAGTTCAATTGAGTTTTACCAGAAAAATTTGTTTTACTTACGACTGGCTTCTTCATTAGGATTGTGAGGTTCTAAAAAAAGTGAGGCATTAATTTAAGGGATGAAAAACATAGATAGATAGATGAAAAGAATTAAATGCAAAAAAACTTCATAAAAAATCTTTTATTTTTTGTTACCCTCTCCTAGTATTTGTCTTTCCTCTAAAATTAATGAAAGCATTATAGTCATTCATAGTAAGGCTAATGGTATTGTATTAAAGCAATAATTCTTGTTACCTTCTGGGGAAATGTCATCTGACACTAAAATATAAAACACAGCTGTTCTTAAGAGACTGTCGTTTCTTTTTCTTTGATATATTTACAGTTTTATTTTGAAAACTTACCAGTGTCTTTAACCCCAACGTGAATCACTAAAATATAATAGTATGCATTATCACATGGATTTAAACTGCATTTAATAATTCCAAATATATTAGAAAGCTCTATATGCTTACTTGCAACATCAGTTGAATTAGGACCTGGAATAAAACAGTGAAAAATTAATTATGTATTCAAAAACAACAGTATAAAAAGCATAGAAGTATTTACCGTCACGTGCCACAGCCATAATAATCTTATTATAATGTTAGTTCACTAAAAAAAGAAGCAACTTAATTAACTTTCACAAAGGTAAAAGGATGAATGCCCTGACTTTTGGTTCATGGATGGTGCATGCAAGAACTTCTCATAATAGTTGTTATTGCCACAAACAAAATTAAGATGCAAGAGACTATTGCATGCACAACCCATGGTAACAGAGTACACGACGTGAACGTAAGTCAATGGGACTTGTACTCCGCCTAAAAAACAAATATACAGAAATAAACTGTTTTTTAGGCAAAATAATTAAGTAACTATAAAAGCATATCTTTACATCCATATTTAGCATTGCAACAAAGAAAATGTCATTGAATTAACAAATTAACACTATAATATCAATCATTAACAGTTGAGCAACAGGCACTATAGGAAAACTCATGACAGTATATACTACGATATAAAAGTCATGACGCTATAGAGGAAAAGCTGCTTTTAAACAACTGCAATGCAAATCACTACCAAATGAGTGACGATACGATCAATGTACAACCGGAAACTGATATTTTTACTTTTCCGGTATCTTTGAAACTCATAATCCAAATCCTTTGCACATACCAAGTATATAGATGAAAACAAAAGATATGCAGAATTAAGTTACTGTAATACTTGTGGAAAGACAACATTTTGAGTATACATCTTTCCATTGATATAACCTTGTTTCCCAGTAGCAGCAACTTTGATTTTCACATTATCAAATGCCTTTGTCCTGGAACATGCCACATATAACTGACCATGAGAAAAGCACGGCCTCTGCAAAAACAAACCAATTTTATCAAATGTTTGGCCTTGACTCTTGTTAATAGTGAAAGAGTAGGCCAAACGGATAGGCAATTGCCTGCGTTTTAATATAAAAGGCATACCTGTATCTGAAGGTGACAGTTCAACCCTAGGTATGAAAATGATTTCTCCAACCGCTGACCCTGTCAAAACTTCAGCTTTAATAAAATTATGAGATAGTTCGCGAACAATCAAGCGGGTGCCATTACAGAGACCTTTCCTGATGTTCAGATTCCTCAAAAGCATTATGATAGCCCCAACTTTAAGTTTCAAACAATGTGGAGGCATACCGGAAGGTGTTATGCTGTTCAGAAAATCAAGCGGATAATTTTGCCGCTCGTCTTCATCATCACATACCACTTCATCAGCACTGTAATAACAAATTGCATCTCCTTGCAATCTTTCCAACACCTCATTGTTAATGATCAATGATTGCTCGTTTGTTGGTGTCAGAATGGCTGTGGTAGCATATTCGTGAGGCTCCAGTCCATCGTACATCACAGATATAATCGAAGTTTCTTTAGGAACAACACAACAATCAGGAATTTCAATGGAACCTTTAGCAGGTTCGCTTTTTTTCGTTGGAAGTTCACCATTGCCCAGTTGTAACAGCCAAGTACAGAATTCTTGCTCTTCCGGTCTAGCTCTCATATTTTCAGTGAGAGAGTATTTTGCCACTGATGCCCATAACACAGAACTGGTCAAGCAAACTTCAATAACATCGGTTGGTTTTCCCTTTTTCACAACGGGCAAACACTGACGAAAATCTCCACCCCACAAAAGAACCTTGTCACCAAAAAGTGCATCACTGCCACAAATATCCTTGAGTAATCTGTCCACAGCATGGAAAACATGAGTAGAAACCATAGTCACTTCATCAATCAGAAACAGGTCGACACTTCGAAGGTATTCTGCATGTTTTGATGCTGGTGTTATATTACATACGCTACTTTCTAAAACAGGAATAGGCAAACGAAATAATGAATGCAATGTACAACCACCAGACAGTAAGGTGGCTGCAATACCTGTATATGTAGCAGTAGCAACTTTCCAACCTCTGGCTCTGCATGCTGCTATAACATAATTGTATGTAAAAGTCTTACCTGTACCTGCCGGTCCGTCCAAATAAAACAATGTTTCAACTTGTGCTAAACCATCACGCACATTCGAAACTGCAGACAAAATGGCGTCTGCCACAACTAACTGCTGTTCGTTAAGCAAAGGCCTTACCTGTTCAGCCCTGTCGATGTAAATATTTACATCAACTTCTTCCTGAGCAACCTCCTGAATCAATTCAGGAAGATTAAACTGTGTTAAAGTCATTCCAAATTGTCTCAGGACATTATCAATATAACCCAAAACCCTTTGCTCTGCTTGAGGAGCCGCCAATGTTCGAGCGTAGTCCTCGCACAGATGCCCTTTGAATGTATTCCACAACTCGAGAGGATTGGAGGGTTCGCAATGTGTCAAAATCGTGACAAACAGTTGTCTAAGCTGTTGAGGCATCTGGAAGGTTGATGCTTCTTCCAACGTATTGTGCCACTCTTCGTCATCTTGAAGAAGATGTCTGGCAGTACACGCCTCTCGGAATGTGTCGTAAACCACTCCATCAAAAGTACGTAGATATTCGAATGAAGTAGCGCCTGGAACATGCAGCAACAAAACTCGAAGGAAAAATCGTTCTCCTTCTGACGGTCGTGCATTATATAACCGAGCGACTATAGGCTTAAATGTTTATTTTCGTTTTTGCCATTTTTTCTCTTTGCCATGAAAGACATAATGATACGGAATATCTGAGTAAAGATACTGTCGAGCATCAGGATCTTCTACATTCAGATTAAACCATGCTGTAAGGTGACTATCATTCAATGCCCCTTCAGCAGCTTCCGCTTCTTCGCCAGCTCTAAAATAAACTTGATGACGATCAGGTAAATGAACAGCTAATCGCTTAATAGTATGCGATTTTTCATGCATAGAGAACTCAAATATTCTCCATAATGCTTCGGGCGCACTGACATATCGAGCATCCAGAAACGTTTTAATTTCGTCATGTTCCAAACGTTCATTAATCTCGATATTAGCACGATCATGTCCTTTGTAAATGTATTTAAAGAGATACTTTACACTTTTGATTGTGGTACATGCTTCCAAATTGATGTGAGCATTATACTTCTTGGACAACCACGGACAGTACGGAACTACCCATTGATTATCTAAGTCCACATTTCTTACTCTCACTGTACGGCCATTGTTACGTCTGCGATACAGTGGATACCCATTTGCATTCATTTGGGTTGCTTCACAAAATCGCTTTGGAAAATCCTTGGTGCAGTTGCCATCATCTCCCATACAAACTGCATTAGGGTTAGCATTCCCACAGGGACCATGAATCATGCATGACTTGATGATATTATGAAGTTCAGGTTCCTGTTCAGGATCTGGTATTTCAGCAGAAATTAAGCTGTCAATGTCATCAGCATTACGTAGTTTGTCCTCTTGTGCTAAATGGATAAGAATATGAGCATGAGGTAAAGAACGTTTCTGAAATTCAATAACATACAAATGGGAGATGGCTTTTCCCAAAACACCATTTTTATTAATGTCCTCCAAAAGTGCTTTTAATTTCAAATTGAAAACACGCGTAATCAAATCAGGACGATAATGTGCAGGCTCATTATCTAAGTTTTCCGTAATCTCCTTCCATTTTGGATTGCAGGTAAATGTGCAAAACAAATCCGGTTTGCCCATTTTAGTTACCATGGCCATAGCATCTTGATAATTTTGCTGCATGGCCCTTGGACCACCCTGAAAAGAAGAAGGAAGAATCACCGGTCTGCCTGCTTGAAGGCCACGGTTTTCTGCGACATTTTCAAGATAATCAATGAGCCCTTGATATTGCTCAACCCGGAAATTACCCTGATTTCGACGAATGTAATTAAGACGGTCGGATTCAACTTTGCAATAACAATCTACAGCAAATTGTTGAAGTAACCTTTTACCTTTTAAGATGGGGCTAAAAGCATCTCTAAATGCAAACCTATAAGTATAATATTGCAACATGGTAGTACGACAATGCTGGCCTGTTGCATATTCTGCTATGTGAGGAATGTCAGAACTCCAACCCAACTCTCCTCTTGGAAAAAATACAGGATACACCATTGGATCAAGATTAGGTGAATGAACAGGCAAATCCTGCAATGGTCTATCTCGAGGGTAAACAACAATGTCTCGAGCCAATGGTGGTGCACCATCTTCACCAACAAAAACAGCAGCTACTTCATCATGATGAGGTAGATTGTATCGACGCCTGTCACCACCACTTCTCAAGTGCATTCTAACCTGAAAATCAAAAGCAAATTATCAAAAGCAGTTGAAAGATCAGTATTTAGTATATATAGATATTTCCACTTACCTCAGATGGTTGGCGATTCTGTTCATTTGCGCGATGCAGTTCCTCTGCTTCTACCTCACTCATGTGTTTATAAGCAGCTGCATAAGGACTCTCCCGTAAAATGATATCTTGCAAAGTTTGCATGACTTCGGGGGAGCAACCTTGATTTTCTGGTCTTGCCATTCGCTCGTTGAATGCATCCATACCATCATAAATATATAGTTGACCATATGATGGAGGAACACCTGGCGGTGGGTGTAAATTACCTGTTCGGTGACATACCTGGCCATTGATACGAAAAACTGGTGGACCACGACCTGGCGGTACAGCCAATTTTGCACCCATAGAAGCAAAAGCAACCGAACTGTTGAATTTTCTAATATTTTCTTGAAAGTTCTTTGCTTGATTATTATCACCTACTAAAAGATCTTTAAGGTCATCAGGATAATAAATGTTATCTAAATGAACTTTACCATTGTGACAACACTTAAAATTAGTTTCATCAACAAACATCTTGGCACCACAAAATTGACAGACTTTGTCCATGGCACCAAGATAATGTAGCTCAGGTAGTTGGTCTTGTCGAGCAGCACGATGCAAGGGTAGATTAGCCCGTCTAGCCCTCATGCGACGAACATTTGCATTTCGCCGAGCTAATCTCTGCTCATCACCTTCTATTAGACGATGCTGAGCTTGTCTTTCGGCATCATTGATTCTAAGACGTTCATTATCTGCCTGAATATCTGGTGGCTGGATATTAATGTTTTGCTGAAGCTGTTGACGCCTTGCCTCAGCCACATCCTCGTGTGCATGCCGACGCTGAATAACAGAGCGTATTTGCTGCTGATCAGGTGGCTGGAGCACAAACTGGCCATTCCTAAAAACTGCTTGGAAGCCAGGAATAATATTAGTGCCTCTTATATTAAACATCACAGTTCAGAAACACTAAAACAACAAAAAGAAAGAGATAGCTACCCACTGTGAATAAACAGCACAAATCTAGGCAGAAGCAGAAGCAAACTGACTAATACGAAATATAAAGAAATAGTCGAAACTATGATAAATATTCTTCAACAAACCTTTCTATCTAAGAACTAAAGTCTTTTGAAAATAAACTGGCAAAAATTATAACGTACAAAAGACGAACCTGGAATGCAGATAGAAAACGCGTTAGAAAAGTAATAGGTTAAAAACATAAACAAAGGGTTCTAACCACGGCCAAACTGACAAATAGTTCTTTCCCAAACACTGCAGAGGAAAAATGAACATAACAGAAAAGTTCATTCAACTTAAAAGTTTGGAAAAACCGTCCCTCGTAAAGTTTGCCATTTTTAAATTAAACTGAAAATAAATAAACAGATCTCACTTCGTTGGCGTAGTCTGTGCGCAGCAAAACTAACGTACGACGACAACCCTAACAACAACAAATAAAATGAACAAATAAAATGAATGCAGATAGAAGACAATGGCTAAACTAACAGTTCTTTCCCAAACAATGTAGGGGAACAAAGAACAGACAGATGAAACTGGATGAATGTTCCATTAAAAAGACTGGAAAAACAGTCCGTAATGAAAACAAATAAACAGATCTCACCTCGTTGAAGTATTTTTCGATTAAATATAAACAATATCTATTGTTCTTTTGTTTAATTCTTTTGTTTCACTCGCGTAGCTGCTGCACTCAAAGCAAATTATCAAATTTGTTTACTTTCTAAACGAATTGGTTGCTATAGTTTGCCCGATTCTGGAAAACAATTTTGATTGGTTCAAAAGCATCAGGTCAATCAAAACAATCAAAATAAATCAAAATAAATGCGCATTGTATAGGTTTCCCGAAAGAAACGTCACACTTCGATTACGTATACTTGTGTACGTGTATACTGATTACGTAACTTTAAAAAAGTGTCTCTCGGCCTCTACCAGGTATTATGCGCATTGTGTTGGTCTCCCGAAAGAAACGCGACACTTAAATTACGTAACATTAAAAAAAGTGTCTGTCGCGGCTGCGTGGTTTTACGACGAAAAGGGAAAAAATAAGAAGGTTTTGACCGTGCAAAAAAAACCAAATATATCACTCTCTAAAATAAAAGTGTGACACACAACGCGAATTAGTATAATAAGATGTAATAAAAATATTAAGGTAGAAACCCCCCTTTCAACACTTTTTTGGAAAATACACAATTTCATGCAATTTTTTTTACTCAGTTGGATTCTATCTGAAAAATTAATTTCATATCAGTTGAAAAAAAAATCTTGTTGCCATGGTAACCATGTGAGCTAAGCCAGCACACCAAAAACCACACTATGCCCTGTCAAAGATTCAGCAGTGTCTATAATGAATTATAGTAAGAATTTTTCAGCAAGCCCTTACCACATGATGTCCTATGGGATGAGTGAAACAGATTTTTCATAAATTTTACTGAATGCCCATACGCCATTATGGAATACAGCGGTTCCGAAAAACCATTTTTTTCCTAATATAAGACAAGATTATGCGCCAAATAAAAAGAATTATGGAAATGTACTCCACTCATCCCACAGTTTAAGTTATGAAGAACAAACTCTGAAAATTTTATCCAAATCGGTCCATTAGTTGTGGAGATATCTTTGACGGAAACTTAAACATATGCATTCTGAAAAAACGAGCTGGAAACTTTAAAAACAAGAAAAAGAAGTCAGTAATAGCAGTTGGCAATATCAGCACATTCCAGGTTCATATAATTTGCCTTCCTTTTGACTAATGATGTCTTGTTTTCTCTTTTTGTCCTCTAATTAATTTACGTCGTTTCCTTGACGATTCCTGATTTTTATATGCTGCATGAAATAAACGTTTTCTGTTTTTAACACGACAACCCATCAACTAAGTATTTTCCAGGACAAAGTCCAAGTTTCTCATAAATCCATACATTTGCTTTTCTGCCAACATTAAAATTCGCCACAGCATCCTAAAGACCAAATTTTAATTGATCGATAGAACAAAAAGTGGTTTTTGGGACTCGTTCCCAGATCATCTTGTTGAAAGCTTCGTTTTGATTTTGGGTTTTCCCATGTAAACATTTCTGAAGTAGGTCATCAGAACTTAAATTTTCATAGACAGGTTTTAATTACTTCAAGACTATGGGAAGTGGGAGTCCTGGACCAGGTTTATATGACACAGAGCTATCAACCTTCAAACGCTGATAGCAACACCAGCTGTCTGCTCCAGCTGGGCAATAATCATGCCACGAATTCTTTTCTGAAGAAGCTACATGAAATAGTGATGCAAGTACTGCTTTTTTCATATTATTCAGGCTGCCCACGTTACTTCGAATAGCAATGCCATAATAATTTTGAAGTCTATCAATCATGGCATCGGTAAGTTTGCCTTTCCCTCCAAGTCCTTTGTTGCCCTTTTTTAGTTTTCGTAATCGGGTTCCAACTCTTTTTTGGACGTGTCCGATGCATTCCAATTTTTCCACTGTGACATCATCATATATATCTTTGACAGAGTCATAACTCTTACTGTCGCCATCTCCATAAAACTCAGTGTACCGAAGTGAATTTTTCTCAATAGACCTCTCAAAAATTCTTTTGGCACCAGCTACCTCCATACCACCAGCAGATCCACTGTAATTTATTGAGCATGTGTGACCGGCTTTCCACTGCTGGTATTCCTCTGGATTAGTTTCTCTCAGACTTTCCTTGAGTCTGCTAGCTTTGCATATTTTACACAGGGGCACTGTATCCACAATTTTACCCGTTTCCATGGAAATGACATTCATAATTCCATTGTGGGAACAGAAACCACGTCGCTGCCAGGTTCCATCACAGGATACTGCAATATCTTTTAAAACCTCTTTTGGCAATGTTTCTCCATTTTTATCTTTTCGCAACTCTGTCACAGCCTGTTGCATTATTTGCTCAGCTACAGATTGTGCAGCAGAAGAGCAAGTTGTCATCAGTTTATTGTAATTATTCGCTGTCATACATTTCGGCATGTTCATCATCATACAGAAAGTTTCTATTCCAGCGTAACCTTGTCCTATTGATCGCATTGAATACACCATACGTTTGTTAACATCATAGGAACTTTTCACTTTTTTAGAGTTAAAAAAGTCATGCTTGAAATTACATTGACTGCATGATAACGAGAAAGATGAAGAAAGTCCCTGCTTCTTAGAATAATTTTCAGTCATAGAAACACATGTATTCTTACAAAGTGGACAAGGGAACATTTCGAATATTTCACTCAACAATTCCATGTCCATCATACGATATCCAGTAATAACTTAGTCTGTTTTTACTGGGGTAATGTCAATCACTTTCTTTGAAGAAATACTGCAGTTTGAAATGCTGAATGAAGATGAGCTTGAAGCATTTTCAGTGTCGAAATTTTTCGTTGACCCACTCAAAACTGCTGAAGTTTCTGCGTCCGATGTCGACTGTTTGTTACCACAAAATCCTCTTCTTTTTTGTGATATTGTGTTCTTTTCTTTACTCTATGTCTTCCCATTTTAAAATACACAAGATTGTGATAATATTATTGCAGATTACCAAGATTCAATGAGACGTATTGTGCAGGAAAGCAACACTGTGTCTTCCACTCGAGTTGTGTTTGTAGACAAAGCTCTATGCTGATTCAAGTTATGGTAAAGTATTAAGAGCAGGGCAAAGAAGATATATTCCGGGCACACGGGAAGACCTTGGGCGCTTAGTTCAGAACGAAAACGCAAAGCATATAAACTGCAAGAGGACAAAACGCGATGGTATCAAAAATGAAGAAAATTGCTTTTTCACCGAGTAATGCTAAAATGCGATTATCTTCAAAGTTAATCAAATTCATGGAAAATGAATAGCATTTTTGAATTCTACGATAAATTTTGCATAAAAGTCGATCAAAAAATTTTTTTCCATTTTTTAAAGATTTTTTATAATGGCTTTCACCTCTTTTGGTTCCAGTATTGGTGTCGAGCAAAAAATACGGGTGCTCCTCCATCCTCCCATCTTTACACAACTGAAGGTAAACCTTCATACACTTTTTGAATTTCTTTTCCTCCTTTCTGTTCTTAAGCTGGGCTTTCGTGATTTTTTTAACCGTTCTCCATTTTTTCCACTTTTGTCGAAAACTTATACGTGAATACAAAGATTGCGGATCATTTATATAATATACATTTTAAACGTATTTAATATTTTCCTCTGAGTTTACTAATTTTCAAATATATTTAAAACATATTTAAGAAGTCAATGTTTTAAATGAATTGAAATTACGAGGAAAAAAAAGACCTAGAAAATAGTTGGCGCGTGAGATCTGTGGTGGAATGTAATGACATCTTAGAAAATATTGACCCTCGTGGTTTACGCTGATGACCTTACCCTAACCTAACAAAGAAATAACAGATCCATTATGATGGCACGCAAACTCTACGAGAATTAGCGTGTGGGAAATGATGTTGAACGCAAATGACAAAAATTTATTAATATTATATGTAATAAAAATATTAAACATATAATGGCTTTCACCTCTTCTGGTTCCAGTATTGGTGTGGAGCAAAAAATACGGGTGCTCCTCCATCCTCCCATCTTTACACAACTGAAGGTAAACCTTCATACACTTTTTGAATTTCTTTTCCTCCTTTCTGTTCCGAAGTTGGGCTTTCGTGATTTTTTTAACCGTTCTCCATTTTTTCCACTTTCGTCGAAAACTTTTACGTGACTACAAAGATTGCGGATCATTTATATAATACGTAACAACTGACATTCACTGTTGGGTTTTTTGGGTCATTACCGAACAGCAAACATACTTTTAACCAGTTGGTTTTATGAAGATGTATTTTTATTTCAATGGGAGTACAATAAGTAAGAACAAAACGAGGTTGAAATATGAAAATGCTTAAAGTTAAGGACAAAATGAGAACAGTTCAGGCTGAAAAAGGCTCAAAATTAAGACCAACCAGCCTCAGGTCAGATTTTATGGTTCTTTTTTTTATAAAAAAGCGTGTGTTTACAAAATTTTCGTTTCCTTGAACAGTTTCATGTCACAATTTGAGTTCAAAATTTTTACAGAAAAGTCTTATACAAATGTTCGAAGGATCGAGGCATGACGGCATTTTATGCTCACTTAGCCAATGAAATTTAATAAGGTTTTCACCATGACGTTTTAATGAACTCAATTTTTCTTTTATCTGATTCAGTATCGTTTGGCATACGGCAGAGAAAATAAAAATCAGTCATTTCTACACAAAATAACTTTTCCGTAATTTCAGATAATGGCACTACATCATGGTATCAGCGCACTAAAAAACAATATAAGAAAGAATGGGTGAGACCCAATTGCAGGATAATAATACAACATAGACTGCAAACAAAATGCAATTCTGGACTAACAACTCTATCAAACTCGCCATCTTTACTTGTACATCCCTACATGGCTTAGGGTAGCCAGGAGACCCAGCTACATTCTCTCGAGAAGTAGCTGGGTTCAACCCCTAACAGTTGAAAAATTAGTATGAAGAAATTCAAATTCAAAATTCTAAAAATTGGCGGTTAACATACATAATTAATACTTCAACGGCATAAACATTACGAATAGTTAAATGAATTAAATATGGCTGAAACATCAACAAATGAAAAACTTTGAAGTTTATAGCATAATAGTTTCTTGATAAAAAAGATAAACGAAGGAGCTCCCCTCTGCTTGAGTGAAAGGAATTACAGTATAAAACAAATTTTAAAAAGTAATTTAGTTTCTCAGAATGATGTTATTTTGTATTGAATCCATTGACGAACTAATAAATATAAATAAAGAAATCGAATAGTTTTAAACTTAAAAAAAAACATTCAAAATTATCTCGCATAGAAGTAACCTCTTGCTGTGTAGCGTATATATTTCATTACTCCGTCTACCCTATTTGTTGTTTTCGCTGTGGTTAACCAAACAAAGATAACAATTTCACGTCTCAGCCCAGCACTTCAAAATGAAGGTTTTGATAGTAGTAAATTAGAACAAGGTTTTTGTGGAGTTGTTACCTGATTTCTATTACCAACTAGTAATCTGGATAAAATATTTTACCTTAAACTTTTGCCATAAGAAGTGGGAGTACACGTAAAGTGTCTCGCTCTTGACTTATACTTTGAATAGCTTCCAACTGCTTCGTTTCGATAATAATATCTTTAATATGATTTTTGAGACTTACTTTTACAGCTTGTAAGAGTAGCTCATCGCAAACCCCAGTCGTCATCATTGTTTTTTCTTTGTACACCTGTTTTTTCTTTTCACAGTTTAATCTATAAGCAACCTTATTTTTTGAACCTGGTCAGTGAGACCATTGCAGAAAATTACTAATCAAATTATGTGAAAAGTGATGAACCAATCAGCGCGCTTTAGCCAAAATCTGACTAAGACGTTGTACCCAGCTACTCGCCTGCGGCTCGTTGAGTAAGCAGGCTAAGAGTAGATGGGTCTCCTGGCTAGGCTTAGGGTGACAGTGAAGCCATTATTTTTGGCTTCAACATCAGCTGCATGTTCCAGTTTTCGCATAATAACCCCAGCTTTCGCCAAATTTAACAGACATAAAATATTGGATGAATCCTGCATAATTATTTCCAAAGGAAACGGTAAAGTTATTTCCTTTTGTTACACGGCAGTTACCCATGGACTGTAAAACTTTTTCCTCTATACACTATACGAAAATATATTTTCTTAATATATCCGTCAAACATTTCATGAATTTTTGATATCAATACTTCAGATATTTTAGAATCCATACCAACTTTATCTAGTGTTAACATGATATTTGACTAAATGACTTTATACCTCAAGTGTGGTGGCAGCTCATTGATTCTCAAATATATTGGCCATAGGGTAAACTTTGATGATTTGAATAAAGCAGCACCATCAACATTTGTTTGTAGTGAAATGTTGTATTGGTTATTAAGAATTCTGAATGAAAAATGTTTCCCATCGTATACATCTTCAATGCATTCTTTGTCTTTTTTAATCGCATCTCTGGATACCGTATCAGATCAAAAAAATCATCTACGAAAAAGAGATAAGGTTATTTTAGAAAATCTGACATATTCACAAACTAAAAGTAGAAAAATAAAAAACTTCATTTACTAGTACATATTCTTTTTAACTGATCACTGATAGACATGTGATGTGGTGACCAATGTTCCCAGTTAAAAGCTGTTCACATTGTAAGCACTGTTTACTTTGTTGTCAGTTTTACTGTAGCAATTTTTACAATAGTAGTGTTTTGATACACTAGCACTGTCTGATATCTGAAAATGACTTTTCAATGACCTGGCTGTTCGTGGCAAGTGGTTTGGTTGTTTCAAATGGAGATTTATTAAAACAGGAATCATCTAAAGCTTCAACTGTCAAGCTATGTCAAATACTATATGTTAGAATTAGCAGCATACTAGTTCCCATTTGTATTGGACAGAATTTTTTCTAGTTCTGTTCTCTTTCATTTAATTTTTACACTTTGTTCGTGAATTCGATAAAGAGCATCATCACTATCATTATCAACCTCAACATCATCATAACATTGCTGTTCTTCCTCATCATCCTCCGTAACAATTTCATTGTTATTGTGTTGTTGGTTTCTTGCACGAACTATATCAAGCCATTTCTCATTAATGATATCTTCAAGTTTCTTGTGTGTGCTTTGTTCTATTGGAATTCTTCAGTATCATCATCCTGCTGTAAGGTATCTTTATTTGTTTTTCGTTTTTTACTATGTACAAATTCCCTTTTGCTACCAATATCACGAGATGATGAAAGAGTTTTTACAAGCTCATTTGTTCTTTCCAAGAATTGCTTTGTACTAGCGCCACGAAAATCAATTATGTTCCTCTCCGATTGTAAGTCCTTGATAGAATAGTTTCTTCCCATCTGATAATAGCTGTCCTTTGTACTTTATTTTGAAGTTGCGAAGGCACGTCCCAACTTTTTTCTGAACATCGCCGATACATTCAGCCTTCTTAATTTTTTTCCATGATAAGAGTTGCTTGCTCTGACTTCCTCAAAAGACTTGGTATCCCCATCCCCAATGTAAGTAAGGTACTTCAATTTGTTGTCCGTTACTGATCGAGAATAAATAGCCAGAGCTCCCTGCGATTTCATGGAGCCAGCGTTTCCAACATGGTTTTTTCTACCAGGTTTGTCAGGAATATACTTCAGGAGAGGAACAGAATTGGAAATCCAGCAACAATTACTGCAATAAATAGGAAAAAATACAGCAAAACCACGGTTCTTGATATTATTGTGATCAATTCTAATCTTCTCTAAGCATGCTGGGCAATGTCCAAGGATTGATTATAACTGCAAGAATTGACTAGAGTTTATCATGAAGTTAAAACTATCATAACCAACATTTTCATGAACATTTTAATAATCAGAATCAAACATCTAATTTACTAGCTGAAGCAGAATTGCTCAAAGTACTCTCCATACATTCAGTCTGATTTGGATCTTCGTGATCATTTACTTTCTTGTGAGCAAACCACTTTCTCGATTTTTGACGAAATTTCATTGACCTTATCAAGCATTAGAGGAAGAAAAAGGTTGCTAAGAGCGTTGCTAAAGACCTTTGCCCAAATATGCATTGAAAAAGAAGTCATTGGACATATTTCGGGTTAAATATGAAAATTTGGAATATACCAAGTGTAAATAGATAGATTAAGTCATCACAGAATTTCAAAAAATTTGATTTTTTTTTTAGTTTTGGCCAAAAATTAGAGGGTTACCACCTAATCAAACATTTACAAAATATTTTTCATAAAAAAGCTTAAAAACTCTATCTACGAAAAATGGTTTTGTAGAGATTTCAACCTGTACTGAAATAGATGTTTTGATTTCCTCCGAAATGATTTGTCGGAAATAAAACAATTCCAAAAGCTATCTTTTTTTTGAGAAAACTAATAATAGTAATTTCTAAATACATTTTCGTTATGGTGAGATTGTGTCTTGACTGTTTTTGAATCTTGGTCACAGAGTTTTCTCAGTGGACCATGACATTAGCAAACCGCATACTCTCAGCAACATAATTTTCTTCGGTTTCTACTACATTGCAAAAACCTATTGTAGCGTTTCCTAAAACATTTTAATCCACTTGTTACAAACAATCAGCAAGAAATTCCCTTGATAGAATCTTAATTTAAGCTGTGAATGACACAATGTTCGTTAGGAAAGCTCAAGCATGATCTATTATGTTACCATTTTTCAACAAGCGGGCGAGTGCTTCTGCAAGTTCTTGTAATCTCTAATATATCATTTCCACTAAAAACTTTCAAATAATATTTTTTGCTGGTAATATCAGTCCAAAGATATACAATTTGCAAGTTTTTAGTGGAAATGATTGTAAAGATTACAAGAACTTGCAGAAGCGCTCGTCCGCTTGTTGAGAAAGCTTTGTAATTTTTTTTATTAACTCTACAAGAATTAAAAAATTCAGTAAGATTCCTGTTTTCCTTTCCACATCGGTCAGTATCTGGTTACCTTTACCCTTGCCTATTCAGTCAGTTATCTACTTTCTTAAACTTTGTGCCACCTGAACTGACATGAACTGCCAGTTGATCTTGCCACCCGTTGCTGTTCACCACCTTACACATTATGGAGGGACACTAATGCTGGTGAACGCCTTTGATCTCGTTTACGGAAGAGGAAGTCGCTTTCTTAACGAACTTCTCAATTTATGAGGAAATCACCTGCATTGGTATCGAACCACCGCTTATACTCACTGCATAGATACTTCTCGCTACTTACCATCACTTTATCCACTGCGCCATGGTGGGTCACTAACGATGTGGAATCTAATTGATGTCACCTTAGTTTGGGGTAAGTAGGTTTGTAGGTAAATAAATAGATATGTATTAATGGTTAAGTCAGAGAAAGCAGAAATTTGTCTTGAGATGTCTTACATTTAGCTGTATGGTTTAAATCGGCTTCGAACCAGCGACGACAGAATTACTCAGGATTAAATGAGT